>CM033792.1:9291680-9891680 GCA_019656835.1 Rhododendron ovatum
CTTTGGGGTTCTTCTAGGCCGGCTCCGTTTTGTCTTTCTGTTCCCGTCCAACTCCATCCAATGTCAAATCCTACCCATGTAAGCCCTGTTTTAAGTGAGGCACCCAAAATACCCTAATATCCTCGCCTCTCCTCTCATCCGTCCTTCCCACAAACCTTTCTTCATCTCTTGTCTTCATCAACTCGCCACCACCAAAATAACGACCACTAAACTCTCTAACGTAAAAAACCTCCGCTGCCGCCGAATGAAAACTCGCCTTCGATGTCCCCATCGCACCACCACCACCCGACTCCCCTTCCTTTGCCGCCCTTTGTGCGTGCCTCGACGCCGCCACCTGGATCTGCGACCGCGACAGTTCGGCCGTGTTCGGAACAACCGGCGGACAATCCGAGAAATTGAGCATCGCCGACGGCCCGCGGAGGCAGAAGGCAGTGGCATTGTAGGCCAAGGCGGCCTCCTCCGCCGTCCGGTACAACCCCAGCCAGATCCTGTCGCGGTTGTTTAGTTGCCACACCTCTGCCACCCACTTCCCCCATTTCCTCATCCTCACCCCTTGTAACGACTGTCACGGTTCCCAAACCCGCCGTTCGCACACCGGACTCGACTGTAGCTTATCCGTCAACAACTCAAGTCGATGGGCCTGCCGCCAAAAATAGGGAGCGGCGTTCGAAACACACAAACAGATTTGAAGAATTATGACAGAAGGAAGATTTATGTGGCGATCGTGGTCCTCGCCCCTCTGATTTCTATGGAAATTGCGTCCCAGTCGACCATGGGGGAACAATCGTTCTAGTTATAGCCGTGTTCGTCCTTTGTCGTTGTGGTGGTGGTGGTGGTGGTGCTATAGCCAAATAATTCATGTTCCACGATGGTTTGATCCACCACATAGCCATAGGAGTCAAAACAGTGTGCAATTTGTGAAATTCAAGCTTAATTGGGTCGAGAGAGAGAGAGAGAGCGGGGGGGGGTTTCTTCACTGTTGTGTTGTTTTGTTTAATTTTGCAGAATTTTGAAAAAGGGATGTGAATTCACACCAAGGCTTCACCTAGAATTCACATCAAGACTTCACCCATAATTTACACCAAGAATTCACATCCAGACTTCATTCAGAATTCACACCAAAACTTCACCCATAATTCACACCAATCTATTAGAATGTCATAATAAAAAATCTTCGAGAAATTCCATTGCAGATGGGGTGTGAATTGTGCTATTAGCTGGGTGTGAATTGTGTAAATGAGTTGCGAATTATGCATTTAGGGGTGAATTCAGGAAAATGAGTGTGAATTCTTGAAAGAGATGTGAATTCTAGGGGTTTGAATAGTGTAGATGGGGGGTGAATTCTACAAAAAAATATGTGAATTTTAGGGGTGTGAATTCTGCAAAAGTGTGAATTTTGGGAGATGTGAATTCATTGGGTGTGAATTCTCGGGAGTGTGAATTCTTAAGGTGTGAATTCTGGAAAATGTGAATTTTGAAAAGTGTAAATTCTGGGAGGTGAATTCTGGGGTATGAAAAGTGATATAGGCAAAATAGTAAAAGCATCTTTAAAAATGGTCTAAATAGGATAACACTTTAAAAAATGGTTTGGACAGAAATTTGCTTCCAGAGGGACAATCTCCCTTTTGCCCGCTTTGTGCTTCTCAGTTGGAAACTCCCCAACACTTGTTCTTGCATTGCCACTTCTCATGGGGTGTTTGGTCGCAGATTCTGATTGGTGGCATATGAGATGGGTGTGCCCTGGCTCTTTGGAAGCCCATTTCATTTGGTGAGGATAACCGGTTCAGAAATTTGGAGAAACGTGTGTGGGAAGTTACCTTTTTTGCTACTGTGTGGTCCTTGTGGCTAGTAAGAAATGATTATGTGTTCAACAATGTAGCAACGAGAGCTAGAGACGTTGGGGAGCAGGTTAAAACTCGAGTCGCCATGTGGATGAAGGCAAAATTCAACATTAAGGTGCATACGGTGGAGGAATTTAAGGTGTTTTTTGGATGGAATTAGATTGCTTAAATTGTAAATTTTTTTCTAGCTGAGGGGGTTCTCTTTAAGGGGGGCTCGCCAATTCCCTATTGGTGGGTTTTGTAAGGAGTTTTGGATTTCTTGTCTTCCTTCTTTTTTCTTGATCGAGTAAGTTCTATTTACTTTGGTCAAGCCCTTGATGTATCCTTTCGAGTTGGAATAATTTATTTCGTTTTGCCGAGCAAAAAAAAATAATAAATAAAATGATTTGTATGAAACCCATGTAAAATTTGGGACCGATCAGAAATTTCCCGAAGTTCTTTTTGCGTTTGGGCTTGAGAGCTTTCTTCATATATGGGTAGGAGAAGAAGGTACAACTAGTGACCCAACAAGCATCGCACCTCATACAGTGGCCCATCTTCAATATTATTAGCATAAATGGGCTTGAAGTGGAGTGAACAACTCAAATAGTCAAATTCCATAAACCTCAAGTATATATCAAATTAAACCATTTAGAGCTAACTCAATTGGTCAGAACTTTTGCATCTGAATAGGAAGTCAGGAGTTCGAATCTCTCCACTGTGTGTGAGTATTTTTCTTTTGATGGGTTTTTCCTTTGAGAATGAATTCTGTCCAGCACCGCGGTCAAGGGGGGGTTTTTCGCCACCCCCATCGCACGCTTTTTTGAGTAATTCGAACCGTGCATCTTGTAGAGCCCGCAAAATAATGTATCTACGCAAAAAATCAGTTTGTTCAGACATCGATAGATATGTCAAAAATTGAGTTTTAGACGGAAATATGGACGGCATGGATCTGTCAACTGTTTTTTTAAGTTAAACTGTCCTCGATCATCCATTCTTTTGTCTTAAACTTAACTTTTGACATACCTATCAATGTTCGGACAAGTTGATTTTTTTGTATGGATACATTATTTTGCATACCCTATATGATGTACGGTTTGAATTACACGCAAAAAAACCATGAAAGAGGCCCACGGGGTGGCGGAAAACCCCATTTTCCTCTGCCTCCGGAAAGAACGTTTTCTTTTCCTTTCTTCTCTGTTTCTACCATATAATGAGCTTATTTCCTATATTCGTTGAGTTACTGGTTTTTGTCTCGATTGACAAAACAGAAAACAAAAAACAAAAAAAGTATATGAAATTACATTTACACCGTCCTGACCCTTTCTTAAGATGTCTCTAATTGGGGGAAAAAGTCTAATAATTAGGAGTTGGATCCTACGTCGAAGAATAGTATTACTAATTTTGTCAGCTCAAGTGGTTTCCAAATGAGTCTTTCTTCATTCTTTTTTTTTGTGGAAAAAAAAAAATTTATGCCTTCCGATAGATAGAGTAGAAGGCATACTGCAATTAATAGTTTGGATTTTTGCTCCAAAACTAGGATTTGCTAAAAGACTAGTACCGGTAAGAAACGTCAAGAGAGAACCCAAATCCAATAATTATCATATTGTTAGAAAGATCATATACAGTGTTGTGTGCCTAGACATTCCAGTTTTATATCCCCGCAAGTTCAGAACAAACAAAAACAACTATTTGAACAACTATTTTTTGGGTAACTTCAAACATGTACATCCCAATATCCGTGTTTAACCAAACCAAACCGAGCCTTACGTCCCAATCACCTGGAGTAAGCTATATAAATCCATTTCCTCCATTGAGCCTTACATCCCAATATCCGTGTTTCATTTAATATAATAATAGGGTCCCAATTTTATACTAACTACCAGCAAGTACACCAATATCCTTCTCTGTTTCATCATTTTCACTTCAATTCCATTACAATTAACACCTTACTTATAAGAATAACATCTTTGCAAAATCATCCCGAGTTTCACCTTTCAACCGCTATATCATAGTTATCTCACTCTTCTCAATTCACCTACTACCTAATGCCATGGTCGCGTTGTCGCCCGAAAATCCTTTCGCGCGGAAAGAACTATCCTTTCTTTCTATTTTTTTCCGCAAACCTTGTATTATTCCCTTGTTTGGTTCTTCTAGAGCTATATATGTGAAGTTTTGCTTGATGTTTTACCCAACAAAATCATGGATCATCTGACCCCCAAACTGCTGCCTCACCTCGTACTCCTGTTGCTGCAACTGCTGCTGCTGCTGGGCAGTCTCGGCACTCTGCCTCAGGCCCAATGTGAGCCCGATCTCAAGCCCACTGCGCTGGTACGGCACGAAGCCCATTAAGGAACCATCGATGCCTTCCGGGATCCGACACTCGACTCTGGACCTTTTTTCCTGGTTCCAGCGACCCGGTTCCAACGTGGGCTGGCCATCGTAATTGGGCCGGCTGGGCCCTTCCACGGCGGTTGTTTCCCGTCGGTTTGGCCCATGTTCGAGTTCGATTCCGCGGAACCTTTGGTTTCAAGCATGTGTATTTCTTCCACCATGGGCTTCCACAGCCTGACTCTGGCATTAATGAACCAATTCGACACCTATATTTACCAATCAAAATTCAGATTCTATTCAGTGAGATGTCGGCAACATCAGCATAAATTTGGTCTATAAAATTTATTTTCGACATCTTTTTTTTTGGCGGCCAGCTTCACAATTCAGACTTCGAAAATTGTAAAGAAAAGCGTCCAGAATAATGTGCTGGTAGCACTAGAATGCAGAAGGGCACACATTCTACCTGGTTACGAGAGAGACCGGTTCTGCTAGCCAACATATGCTTGTCTGTGTCCGTTGGATACCTACGCACAGCAAAAGACATAATTAAAAAGTACGAATCTGGCAACAATCCACAAACGTGTCTGTGTGACGGAGAGAGAGAGAGAGAGACTCACGGGTGAAGAAAGTGTTCGAACAGCCAAGACCTAAGAACGGCCACAGAACGTTCTGGCAGGCCTCTTTGGGGCCTCCAAACGTTCTGTGGTGATTCAAAAATGCCCGAATTGCCTCCTCCGGGTTTTGGCCTCATAAACTGGTGGTCCACGAATTTCAACCCTGGTGTTGTCCTCGCATCACCTTTACTGCTGCTCGCTCCAGTGGTACTGGGGGATGAGAAGTCCTCCCCCAAGGCTTTTCTTATGTGCTTGAGCTGGTCAGAGATTGCGTTCTTAACGCATCGAAAGTGCCTCGAGACTGCCTTGACAGCTAGAGAGACATATGGGGTGGCGGAGCTTAGACCGGCTACCGATTCAAAGGACGAAACCACCATTTGCATCTGCTGGTGGTACTGTTTGTACCTTTTGCAAACCTTTCAATAGCACAGTGAAACAAAAGATGCAAAGAAGAACGTCAATATCTTCGATTACAATAACCACATCATTTGGTATTAGAGTTCTAATCCAAAAGATCCGCTAATCACAGTCATGAGTTACAGAAATTAAGAAGCCTCAAGAAGTATATTACCAACTCTGTGCCACAAATCTTACTAATTTCAACAACTTGGTCACACCATTTTTTTTTCTCGGCAAAGGCATTAGCGTTAGTTGTAGTTAGTGAGGTTTGAAATCCCAGTCAAATATACGGGAAGCACATCATACCAGCAACTGGGCTACCATTCCACTTCCAATAATGAGGCTATCACGGAGAAAAGAAACGTCAAGGGATTTTCCATCCACAAATTCAAAGTTTGTTTTCTTACCAGTTTCCACAAATATCTTCGCAAGTATGCGATCCAAACACAGCCTAAGAAAGGCAACTTTAGGAATGGGCCCCCTTCAAACCATGGAAGCATAACAAACTTATTGGGTTTGGATTTTGCTTTTAGTAAAGTGATTGGAAAGAAGTGGTGAGTACTATTTGATTGAAAACAGACCGTCACTTGTGTTCCTTATTAGGGGAGTGTGACATAAGTTAGTAACTTGTACATTAATACTACTCCATTATTTGCCATGATTCTTGATAATGTAGCATGCACAAATTTGTAATCATTGTGGAAAAAAAATCAATAATTTCACTCCCCCTAAGATATGTATTTAACTCCAGCTTCCAAGCTACTAACTAATATTGGCTAAATTTCAAAATTCAAACTAGCTAGCCAAATTGTGGGTGACAAGCACGAGACTGATAGCGCAATGCACCATTCAGCGCGGAACAGGTGATTTCGGTCAAATGTTACTAAAATCTCACCATTTAATGTTGAAATACATTTATGCTGTCATTGCACACTCCAAGGTTTCAAATCTAAGATCAACGTCGAGAAGTATAACAAACTCAAATAGCATTTTAAATCTCCGAAATGTCTCGAAACTAATTAAACCGGATTCGGGGAAAAGAAAAGCTTGAAATATGATCGAATTATGAATCCGATTAGAATCATTGTCCAGCATGAAACTTTATAAGCATTACTACTACCCAAAATGTTGGTACTAGCAATAAGATTATGACAAGCAAATATGAGAAGCCACTGTCTAATGGTAACACTTAGGTATGTAAACTATTGAAATTTCGATATAAAGCTAGCCAAATTTCTGTGACAGTGCCTTAGGCGCCCACACCCAAAAAATAAAAATAAAAATAAAAATGATCAATAAACGATAGTTGCATTTCTGATAACAATTGAACTTTATATCGACTGACCACAATACAACATGAACTCGTAAGGGGATGCTACACAAAAAATATATGAGCCTCGAGAGCCTACCTGTAATTGGTTTTGAGTTTGAGGCAACGACTTCACTAGATTATAGTTGAGTCATAACAATCAAAAAATAACCAATTTTTCTCATGCTACTCATATCCTTATTTTTCGACAAACACTCATACACTCATAGCTTAAGAAACCTACACGATACACATTAACTCCTCATCCCCTGGACTTACTAATATTTGCAATTATGTGGCGAACGGAATACTTAAAATTCGCAATAAACAATTTTATTTCATGTGTATTACAATAGTTTTACACATAGGGCATGAGAAAATTGAAATAAAATAGTCTAGAACTTGATTCCACTTTTGGCATGAAAGATGATTAATTTCTAAACAGGTACCTCAACTTTTTCGCTCACATTTTTCACTATGTCCATATATCAATCCATAAATGAAATCACATGAGGAAACCACTTACTACGACTGAAAAGAAAAACAAGTCATTGTGTTCTCGGGACCGGTCAACTGTATAGTGTCGTGTCCATGTCCCGTATGAGTAGTCTTCAAGATTAAAAACAAAATTTCCATATTACCTTTGCACTCCAAATCTTCTTCCAACAGTGGTATCAAACGTCATGTTTCTCATGAATTTAGGTGTATTTTAAGTATTTCCCCACATTGGATATTAACCCACTTCCCAGTTGAAAGAAACAAACAAAAACTGAACACATGAAGACTAAAAAACAGTAAAACACTGCTCTACTAGAGATGCACTATGTATTACGGAGTATAAAGTAAAGCAAAAGGACCAACATGGTAAAACAATTACTAAGAGAAAGGAAGATAATGTGCCCAACCTCATCCTGCATAAACATTAGCTTTGCTTTCTTTTGTTGATACTCAGGGTGATACGATTCGCCGGAGCCGCTGCGAACACGACCATCCCCACTTATTTCATTCGAACCATACAACGTAGACGACGAAGCACCTGAGTCACCACCGCCGCCACCACGCTTAATTCCATCGGAAACCATATCGGACGCCCCACATTGTTTGATCAATTTCGGATCAGGTCCGCCACATATTTCATCAAGCAGCTGTTGGGCAGGCTTCAAAAACTTTGAACCCTTGAGTATAGTTGCATAACCAGTGAACGGCCCCAGAGGACCGGTACTCCCCCGGTGGGTAAATGTCGACGACCCCACAATGTCTTGACAACTACTACTTCCCATAATTTTACCACCACCAATACTGGAAGGCTTTGAATTCGAACACATATAGTCGTATTTCAAGCCTTTTGGACTGCGAATGTCGTTCACTTCTACACCCCCAGAGTGCAGATTCGGCGAAAGCGATAGAGATAGGCTCTGTGTATTGGAATGATCAACCGCTTTCAACTCCCTAGCACTAGTCTTATTTGCAAGAAACCCCAGTTGATCACCGGTCCATGTAACGGACTGATGATCACCGTAAGTCGGAAGATGAAGAACCGGGGTGTTTGGGTAAAATGCCGGCGGTGCGGAATTGAAATGCATTTCCTCGTAAGGTTGCTTGTGGGTATTTTGACTACTAGAAACATCGCTGCTAGACGGATTGGTTAACGAAGACGCTTGTAAATCTTGATACCCGCTGAAGATAACTTTCCTAGCACCCGCAAGACCCTCTGCGGCTAATATGTGGTCGTGACTTCTCTGATCACTGCCCGGATAGTTAACAACATTGCCGCCCCAATCGCAACTTTGATGGGGTGCACCAACACTTTTCCATGTGCCACAATTCTGCGGAGTTTCGGCGAAACTGAGCATTTCCGAGGGAAACACAGTTGGGTTATACGAAATATTACCATATCTAGCAATGGAAATATCTGGGTTTAGTTCCTGATGATGCTGATGGAAAGACAAGTGTTCCAAATGGCTAGGGTACTGCTGCAAATGCTGCTGCTGAGCTTGGGGGGTTGTACCTTGCTGGATTCTCAATTTGTCGCGCCGGTTTCGCTGCGCAACGTGCGATTGATCAGCCATGAAGTTGTTCAACTCCATCAAAGAGATCAAGATTTCCCTTCTCTGGAAATTCTTGATCAGTATGTGTATATTGATGCGGATATTTGGTGAATGTAACTCACAAAAGCAATGAATCTTGGGTCACCGATCCGTATGATTTCAAGGCATTTAACCTGCAATTCCGTCGAGTTAAAACTGTCAGATTTTCAGAGTTGAAATACGAAAAGAGGATGAACACAAATATATACATGTAGAGAGAAAGACAGATTTCCTAGATTCTGATTCTGTAGTTAATTGGAGTAGTACAAGTCATATGAAGAAATGTGAGCCAAAAAAGATAAGGTTTTCAAGACGTACACTCATGATGTTGACCATCTCACAAGCAACACAGTAAGTTAAGTGAGAGAGAGAGAGAGAGAGAGAGAGAGAGAGAGGTATAGTAGTAGTACTAGCTAGCTAGAATCAAAGATTAAAAAAATGAAGAGGGAACGTGATTTTGTGTACTGTTAATGAATAGTTCATCTTGACAAAAAAAAACAAAGGCAGGGACCGCCCAAGAAAAAGATGTTTTCCCCGGATTAGCTTCAACAGGTTGCCATTTCCATGCTCTCTCTCTCTCTCTCTCTCTCTCTCTCTCTCACACACACACACACACACACAAACACACACGGACGCACCCACATTCTACTTCTACAACAGTGAATATGACCAGTGGCTTTCACCAAAGAGCCACGCCAAAATTTTTGCAGGCAAAAAACCAAACGTAAAACAAGGAAAGAAACCAACCCCAGCAGTACTCCACCAGCTAACGAAACCCTAATTCCATTTGTGACGCCGTTAAGCCCCCCGCCAACTTCAACCGAGCAAGGAGATCTCGAACTGCCCAGCTTTTATTTACATGAAAGTTTGGTAGCTTTTTTTTTAATATAAAAGTCAAAGATTTATAACAAAAAATTTCAGTAACAGTTTTCCAAACAAAAAACAAAACGACATTTTTATTCCATATTCGTTCCAAATGAAGATAGATTTCGAGAACCTGAAAATGGTTGCTGAAAATTGGGGAATTGTTTTCAGAAGTTGGAGCTCCACAAAACGAGTTTTCTGAGCTCCTGAAAATGAAAAACAAAAAGCCGATCAAAAATGAAAATTTAAAAAAAAATAAAATTTGAACTCACCAACCGAAACCCACAACAAGAAGTGCATAATAATCAAAAAGAAAACAATAACCCATTGAAAATAAATCCCAACTGGATCTTCCAATCATCAGTGAAAGATCAAAAACAGTTCTTTTGCAACACTACCTGTTTCGCACACAATTCAGTCGGATCTTGATCAAGAGCAAGTTCTTTGAGACGGCCAAGAGCAGGGAGGTTCCTCCGGCGAGAGATTCCGGCGGGATTCCGCCGGTGAGGTTTCTGTGGAGGAGAGGAGGCTTGGGAGAGTGGGCGCGGGAGGCTGTCTGAGGGGAAGGAAGGACAATAATTGGGAAGACAAAAAAATATGCGAATAATAATTGTTGCCTGTTGTTAGGTTCGACGCCAAACGAGCGTGACTTTCTTTTTTTGTGGGGGAGGGGCGTTTGACGTCTCTCCGTCGTTAGATTTGACGGCGATTAGCTCCCACATAACTGTGAATTTTTCTTAGGATTTGTGTCGCTCCACACTAGGAAAATTCTATTTGCACCCTCTGCCTGAGTCTTTAATGAGGCGTTTTGAAGTTAGGGCATGTTTGGGCGCCCGTTTCTAGATTGGGATTATCCGTTTTGCAACTTGTTTCGTTTGGGTGCTCCATTTTGAGAACGGATTCTTTCGCAATCCATTACGAAAATTGCACTTTAGAGACACAAATTGATAATCTGAAGAAGGAGCTTTTCCATCCTCCATTTTCGATTATCAAATTCTGGTAGGACGTACGATGATGCATCACATTGTTCAATATCTCGACTGCTCAAAAAGTTGCACTAGCTGCTCCTCCAACCCGAAAATGGATACTTGGGGAAGGGCGGAGCCTCACTTTCCAGTAGGAAGGTGTTTGTTGTTGGGACGGGTTCAAACTGGACTGAAGGGATAAGAAATTTTACTCTTTTATCATCCTTACAATTCATCGATGGCTAAGGATTTCAATGGTATCTTATAGAAATTTGTCATAGTTTTTGGATGCTATGTGCGAAATATATTTTGTAAAAATATCAAGTTATATATGATATGTAGAAATATATTTTTGTTTGCATGATAAGAGTTGCAATTGAGTGTACCCGAACAAAATAGTCAATCATGTATTGACAAGCGTATTGTTTCTTTATTAAAACGGTAGCTTATTTGAAAGTGATTTTTTAATTTATTTTTCGATTATGCATTTTCTTAAATTGATTCTCGTGTGTGGGGCCAAACGCCTAAAATTCCAAAACCGTAAAATAGGAAAAGTAGGCAGCCAAACACTCTCATTGCAACAAATACAGGAATAGGAAAATTGGCAAGGCAACAGTTGTGCTACACTGCTACCATGGAGGCTGAGTCCTTCTAATTTATTTATTCGTTTTGTGTGGTTTTTTTGTGGTATTTAAATTTTTGTTAGATTCGCGTGAATTTTTTTGGATTGATCATCCATCTCGATGAGAGGAGTCTACAAATTTTAAAATTATGACTAAAAGCAAAAAAAAAAAAGTTCATTAAAGATGAAAAAAATACTATCAAACAGCTGTCTTTTGGAGCTTAAGTGCCATCTTATTTAAAAAAATTCAACATCAGTGCATATTTGTATACTTTCTCGATTCGTCTCGTCGAGACGAACAATTTACCCATAAAATTACGTCAAAAAGTTACGAAAAGTAAAAAATACCCAAATAAATTTCAAACTTATGTAAATTTAAAAGAACGCAGCCGGAGTACTATTCTTGTGTACTTGTGCAATTTCTAAAAACTTCCATTCTTTATTTTAACTAGTCAAGTTTTTTTCAATAATCCAGTAATATATATTTAGCTAGCTTAGAGCTTTTGTTATAAATATCTTTATTTTTCCTTTCTTCTTTCCTGTTCCTTTTTTTTTTTTTTATGTTCTAATCATCAATCAGCGAGAAGGTGCTGGACGGGTGGGATAAAAAATATTAGTCCTAAATCAAACTATCCTATCCACTTTTCAACAAAATTTAGCTACAAACTATTGCTGAAGTTAATTTACAGATCTTCATCAATGGACCGGCTCATAGGGTAAGCGAGAGAAGCAACTACTTTCGACCCCTGAATTTTAGTCCAAAATTGAGGCTCCAGTGTAATGTAACTTACATATTAATATTAAAATGTTTTCAAATAAAAACACAAGTGTATCTTATTTTCTTCAAAAATTCTTACAATCATATCTTTTTATATTTATATTGTCATAACTGTATCCTTTTAGTTTATTTTTTGTACTTTTATTATTTTAAAAAAAAATCATAAATATGTAAAGGACTCAATATTAGGAATTCGCTTCCAACCTCCAAAATAAATGAGGTGGCACTACTCCTCTTGCAAAACTTTTGGAGTAGCACTTCTTCGTGTACCTTTTTTGGGTCATAGTCAAACGGCAGAGGAATATAATTTTAACCTAATCCATAAAAACAGGTATCAAATTGTTCTCCATAACCAAACAGCTGTTTTCTCTCTCAAACAAAAGGCTATGGTACTACCGACTCTCTTTCTTTGTTTTTATTTTTTTTCCTTCTGTCTCTCTAGATCTATGATTTGTCTTCTAATCTGTGAGAGTTTTGTCTCTCGTTCAATGAGAGTTATTAGTTTCGTCTTTAGACGAATTTTGTCTATAGATTGGGTTCTCTCAATCGAGATTGTTTCACAACGATATCTGTGCTACAACGTTCTATCCCTACACGATATCATTGGCGAGGCAACCCGTGGTGGCTTAGCAGATCTGTAGTTACTGGGAGTTTATTGGTGCGTTCATACTTGAGTGGAGTGCATCTGATCGTCTGGGTATTTGGTGTTTTTTGTTGTTAACTTTGCATTTTTTCTCGTTTGAGACTCCTAATTAGATGTTAGGCAGTTTAAAAGTGTCACTATTGCGTCAAGCTATGTCTGGGTTAAGATGAAAGACATCGATTGCCTTGTGATTTAATTATTTTCTATTTGTTAGACGATTAGTTTGGCTTTGTCGAAATTCTTTGTAATGATTGCCGTTTTGTAAGTGCCGCTAAGCGTTTATCAATACAATCTTCTCACTTTTGACAAAAAATATATATATATTGTTCTCCATATGATTTGAACTCGCAGCCTCACAGTAGTTAAAAAAAAATCTGCTAAGGGAAATAAGTACATATTTTTAAAATTAAATGTAATGTATTATGAAAAAATAATTCAAAAAAAACAAATCTTAGCGGAACGGGGCCTAAGACCCTGTTCTCTCATTAGTTCTCTTTATTTTTTCTCCTAAGCAGTTCTCTTTATTTTTTAGTTGTATTGAAATAAATCCTTATGCATAATGTTCATAGAGCAATATTACGTGCGCGCACATATTCACAACATGCGTGTTTGGAACTGTAACTAGAGATTCTCATTCATCCAAATCACTTTTATTGCATTTATATCTGGATCTGTGCCCACAAATTTTCGACCATAAATTTTCTGATATTATTCATAACTCTAAGTCGCCGCATAGTCAAAATAGAACAATAATTCCACACCTTTTAATTACACAACAAAAATGTGAGATAGATTGGAGGCATGTGATTGATATTCCTACCACACCTTTTCGCCACAAAGCAAAAGTATCTAGTATATATCAACTGTGGCTGAATTCAAACCGCTCATCTATTATTTGAAAGAATCCAATTAACGTGAAAGAGAAGGTTTGTCAAGGTAATGTCTTCTCAAGCATACATTCAGTGAGGGAAATCAAGTGGCGGATAGACTCGCCAATATGGGTGTAAACCAAGATCGAGGACAAGATGGTGTCACTTGTTATCTCACCCGATGGCATTAATCCGCTGTTGGAGGCAGACGTGTAGGGCTGGGCGTGACTTTTGAACATTTTCTAGTTTGTTGTTGTTTCATTTTCAGTGTACCAAAAAAAGAAGAAGAAGAGGAAGAAAGGCAATAAAATTTAGCAATATGCCCCCGCGTTCAGCATGGACATTGTTTTTGTTCCTGCATTGCACCATGTCTCGATTCTAGAAAACGAATCAACAACGAGAAGTTCACAAATTTTCTCTAAAATTTATCAATTTGTGCATTCATCTTTGCGCTGAGGCCATGCTAATCTTCCCTGTATCATTCCAATTTTATCGAATTCCCCAAATATCATATCATTTGGTTGTTTTATAAAATAAGCTTGCAATATTGCACTAGTTGGAGCTCGTGCAACAGAGTATCGATCCCAATCAATGGTGGCACCACCATTTGCAAACGGTGGTCACATGAACACCATAATTTTTTTTTGCTAAATAAATATGTAGTAATTTTAATTGAGCATGATTTTTTATTTTTTTTTGAAAATGTCAAATTCATTTCAGAGCCCGAAGGCAATACAAATTTCATCAAAAGGTATAGGAAAGAACTAAAACTACCAAGACTTCGACACAAGCACCCCCTGCAAGCAGGACCGACAAAAAATGCCTAGAGTAGGAACAATCTAGGTTCAGATAGTAGAGAATCCTAACGGACCCCCAGCTCAAACCCGCAGAAAACAAAACACAATTGAAATCTGAAAAAGCAACAATAACTAAGAAACAACAAAAGAGAAAAAAACAGCTCTCTTGCCGGAGCGAACCAACAGTTGATTCACCCTTGGCGCCTGAAGATCTGCACGCTCCTCTGTCGGATCGAGTCGCTGAAACTGAACACACCACGAACTTATTCCACCGCCACACACCGGAGAATCTGAGGAAGCCTCATACCGACAGTGCTTCGAGGAGACCGAATCCCGGCGATGTTATTCACCCACCTCCTCTACCCTCCAGATCCGGGGAAAACCCGAACTGGAACACAACCGAACTGGGAAAACCAGTCAGAAAAGAACCGGATACTCCGGAAGAACAGAAAAGAAAAAAACAACCCCCAAATCCCATAACACTTTATTATCGACCCACAACCACCGCCCACAAAAACCCGCAACCCGCTAGCCACAACAACCAGATCCGGGAACCAAGGAGGAGCCGGAACAAAATGAGTACACAGACCGCCGGCCGGAGACTCATCTGCCGGAGCACAACACAAGACAGACCCAAAACGGAGAGGGTCCAAACAGGAAAAACGGAGGGGAGGGGAGAGGAGGAGAGGGAGAGGAGGGAAAACGGGAGGGGGGGGGGGAGCCGGGAGGGGGAGGAGGGGAAAGGAGGGGGCGGCGGCCCCTCTCCCCCGGGCCAAAAGATCAAGCTTTGGTTTTGCCCTGGAGATAAGGTAGAGAGAGAGAGAGAGAGAGATGTACGCTCTAATTGAGCATGATTTAAACACCCAATTTTCACACTCTTGAACACCCAATCCAAAGAGAATTGAACTGCCAACCCAAAAACTAGCCCACAAATTATGAAAACTTAGGCCTCATTCCACTAAGGTTTTTATTTTTTAAATACTTATTATCTGTTTTGCGAGACAAATCATTCTCTTACAATACATCACTTTTCATTGAAAAAATAAGTACGTATTTGAATGAGTACTTATTATTTCCTTTAGATAACCCATAATTTCTTTTCTTTTTTGATTTGGAAAAAGGCCCGAAAGGGCGGGTCATATGCGTATGCAATTTCTGAGTTCTATTTTGCTTGAGCAAGACGTACATCCGCTTGCAAAAATTTTATTGGAGACAGTGTCTAAGTGCAGGGCCAGTCTTGAAGTAAGCCCCGCAAACCTTCGATCTTGGGTAACCCTTGGCCCCTAGGCTGGGGGCAACCAAAAAAGACAAAATTCGAGTTAGATTATAAATATAAAAAATGTTTCGCATGGTAGCATAACCCTTTGCTTGGTATGGTGGTCACTGCCATTGTCAAAGCATCAATGGTGCTTGGTTCGATTCCTAGGCGCTGTCATCTCTCTTTTCATTTTTCCTCCAATTTTTTGTTCTGCGATCTTTTTGTTAGCCTATCCACAATTTTTATTCTACTTCTTTTTGTTTTCCTCCCAACAATATAATTTATAAGTGATGTTCTTACATTTGATTTAAAAAAAATGTCATAGTTAAAATAAATCGAGCAAGCTAACACGGTTTTTATTTTTATCTTTGAATTACCATTTCGCAAGAGAGACTACAAAGAGATTGGCTATGATCTCAATTGAAAATGATGCGCAATTCCACTAAGAGTATTTTTTACCATATGGAGCTTTTTTAAGTTCTTAGTTTTTCAAGAAAGGTCATTCTCCTCACATACATAATCCAAAAAACCCAAAAAAATGAAAGTTAGCAGAACGGGCCCTGAGTTATTGGATAAGTAAAGTATGATAACTTAATTGAGAAATTTGCTTCAAAAAATGCTAGGAGAATATTATTATTTTTAAATCGGATCGTACGTGCTAATCATAAAACACGATAAACGAGATTTTCATTTTGAATTTTTTTGTACTTGTCTTTTTTATTTTGTATGACTTAATAGTAAGTGGGTAACAAAGTATGGGGTTGGGTTAGGACAACTTAAATGTCGAGACCAACACTGTCCAAGTGTCAAAAGTACCGGAAACACTTACATCCATTTATAAATTGTCTCTCACAAGTGATTATGGGACCTTTTAAATAGTATTGTGGGCTATTCATTACTTGTTATGTGAAAGTGGATGCATGTAAACTCCGATGTATCCCTAACATTGCTTGTTGGTGTTAGAGTTTTCCCTACTTTCGTGGACCCTATTTCTGCAAACATTTCTCCTATATTTTAATTCCGTTCATTTTGGATTTTGAAGGAGATTTTTAAAAGTAATGAGTGGAGAAAAATAGATAGAGAAAATTTATTGAGAACTATGCGCAGAATTGTGAGTATCAAAAATGAACAAGCAAGTTTATGTAGTCGATAGAAAAAGAGAGGAAAGCTTCCATATATATGATTAATGTCCGAGGAAATCACCTTGAAGAGACAACTCCCAATGTTCATTCTGTGAATTCATGAATATGCACACATTTATTGAGAATTCAGTAGCAGCACTCTCTTCTTTTACATGATGAGTCACATGAATAATAATCTAGGATATATAGGCTGGATAGCATAGCTTTGAAAATAATAGTAATAGTTGCCGCGCTGGTTGAAATTTAAGTAAAAGCTTAATTTGGTACGAAGGACTGCAATGGATAAGTTCAAATATTATTACAAATTTGAATATAAGTTTGAATAACTTGGTTTGAGCGGTAGATTGTAATGTCCGTAATTTTCTTTATTTAAAATGATTTTTGAATGTCACATTCCGTATATTTTTAGTATTATTTCCGGCTTAGCTATTTATTTGCTTTTATATATCAAGTATATATTTTTTATTTTAGAAAAGGAAAAGAGTTAAGGCATGTATGTGTAGGTGTGTGCGCGGATGGAAATGGTGTGATATAATGTACTCCTATATAGCAGGAATTTCTAGTCAAAGCGCATGGTGGATTTACAGAAAGTTTCGCCGAATGCTCAGCATTCACCGCTCTCCAAATGTTTCGATCTCATCTTTCAAAAGTATTTTGGACGGTTTGGATTTCAAAAAACTCTTCCAACGAAGAGTTTAAAAACTCATCTCCGGAAGAGTTTATTTTTAAAAAAAATCGGGATCATTATTGTGAGGATAGATGGTAAGATATTAAGCGGTGAGTTTACGTTGTGGTAAGATATTAAGCGGTGAGTTTACGTTGAGAGAGGGGGGGGGGGGGGCGGCGGGGCGCGTCTTCTCATTGAGTGAGAAAAGTAGGCTAGTTCCGTAAAGTTTTTGGCGCTTTATGAGAGTTTTGTTCTTATTATTAAAAAAATTTGCATTTGTTAGTTTTGTGAAGGAAATTAATTTTGGCACTCCCCAAATTGATAACCATACTTTCTAGAAGAGTGCAAAAATATATTTCATCCCCTAATTGATAACCACACTCCTTAGGGATTGCCAAAATCTATTTATATAGGGATTGGCCCCGTTCGACTAAATAAGTCAACTGACTTATTTTTTTCATATTTATTAGTTTTTCGTCAATTTTTTAAGAATTATTGCATCATCATGATGAAAAGAATATAAAAAGTAAAAAATTATGATCGAAAAATAATTTTTTTGAATAAAAACGAAAAAATTGGCTTATTAGCTTATTTTTGTTTTTATTCAAAAAAAAATTAGGTTTTGATCGTAAATTTTTATTTTTTGGATTTCTCTTGTCATGATGATTCAATAATTCCAAAAAAAATTTGATAAAAAACTAACAAATAAGAAAAAAAATTGAATAAAGAAAAAAAAAAGCTAGTTGGCAGCTGAACAGGTTCTGGGTGTTCAGCTAAATAAGCCACTAGGCTTATTTTTTTGTCCTTATTCAAAAAAAATTCGTATTTACTATTTTTTGGGGATTATTGTTTCTTCATGATAAAAGGAATTTAAAAAGTAAAAAATTATGAACGAAATCTATTTTTTTTAATAATGACGAAAAAATTGGCTTATTTTTGTCTTTTTTCAAAAAACTTAGGTTTTGATCGTAATTTTCGTTTTAGATTTCTTTCGTCATAACGAAACAATAATTCCTAAAAAAATGACGGAAAACTAATAAATACGAAAAAATTTGAATAAAACAAAAAAATAAATTACTTGACTTATTTAGCGAACAATTCCTGATTTTAATCGATTTGGAAAATGTCAAAATCACTCTACTTTTGTGGATCACTGATTTGCTTCAACGAAAGAAATCGAAAAAATAAAAAATTTACTATTACAAATTTTTGGAAGGCACACGTGTTAAAATTAGACAAACAAATTGTGTCGGGTAAAGTATTTATAGTACTCCATACTCATCCCCGTCGTATGAATTGGGGAAGGCAAGAGAGAGAGAGAGAGATACGTGTCGGTAATACAAGTGTACTGACAGAACTGTTGCAGCCAGGTAGTGGACTGGAGTAATAGTTATAGTAGGTGGGCGTCGCGTGATGAATTTGAATTGAATTGAAATGAATTATGATCACGACCACGTGGGTCATCCAGTTCAGACCGGCCCCTAGAAGCCTAGTAGAGACCTATACTATACTATATATCACATCTCTCAGTCCCACCCCAAGTGACAGCTCATCTCTCTCTCTCTTAATTCTCTATCTCTCTCTCTCTCATCATTTTCATTGGACTGGTGATGGGTAAAAGCAGCAGGCCAGGGGGAGGAGGTGCACCAAAATATTCATATTGAAGGACAGCCCTCCAATCCAATCGAGATCTGATCTGATGGCCTTCAAATCGGTAGCTAGCTGGTGTCACCGTCACACTCATGTTTATCAATTTAAAGTCTCACTCACAATATCCACTGGATCATCCAATATTCTTATAGTTGTAGGAGTAGTATATATACAAATATTCACCCCATCAACATTTTTTATTTTTTATTTTTGATAAAACCCCATCATCATTTACGTTCATCATATAGTAAGGCTCCGTTTCAGAACTTGAATAAGTTCTTATTTTTTATTCAATAATAAGGCTTGTTTCACAAAATAAGAAGTAAGTACTTACTTTTTGATTAAGACAATTTTAAGCTCAAAAATCATGTGTCTACGCAAATAATTTTTCTACCAATATGGATCTTATTTGATAGATCTCATTGAGATTTTTAAAACGGTGCAAAAAAAATTGAAAAATTATTTTTCATTTACGTTATTTTTGAATTTGAAAATATGAAATAAGCTGCTTATTTGAGTTTCTGGAACAACCCTTCTTATTTTTCTTTGAGAAATTTCAAAATAAGTACTTATTTTTTAAGAAAGTTTCTGGAACAGAACCTAAGTAGTACTCAGGCCCGTTTCGGAACTAAAAAGAGGGTGAACATTAAAAGAGGTGAATATTATATAGGGGGCCAAAATATCTGAAGGAAGGATAGACGCCTCACCGAGCGTTGTATGTCTTTGCCGAACGTGGACATTTGTGAGTTCACCCGGAGATCTTTCCTAACGCTTGGGATTTCCTCTTGTTCGGATACGTTGGTCTTCAGAAAGAATATCCGATGCTCGGGATTTCATCGTGTGTCGGAAGAAGGCTCATCGAGTACAGGTGGTTATGGATCCTTCCAGAAATATCTTGTGATAAGTAAGCTGTCATTTCTGATATTCGAAGTGACAGCTCTGAACGATGTGACTTTTCTGATATCGACCCATGTGACTCTGTAAGACTTGGTAAGTAGAGCTCATTAAATAGTCCTGCGACCTGACGTCATCCGAGCAATGCTTGACGCGTGGAAAGCAAAGCAATTTTGCTCAACACATAACCCCTTTGCCTATAAATAGGAGGGGTATTATTATTAAGACACTCTCTGAACTTCTGAACAACAACACCCACTCTCCCCTACCAACATATTTCCTTACTAAAACTCTTCTTCTTTTCTCTTCCTCTACTGACAAGATCGTCAAAACTTCTTCCCGGAGGAACATCCCCCTCCGGTTCTGCAGGTTTATCAAGACCGGCGTCATCTCTCACGGCAGCTACATTAGATAGGATCACGAAGAAAATCCACCCCCACATATTACCTTCTTTTTTATTGGTTAAAATGGTGAGGACTCTACTATAAAATAATGTCATGCTTATCATATAATACATTTTTTGGTAAACATGGCATCACGTTGTGATGAGGTTCATATCATTTAAACCAATAAAAATGAGAGTAATGTTCATCCTTTTAAGTGTAGGGTGAACAAAACTCAACTTTTTGTTTTACAAGTAATTTTCTGATTTCCAATATCCAATGCTGTGTTTGGATGAATTTTTGAGAAATTTGTGAGGTTATGAATGGAAAGAGAAATGAGAGTAATAATTGAAAGCAGATGTAATAATTGGAGAGAAATGAGAATACTGATCGGAGATAGGGGTGAGTATTGATTGGAAGTAGGGGTAATAAGTGTTGTTTGAGTTGAGAATTTTTTTTCAAAATGCCATCCAAACAAAACACAAATCATTCTATAACTATTAACATTTACACAAATATTTACATAAATTCAGTTATATTTACATCGGGGCCTATGCGCACTAGACCTCCAGTGTGTAGGGGCTCACCAAAAAATATAAATATGTGTAAAGTGTTTGTATGTGTTGTTTGTGGTAGAATAATAATTCCCAGCTGAGCTGCTAATCACTTGCCTATCCTGACTATCAATATAGCTCAAAAAGTTAATTTCAAGTTATAGAGCAATCTGATGGATGAATGCTTATATACCATTTCCTTTTTTTATCCTAATCAATCGATGTGAGACCTTGGCTTGGGATGGATTCTCACAATAGCCCCCCTATGATCTTGTCCAAATCGCATTTGTTCCCGATCTCGATTCCCGGTCTATACTCGCATTCTTAATTTTTGCACATAAGTAATACTTTTTATCGATTTTTTTGAGAATTGTTGTTTCATCATGACGAGAGAAATATAAAAGGTAAAAATTAGATTCCATCTTTATTAAAAAAAAAATAGATTTCCATCATAATTTTTTTCTTTTTTAGATCTCTCGTCATGATGGAACAATAATCCTCAAAAAATCAATAAAAAACTAATAAATGCGAAATAAATTTAAATAAGGACAAAAGAATAATTCATTTGGCATATAATGCCAAACTAGGCCTTAGGCCGGCCTCGTTTATACTAACAATTTTATTCTACAACCACAAACATTTATACAAACTCACTCACATTCACATTAAGATCCACCCACACTACACCTTCATTGTGTGTGGGACTCATGAAAAAATGTGAGTGTGTATAAAGTGTTTATGGTTATATAATAATTATTGCACTAACTAATTAGTGTGAATAAGTTGTTGATTAATGTGAAGAATATGCAATTTTTGTTGTTGATCGTGAATGGAATAATGTGAATAAGTTGTCAATTAGAGGGAATAAGATGTTAAAATACAAAAACTTATTGATTAGTGTGAACAATATGCTAAAATGTCAAAACTTGTTGGTTAGTGTGAACAACATGCAATTTTAGCATAAATTGTTCACCAAAAAAATTAGCGTGAACACCCACCCTTCCGTTCAATTTAAATGTCTCCTAACGATTTTTTGTACATTTTCAAACTCCAAAAAAAAAAAACGCCCCATAAAACATAGCTCTACATATTATTATTTTTGTTTTCTTCCACCAAATTAAAGTGCTCATTGAATACTTTAATTTGATCTAAGAAAATTAAAAAATAAGTACTTTAATTTGGTGTGAGAAAATTCAAAAATAAGTACTTTAATTTGTTGGATGAAAATTTTAGAAATAATATATAGAAGTATATTGTCTTGGGATTTGAAAATGCACGAATTAAAAACCGTATGAGATACTTAAATTAGGACGAAGAAAGTAGTAATTTGAGAGGTTTTTGAAAGATGCATTCACGTTTAGGCTCGCACTCCTACACTCAAATCCATCTTGCCAAATCTGGCCAATGGCGTAGCCAAAAATATGTATCAATGGGGGTACTATGAAATGAAAATTCCAATGACACCAAATCTATCACCCACAACTTGATACTTTTTTACAATATATGCAACGGTGACTTGTGTGTTACATCTTGAGAAACAAATCAGAGTTTTCATATTTTGGAGCTATCATTTTCACCCTATTTTTGGGTTATTGAACAGAATATTCTTTATGTATATGCATTTGAGCGAGTTGATTGAGCTATATAATATCCCTTTTGTCTCGATTTGTTTGTCTATTTTTATTATTTTAAACTTCCTACAAAATTGTTTATATGTTGCAATCTATAATGTTTTATGTATGCAATATGAATTTTTTTTGATAGATCTTAATTAGTTTTATAATATGATGTTTTCGAAATTATATAAAGTATTGTAAATTGTGAGATATAAATAATTTTTTGAAGAGCGCGCATGTCAAAATTAAGCAAACAAATTGGGAGGGAAGAAGAATGGACTGGAGTTATTGTTCACAACCATGACCATGAGTACACACTCAAGGTTGCCCTAGTGGTTTGGGCAGGCTTTGGGAGTACTTCTCAAATTTAAGATTCAATTCTCCAGCGGATGAGTATCTTGAAATAAGTGGGGGGCCGTGATTAGTGTGACCGCTTGCTCTCCTAGAGGTTTGGATTGCACAATTAGGTCCATATAGTCAAGGTCGGCCCAACCCCAAGGCTTAAGAGGCCTGCGCCTTGGACATTCCAAAAATTTTAATTTTTATGGACACTCTAATATTTTCATTATTCGGATTTGAGTAGGACTCTTTCAAAACTCAATAAAATAAAATAAAATATTCAATTAAAGGTAATGAGTTAGACCAACCTACCATTCCATAAGTCCAAGTGTCCAACCCATTATCCCAAAATTATTCCCCCAAACCACTGAATAACATCTCCCAAAATTGTTTTCCCCCCAATCCACCCAAAAACTAGACGATCTTGTATTTTGTATTCATATATAATGATTACTAAAGCTTTTATATTAATTTGACTTTCTCGTATTATGATTGTTGTTGTAAAAAATTATTAAATATTACTCACTTTTTAAGGGAACTCTTTTTTTTTTTAGGCCTTGAGCACTAAAAATCCATGAACCGGTCGTGTTTATAGTGGCCTAATTGTAGGTTTGTTCCTCTGTTAAAAAAAAAAAAAAAAAAAACCATGACCATGAGTTCTGGGTTAGAGAGAGAGGGAGAGAGAAGGAAGGAAGGAAGGAGGGAGGGAAGAACAATTACATCATCGATTTCAGATGCATGTTAGAAAATGACAGACAGACATTGGTTTTTGGAGTAGAGTTCATCGGAAATCGGTAAAACTGAAGCTTTGAAGCAAAAGATCTGGTGGATGCTCGCTCGCTCATGTACGAAAGTCATGATACTAGTATAATAAAGTACCCCTGCCCTGCCCTGTCTTGGGTACTACTACTACTGCAGAAAAACAGAGCAGCAAATACTAGCTAGCTACTCCTACTATCTAGGGGTCTGTGTGATGCAGGATCCCCCTAGAGACCCCCGCAGGTGACGCAATCCACCACTCCTTCCCCAATTCAGGCCCCATTCTTCTAAATTAATGGAAAATAAGTTTGATTTCTCTTTGTTTAATTTTTTTTTAATTTGTTAATTTTACGTCAAATTTACGTGAATTATTGATTCGCTTGGACGAAAGGAATCGAAAAAGTTTTTTTTTTTCCTTTTATCTAAATATTTTGAAAAATAACAACTTTTTAGCAAAATAAGTCAGCTTATTTGGACGACTGTATTAGTGCATTACAGTGCTCTATAAGGAGTTGCTTTGCAGCATCTCCAGATCCCAATTTTTACGAGTCCAAATTTATGTGAATTATTGATTCGTCTGAACAAGAGAAATCGAAAAATATATTTATTTTTTTTACTTTTATTCATATATTTTGAAAAATAACCATTTTTTTAGCAAAATAAGTCAGCTTATTTGGACGATTGTAGTGATGCATTACAGTGCTCTACAAGGAGTTGCTTTGCAACATCTCTGGATCCCAATTTTTACTTATACACTTATAAATTTTGTCTCAGGTCTTGTACATTTTGTCTCGAGTCTTATAGACTCAAAATGAACAGGGCCATGGGTATGGATAAAAGTTTTTGAGACGACTTTGTTTGGTTTGGACTTTGAGAAAAGTTTTCGTATTGTAATAAGTGATGAGATGAATAAATAAAAGTAATAAATAAAGAGAAAATTTATAATGGACCATACAGAAAGAGCGGGATTAGTTTTGTAGACCCAAGTGAACACAATCAATGTGACGTTGCCCTATTGAATTTTTCTCAACTTTGTCACATTTGTTTTGAATTTTTTTTTTGTCAAACGGAAATATATTTGTTTGATATGTTTGATGCTCTATTCTCGCTCCTAATTTATACTCCTATTTTAAATCCTCACTCCTAGTAGTAACTTGGAATTTTTGTCAAAATACATTTTCCGGCTCAAATCTTTTCTTTCACTCAATCTCGCTCATTATTATGTGACTTAAGACTAGTTTTTTAGTAGTAATAATAGTAGAAGTAGTTATTTTAGCCCTTTTTCATGTTTGAAATATACTTCAGATACTATTTTATTTATCAAGTTTACTTTTGAAATATAAAATTTAAATGGCGATGTAAATCAAAAATCTTTAGCTAGCTAGTAATAATAAATAAATTATTTTATTTATCAAAGTTTACCCCTACTTCATGGGACCCAGACACTCTTGTGGCTAAATCACGTCGCAAAACCACCCAATAATCTCTCTTATATCATCAGCTTTGTGCAGTAAAGATTTGCGTCAGATGCAGCTTTGGGGTTCAAGAATATGAACAATTTTTGGATTTCTCGGTGAACTTATTTACTAATTCCCCTGCTAAGCGCACAGATGTAAAACAATTAATATTGGAAAAAAAAATGTTATTCACACTTCTTTTTTTGTTATCCACTTTTTTTTCCGTCTTTTAGCAAAAAAAATAAAATTACATATACTTTCAACACTAAAAAACAAAAAAGAGAGTGAATAATAAAAAAGGAAGTGTGAATATTAATTAAAAAAAAAACCTCAAGAGCAAGACAAAATCTAAAGTTTTACTGCTGCTCGCAGGTTTTATTAACATATGAAAAATTCTAGAATGCATATTTTATTTGGCGTAGTTCGGAAATTGTTGGTAGTGGATGCACAATTTCGAGTAAGGAAAAATGGAGTGATTTTTGCACTCTTCAAATTGTTAAGATCAATAAAGGGTTGATTTTTGCACTCTTCAAATTGTTAACAGTACTTTTGGAGAGTGCGAAAATTAATAATATGAGTTGATTTTTGCCCCTTTTTTTTATTGGAAATGCGTTTAACAATTTAGAAAAGTGTGAAAATCATTACCAAGAAATTTTTTTTTTAAATCTTTTTTCAGCTGGTCTTGACACAAAATTTGATTCTTTAAAGTATTTTCTTTATGATAGGTACGAAGAAAAGAGATTTGAGTCCTCCCTCTCCAGTTTCCTCGAGTTCATGTTCATTGTACATTGATTGACATGACATGTTTTTGAAACAAAATTTCTATTTTAGAAAGTTTGAAAAATACTTGCGGAGTAACATTTAACACACAGAATAGAAACCCAATTTTGCAACCAGAGCTTGAATTGATAATATTTTTAGATTTTTTTTTTGCTAAAGTATTTTTAGATCAATACATACGTAACATAACAGGTACTTTCTTCGTCCCAATTTAAATGTCCTTTACGGGAAATAGTGCTAAGAATTTAAAATTTTTGCTTAAACTTCCAAAATTAACCATAAAACCTGTAAAGTTGATTATATGTATTGAAATCGCTTATATCTTTTAATATGGATCTTATTTGATAGATTTCAATTAGTTTTATTATTCAAAGTTTTCAAAATCATGAAAAATATTATAAATTGAAAAATATTTTCAATTTAAAAATGAAACCACTATAAAAAAAACTGTCAAATCAATTAGGAAGAAAATGTTATTTTTTAGGGGTAAAATTGAAAGTTTGGCATATTTTGATGGTTATTTATAGATAGGGCCCTTCTAATAAGGTTGCCCTTATTTTTAGAAAATGCAGACATCAGCTCACAGCCGTTAGATCGTGTTTTCAATAGTTTGGATCTGCTGATGGTCATAAACAGTCTCGATCTTCTGATGGTCATAAATTGTTTATGACTATCAGCAAATCCAGACCATTGAAAACACAATCCAACGGTTGTGAGCTGATGTCCGCATTTTTCAGGTCTAAGGGCAACCTTAGCTAAAGCGGGGTGTATTTTTAAAAAGTGAACACTTATTTTGAGACATCCCAAAATAGAAATGTTAACACTTAAATTGGGACAGATGGGATAATAAGTTAAACTAAAAGATAATGCTATAGTGTCCCCGGTCATTTTAGAGACACTGTAATTTTGACGTAATTTCACCATTATGTGCATAACTAAAGTCCATTACAAACATAACAAAACCCAAATAAGGCATAATTAAGGAATATCCAAAAAACCAACCAAGACATAATGCTTGTAATAGATTTTAGTTATACTGATAGTGATTTTGTTATGCCAAAATGTGTGGCGTCCCCAAAATTACCGAAAACACCAAAGTCATTCCCTAAGTCACTCCACTGGGGTTACGGCCCCCCACTGGGCTTGAATTCACTCATCCAATTGCTTTCCTTTTCACATGCACATGTTTCTTTCTTTCCTTTTGTAGGGACAGCAATAACTTATTTAGAAGTTGACATAAAAATACCAATGAAGCCTACTGGCTTCCTTTTTAAGAAGAGTATCCCGTCCACAAGATAAAAGCTTGAGGAACTCATATCTAGTTGATTTTTGAAATTATCAAATTTTCTCAAACAAATTGCATTATTTAGGGTTTTCGTTTTGCGAACTTGACGAATATTTACAGGGCGTAATACGGCATCTTAGTCGTTCGTCTCAGCAATCAATGGTATAGATAGATCCCATCTCGGCAATTAACGGCTCAGATTTACACGAACCGAGATAAAATCAGGATCATTGATCGCCAAACCGACGGCTCGAATGCCGCATTATACCCTGTACTGCGCTCCTTGCACCGCAGGATTTCCAATTCTATGAATGGTGGTACTATTGTAGAATCCAGAAATTTTTTAGGGTGTCTCATCAATGGCTATTTTTAATAAAGGGGAGTAGTAGTTATAGTAAACTATTTTTAGGGATTAGAAATGCAAAAAGAACAATCATAGCTGATAGGGGTGGGGGGGACGGATGCCCTAATATCAAATGACATCATGCCTTCCACGTCACTACAGAAGCCCTACAAAGAAGCCTCCTCTCCTCTCCTCACCTCCAAACACTCATAATCACCGACTGTTCGTTCTACAGACACACTCATTTGATTTTCCGTTCCTCCATAAATAACTCAAGGATTGTGATTTTGCACTCCATAATCGTTCACTGTTCGTTCTACATACACATATTGTTCGTTCTACATACACATATACAAAATGGCATCGTTTTTTAGTCCATTCATCAATTTTTAGAGTGCTAAAATCAATTTCCATAACTCAACTGCCACTCTTCTTTTATAAGTATGTTTATTGAAAATGCCAATCACCTCCCTAAGCACGGAAGATGATACGTAAAAGATGCATTTATGTCTAGGAAAGATATATTAATAATATTTGTGAAACAAGCATCGACATACATACGAACTTGTTTGGAATTATTGTCATACTCCTCCTCCTAGTGAGCGCAGTTTAGAAGGAGCGTACGTTCATTTGTTTGTAAAAGTGAACTGACAATAGAATATTAATTTTTCTCACTTTCTGTTTTTACCTGCTGCACTCTTTTTTTTCTTCTTCTCATTCATGTGAATTTATTTTGTTACTCTTTCACAATTTACTTTTTCACACATGAAGGGCGATATAGTAAATTCACACCAAATAAAGACAAAAAAATAGAAGAATGTGATGATAAAAAAGAGAGTGCTAAAATCAATTCCATTAATTGAGAATAACATTATTTTTATTGATGTGTATAAAACACAGGCCTAACATGCATAAGAAACCTTAACAAATTATGAAACCATTCATCACAAAGAAACCACGACCATCTATAAAATCATAAATATAATAACCTAATCCAAACTGAAAATATAATAATAAAATCTAGAAAACATAATAACATGATATTTTCTAATATTATCCTAACAGTCTCGATAAAAGGAATCGAAAACATAAAATATAGGAGTAATTAAAAAAATTCATATAAGACGACATTTACCCGTATACATTTTAATTTAAGTTCATTCATTACATGTATTCTTAAAGCTCATGATCAATTGTTCTTCTATTTCTTCCAAACTTATTTAACAGACTGGATCTTCTTTTATTTATTTTTAAATAGCTAAGAATAAAAAGCATAATTTGGAGTTCTAGTTTTCGCTTTGACTGCTTTGCGGGTTTTGCTTTTGTTTTAGGTATTTTGGTTTTTGGTTTTTGGCTTTAAGATTTGTTTTGGATGTTTGAGTTGCTTGTTGGCTTGTTGCTGGTTTTGCTTAGGCGTTGGGTTTTTTGGCCTTTAGGTTTTTGGTTGTTGAGGTTTTGGTTTTGATTTTTGGATGGTTTGGTATTTGGTTTTTTTAGGTGTTTGTTTGTGGTGTCTCTTTTGGGTTAGGTATTTCAGTTGGCGTCTTGTCTTCCTTCGATTTCGGGTGACTTCTTGCTGGTACGCCCTTAATTCGTTTAATCTTTGTAATATTTTTAAAAGATTAATAAATTTCTTTTGCTGAGAAAAATAAAAATAAAAAGCATAATTTGGTCAAGATGTAGTGCGTGCCTTTTAGTTGTGTGGTGTCAAGTAGACGTTGATAAATGATTAGTATCATAAACACTTACAGCCATGCATGGATTATTGGCGGGTCCCTCTCTACGTTGCAATTCTGAAATACGTAATCAACTTACGGTTGCATTCTTTTGGTTTTAACTTAAACTTAAATTTAAAATGAGAATTCCGTCCCTATTTGAATTTTTTTCGAATTTGTCAGTTTTGCGCCAAATTCTTGTCGGCTATTGATGAGAAAAGTAAATTTCTTTACTTTTACTCAAGTATTTTGAGAAGTAACCACTTTTTAGCGAAAAAAATTCTTTTTGTGCTAAAAAGTGGTTATTTTTTAAAATGCTTGGAAAAAAGTAAAGAAATTTTATTTTTTTATTCCTCTCGTCGAGACGAATCAATAGCTTACAAAAGTTTGGCGCAAAACTAACAAATGAGAAAAAAAATTAAATAAGGTCAAAATTCTCATTTTAAGTTTAATTTTAAGTGTTAAGGCCAAAAGAATGCATCCAATTTATTAGGGAAATGATTTCCACTCCACTCTTTATCATATTCACTCCCTCTTTTTTTTTTCCCCTTATTCATGTGAATTTATTTATTTTTATACCATTTCACGTGTTCACTTTTTCACATATTAAGGGACAATAGAGTAAATTCACACTAAATAAAGACAAAAAAGAGAGTGTATAAGATAAAAAGGGGAGTGTAAAAATCAATTTTCAATTTATTAAGCTAACAAAGTCGATGCTTTTTAGCTAAAGAGTTTACCTGATCCTATATAGTGTGATTTAACCATGCATTAAATGTCGTCCAATGGAGCCAATCCAAAATTTTCGAACTTCCCATTGCTCATAGCACATGAATCTCGAGAGAGACTCGGCCATCATAATAAAATGTTTTGTTAAAGTTCTTATTTTTTATGTACTTATTTTCCGTTTTATGAGACAAATTATTCTCTCATAAAAAATAAGTACTTAATTTAAAAAGTACGTAGTAATTTCCCTTAACGGAATAGGATCTAAATATCACAGCTTGAGTCAAGGCGAACAAGACTTTTTTGTGGCTTCCAAAATTTTGTTGAAAAGTAGAGCACCAAAGCATTGTGAAATGTTTAAGTATTAAGATAGGGCGATAAAATCAAACCTATTAAAAAAGAGCCCATCAAATAACAAAAAGAAATGAAAGAACAAGGCCAATTAAATACTTTGAGTGTTTGTTTTTTTTAATTTTTTTAGCGATGCGTAATTTTGAAATTTTATCTTGTTGAACGCTAATCATTTTGGTTTTTAAATTGACTTTTTTCGTTTTTTCCTTTTACTTGGGAAATGCATAGGTGAACTCATTTTTGTAGGTTAGGTCCTGTTTCGCTAAGATTTTTACTATTTTAAGTACTTATTTCTTATTTTACTGAGACCTGTTATTCTCTCATAATACATTGCACTTAATTTAAAAAATAAGTATTTATTTCCCTTAACACGGAACGGGATAAAAACTGCCGGGACGGGGCCTGCCAAAGAATTGGTTAATTTCCTCGCAATTGCACCCACAAGGAACCAACCATTCTTTTCACAAGAGGAGTTTCTTGTCTGATTTCCCCTCTTCATGCATAGGGTCAGTTTGGTAATTGACGCATTCCCATCACAGCTATGACATGGTTTTTTAGTATAAGTTCCAATCACAGTGACAATTCATGTGATTGATTATACAAAATATCTATCTTTCAATTTAAAAAATGTGGGGTCCTGACCGGGTATCTTTTGTTCCTGTTCTCGTGATGTGCCCATGGGCAGCCCCCACACACTTCCAAGTAGCCAATCACTACAGTACAGTGGGATCACTTATCATTAAATCTTTCTTCTTAAAGAAGTGGGGGCAGTTCACGGCAAATGTACAGCCACAACATTGTACTATCTATCTACCTATTCGTCCATATAAATATCTGGGCTGTTGTTGTTGGTGATTGTGTAAATAAACCTACGGCCGGGCCCACAAACGAGCTCCTCGAGGCTGGGCTCGTTTAGTAATCAAACCGAGTTCAGGCTCAATTTTTAGACTCGTTCAGTAAATGAGTCAAGCTCAACACTCCAAAACCCGACTTGTTTGTATAAACTCGGTTCATTTATAGAAGCTTGTTTAGTAAATGAATCGGGCTTTGAAAACGAGCCGAACTCAAGCAATACAAAGCTCTTGGCTCGGCTCGTTTACACCACTAGCTACGGCTTTTTGCATTTTACTGAAAACGTCAAGCTAGAAAAAACTTAGAATTGTTTGAGAGCTTCTACTTTATGGGCTTTCAAGATTTTTGGGCAATTAAAAATGAGCTAAAAAAAATAATGTTTTCTTGTTCCTTGTTGAAAATAAAAAATTCAACACAAGAATGCATTAAATTTTTACTAGTATTAGTTTTTTGATAAGCAGGTTTTTATTAGCTTATGAAATGTCCATGGTAGCTTCGGTCATTTTCAATAGAGTTTAAACTTTGCACTTTACCCAGTAGGGAAGGCAATGATTGCCTGTGGGCAAGCAAGCAGCCTTCGGTTTTCAATTTGTCCCAAAGTTTTCATCTATACAAAGGAATGTACTGTACCAGCACAGCAATTACCATGGCCAAACTATATGTTTCAAAATGGATGAAGGGGTGGTGCATTAAATATAAGAATGAACCAAAACTACCAACATCTAGAAGGGAGCACATGCACTAACATGCTCAAAGAACTCATACTTCGAAGGCAGACCAACAAGAAGGTCAGGGCATAAAAGACTATTGAAAACGTGATAGTAGAGGATCCTAAACAGGAAACTCTGCTCAAACCCTGAAAAGCCACGAGATGAAATCTAGAAAGAGACCACTCCACACCAGGAGGGATAAACTCCCATAAAAGGGAGAGAAACAAACCACCAAACGAAGAAGAAAAAAAAGGAAAAAAAAAACCCCACCAAACGGGGCATAAACCATAACAAAAGAAACAAAAAAGAAGATTAAAAAAAAAAAAAAAAACTCCAACAGAGAGAACCTGTCGCCGGAGGAGCTAAGCTAGAACCCCCGTGCTTTAGACTTTGCCAAATCGGACACAAAGGAAGATGGAAGAGTGGATCCGGATAAAGGGGAAACTGTGATGGCGGAGAAAAGGGGGGAACGAGTAAAGGGAGATGGTACATTAACTTGGATGTTGGAATTGGTAGGGTAAGAGTAAAAATATGACACAAGAAATGTCCTCAGTTACCCATTTAACCTAAATAGGCCTTGACATGACACCATTCAGAGACCTTGTACAAGCACTATAAAATGACAACTTCCTATAAACTCCAAGCCGTATTCCATAATTCCTACAGAGAATAATCCCTCATACACCAAGTGCTTGGTTTTTGACCGGGCACGAGCATCCAATTGGACTCCTATCCAAGTTAAAAATCTGCCGGCATGTGTCGAATATCCGTGAGACATTAAAATTATAGCATATGCAGCACCATGAGGAATTTTGTAGTGCTAATCTTATTACAATTAGTTTGATAACGTTACATATCTTATGAAATGGTATATGCCATCACTGTTACTCCATTGTATAAATGGGCCACAGATGGTATGTAACAGTCATCTGGTGATGGATAAGCTAGTACGGACCGTTGTCCAAACACATCAACTAGGTAACCCCTGTCTAAGGCCGCAGTCTGCACCTCTCAAAGTCTGGCTAAACTTCATTCCCAAAGCTCGTGATCCGCCACCTAAGCAAAAGTAGGACCCGAGATCCCACCATTTGACACGGCCATGGATATTGTGAAAGAACTTAGCTGGGAAAAGAGTTCAAGAACCTAGCATTGCCCCAACACTCCAATCACCAACCCCATGTTTGGTCAAACACCAATCCAAACCATATACACACCAATCACATTCAATTCAACAACTCTCACAAAGTGTGGTGGTTGTGCCAATGGCTGAGGCTGAACAGCAACAGAGAAGGAATGGATGGCCATCACCTAAATTTGCGTAAAATAATCGTCTCCAAAAATATAATGACACATCTGCAGAGGTGTAGCAATTGACATGGATGCTTAGGGACATGGATAACTTAGATCTAAACATTAGACACCATCTTCCAAATGTTGCACGGCAATGAGCCAAGATTTAAGCCCAACCTAACCCACAACTCAAATTCAGAAATGAGGAACCCACAAAGATGATGGTTATAATACAACACTACGAGTCTACGACAAACAGGTCGGTCCAACACATGCCGAATAAAAGTTAACCAAGCACAAGAAACTGTAGTAAAGGAAAGCCACAAAAGACGCAAGCAGCATAACATTCTGAAAGAAAAGAATGTAACATTGCTATGCCTGAGCTATCAAATCATATTAGGCGTCAGTAACACTAGAATTGTCATTCAAAGGATCATCTCTCTGAGTTTTCTATCTAACATATGTAGCCAATTCCTAAGATCTAATGAGATATGTGCTTATGTGCACTACATTATTCTAACAGCAGTTGACAGGGGAAACAATTTATCAGAGGTTGTACTTGTACCAGGGATAGGAGAGGCAACAGAGGCAGTTTTCTTTCGTTCCCTTGGGTATGGGTGGATGGAAGCCAACTCCTTGACACGGTGTAGAATGGGCTGTGGTATTGGTTTTGATCGATGCTTCCTTTTCGATTCAACCTGCATTAAAAAATGGAACTTTATGACTATAAAGCAAACGCAAAAAACAAGAGTTGCTCAATAGAGACTCTCCAAAGACTTTTGATGATTGGATTTTCTTTTGCAACATTGCCAATTTATTTTGCAAATGTGAACCCTTCCAATGCAAAAATCAACGGACATGTCCTTTCGTAATATCATTGCAGACCATTTTCCTCCTCGCAACATCCCCATATCTGAGTGCATGGCCTACATACACCCACCACCCCACACACACAAAAAAGGACAAAAAGAGGAAGACAAAAGAATGGGAAAAATGAAAAAGAATCACACGCATGCCATCCTTCTTTGCAAAGCCAAGCTTCTATCAGTCCAGAACTTAAAGATGGGACTACATGCGTGGAATTTAAAGCATCAACGCATTGACTCGCTACAAACGACAAGCTTTTAACCTAATACATCAATGAGAAATGAACCAGTAACTGCCAAATTCTTGGGAATATACACATGCTCAACATGACACAAAATAAACGTAAAGCAGTTAATAGCCAACCTCTCTGCTACTCTTCAACTGTGAGCAGCTGGCCCTAAGAAGATTGCGCCATTTGTCCTGAAACCTCAATACGATTACAAATCACAGGAGGAGAGAGAGAGAGAGAGAGAGAGAGAGAGAGAGAGAGAGAGAGAGAGAGAGAGAGAGATGAAATGATAAGAACTCACTACCTTAAGATCAACAGATGTGCGGTTTGCAGATGAATGAAACAATAACCTTTTTATCTCTGTCCACCTTCCAACTCCATACATGGAAACACCTTCAACCAGCTTCGATACCTCTGAGACAGACCAGTAAATATGGTTCTTCCTGCGGCTCTTACCCTTATGAGGAGTCTTGGTCCATGTATCATAATCGTCCCCAGACATGTCATCTTGAGACTTAGTTGAAAAAGACTCCATATCAGAATCCACTTTTGAATCTGAGAGCTTACTGTCCTTGAAACCGTCAGATTCATGCACCTGAATAGAAAACAGATAAGCTATGAAATAATGCACCAAAGCTATGGTGGGATATATATGAACAATTACAGTGACGAAGCATGAACCATGTCCATGATGATGAAGATGGCTGACAGAGAGAACTTCCCAAAATTGCTATATACCAGAACTAAGCAACTGTAATACCGTGGATTTTTTGCTCCAATTGGTTTGTCTTCTAACAAGCAAAAGTCTTAATGCATTAGGAATTTCAGACACCTCGTACTCCTAGTAAAACATCCTTTCACAAAAACAAAACTATATAAATTGGGCATTGATAATGCCACGATGAAATCTATTAGTGCCACGACATTTTGGAGCTTCTGACTATTTTACCCTCCACGTGTTAACTGATGCAAATTGCAGGCTTTTTGTCCCCCCCCCCCCCCCCCCCCCGCTCTCTCACTCTACCAAAATTTTCCCTCGCACTTCATCGTTGACAAATCTGTTTACCTCTAGAATCCATCTCGTTTACTCTTTGGCCTCTGCTACTTCCAAAAGACCTAGTTTTCTCTCCTTCTTTCCTCTCACTTGACATTAACCAGCCACAACTGCCACCATCCAATTTGCTTCGATTACCTCTATTATCTATTCCTTCCCCATCCCATGCAGAAAATCATTTTCTGAATCCACAATCTATACCTGCGTGGCAATGGACAATAATAGACAGAGAAGACTGGAGGATTATTGCTATTTAAAAAAGATGAAAATTGACGAGACCAACTGTTGCGTTCCCCTTTAACGGGTCAAATTAATATATAGATCTAGACCAATGTAGAAATTGTGTGGTGTACATGGTGCTTGATTCAAAGATTAATTGAAATTATCACCGTCTTTTTCAGCGCTCAATTTTATATTGTACTACATACTGTGGGCTATGAGAGAGGGGTTTCTTGTTTTGGCTGTAAAAGAGGGAATTAAGGAGACGATTCAATGGGGCGGTGGGGGAAATTGGGTCTTGTGGATGTGGTGGCAGCGGAGGAGGGGAAGAGAAGGAGGAATAGAGATGAATCCTAGGGCAAGCCGCTGTATCACGTTGACGATGATTGAAAGCAATGGAAGAAGATGGAAGTCGGTTGCTGTAAAGCGGAAGAGAGAGAGAGAGAGAGAGAGAGAGAGAGAGAGAGAGAGAGAGAGAGAGAGAGATTTGTTGGAGAGTGGAGAGAGGGTATGTTGGTCATTTAATAGAAAGTTGTCGTGGCATTATAAATTGGCATTGTGGCATTATCTGCTCCCTATAAATTACTCCCATAAACTTGCATAACTTGGACTCAGATCACACTCTTGGCTAAATTGAAATATGTCAATGCTTCAAAATGGTTATTCACATTTGAAGGAGAAAAAAGTGAGGTACAATATACCACAAACATTTGCAGTTCGTCTGTAAGATGAACAAGTTACCAACAAAAAAATAGATGAAGCTCTCACCTTTTTCTTCGTGTGCCCCCTCCGAACTGGTTCACCAAATGGAACCTGAATACAGGCTCCTTTCAAAGCTACCTCACGACAGACAAAAGGTTTTGCTTCAAATCCTTTCCGACATAGCTGCTTGTAAGATCCATTGTCCAGAATTTTTTCACTGGAACACGTATTTGAAATCTGGCATCTTCTCTTTTTACGCACTGAATTTTGCTCTAATGATTCGTCAATGTATCTCCGAGTAGGCTTGCGTGATCTCTTGCTTGTAACATGCCTATTTTCCACTTCTCCTAGTTCAGAAAAACCAAACACAGCTTTTCTTTCCTCTGAAGACGATGATTTCAAAGAAGCAAGGCTATCGTGCCTCTCCCGCTTTACATGTTGAACTCTTCTCCTTTTTTTGAAATTGAACACACCTGTGAAGGGGGTGCACACTCTTCCAGAGTCCTGATCACTTGTTGGTGAGATCATCTTCCCTTCACATTCATTGGAAGATACAAGAGGATTCTGCAAACCAAACAATAATTGGTGCTTCAGCCACTGCTTGTCAGTAACTGTTGTTTGACATCCAAATGTGTTTCCGAAGGCCTCATGAAGTTCATCAATTGTCATCCTTTCAAGCAATAAGGAGTGTTGACTTGAAGTCTGAAGCACTGGAATAGGGGCAATGGTCGCTTCTGATATCTCATCGCTGCAGCCTCTTCCACCTGAGACTGTACACTTGCTTTCTAGTCCCGAGTCAACCGCGTATGGTCCTCTCATTGGATTCAAATCAGAAGCTTCTTCAACAAACTCAGCATCTGAGGGAAAATAGAATAAAATGGGCATTCACTTCAGCGGCAAGTAAGAGAATTTTTGAATTCTCAAGAATTTGTCATTCGCATTATTTTGCTAATCACTCACCCAGAAGATAATCTTCACATGTATATGAAATAGTATTTTTTCTGCCAAGAACTATTGCCCCAGTTCTTCCCAGCACCCCATCGAGAAACTACATGCAAAGTTCATATAGAAAGAAATTAATATGAGGGAGAAAATTTTATCTTCCACAGTAAATTTACAATAAAAAGGAGATAATTTTCAAACAAAGAAGGCAGGATGTGATGAGTACTATATACCCTCTATCTAAAGGGGAGTCTAAATTAAAGATTTAGGAGAAGCGGAATAGATCCAGAACAAACCAAGAAACAGGTGTAAACAACAGTAGTTCCTGGTAGAATCAAGAAAAAACATTAGCATTTACCTTGATAGAAAGTCCAAGGGTAGTTTAGACTTTATGTTTCCTATGTTCAGCTAGCGTTTCCTAATATAAGTAATGGTTCCCTTGTATTCACTTTCGTTATCAATGGGCAATTATTTTTGTCTTCACTCTTGCATGCTGAAAATTTCTAGCAACACGACAATTCGCGGAAAACATGAAGGTGTACAATTATCTAATACACTAACCCAAGCTAATCACATTTAACCTTAAAAAGAGCTAATAACAAGTAGCAAGTCCTAATTTATGCTTCTGAAATGACTAATCTAGAAATGAACCTTTAGTTCTTCCACAAGTCGACCAAATTGAGCCTGCAAAAAGAAGAAATTGGCTACTCCAATTACTTCTGATACCCTCTCCACAATAAGGATGTTTTGGTGGCAGAAAACAGTGCGTGTCATGCCATAACCCCTATAGTTGTTTGTTTGTGTGCTCATCATCCACCTTTTAAGTCAATTACATGCAACTCAACGCTTCATCAAACTATTCAGGGTCTAACGAATGAACCCGATTTTGCCAGTTTTCTTTCTCAAAAATCGAAATATATAGATTCATCCAAGTATCTACTGGGATTGGACCTTAACCCCATGCAAAAGTTGACTCAAATGATTGGCAACTCCATCCTTCTTGGAGAATCTTATAACAGCTTAAGTTACATACACCACAATGAACTTGCTCCACTAACTAAAAATGGTAGAATTGCTTAAGAAAACATTCTTAGACAGCTCAATGCATCATATGCCAATAGTGTTAATATGTCATATCAAATATTACAAGATAACTTTTTCACTCCCACATAAGTACGTAAACATTCTTTTTAGATATCTGAAAACTTTTAATTGAGCAATAGGAGTTCTAGGTGCAAGTAAAATATAATATAATGCAATCATCATCAGAAATTTACTGCCACTACCCACAAATTGAATGACACCGTAACAGAAGTCAGGATAAGAAAAAATAACCATTACTCATAAGGAGACATACTTCTTCTTTGACTTTCTCGCTTAGCTTAAGATTGGAATCTGCTGCAACTAAAAGAGAAATCACACGAAAGCATTAGTAATTTTCCAATGAATGTAAGAAGTGTCAAATTAATGTTGATCAACACAAAGAAGCACCTAATTTGTTCAATACTGAAATTCCAGCCACATTAAGAATTATAACAAGCTCGATGTTCCCAACAACACACTCAACAGTAATTGGTTTTTTTTTTTTTTTTTAATAGTACCTAGTCTGTTCTGAATTAAAGCATAAAATCTATTTCCATTAACTGAGACCATTAAAAAAAGGTATGCACACCTACGCAAGTCTTTCACATTAAAAATCTTCAAAGCTCAAACCCTTCACATTAACATGCCCCCAAACCAAGAAAAACAAAGCATTACAATACCTAAAGCCAATCACAGATTATAGAATTTCAGTTCTATGTTAGAAAGAGAGGCTTAACCAAAGTAATCAATTCATTATGCCTTCCGAGACCAAAGATCCCTCAGTGATTACAAATTTGCAATGATCATGGTGGCAATTGGTAAAGAGAAGTGATAAACAACAAGAAGATATGTTCTGTGCACTCTTCAGTAGCACAAATGTGAGAAGCACGGATATGGATGAAACCTGGCATGACATGACTTTTTCAAATCAATCAGGGTACGACATGGCTGGGACCCGACTTAAAATAGAAAGATTCTGTCTGTATTACATTAGATTGATACCTCTTGACCTGTTACTTCACAAAGTCTATTCCTATGTATGCTTTGATAAGTATAGTCTTAATAAATTAATTAGCAAAAAAGTAAAAAACTATTTGCCCATGATGCGTCATATGTGCATGAAAAGAAGTGTGAACAACAAGATCTAATATCTAATTTGAGGAATTTCTTTCACAAAAACTGACAGTTAAGAAATTTAGAACGTGTATCACAAAAAAAAAAAGAAAAGGAGAAGGGATTAATAGGCATAAAAATAATTGTTTCAGTTTTTACCCATCAGTAAACATAGTTGTTTTTGTTTTATCATTGGACCATGGGTTAGTGGCCCAAGTGTCTGACTAAAAATCTAAAAGATAACAGGACTCATTTAGACAAGTGTTTGGCACATGTCCGGGGGTGTATGAAAGTGCTGGTGTCCCACGACACGTTCTTGGAAGTGTCCATGCTTCTTAGGTACATATTATCAAACAGAGAAAGGAAGGAAGCAGAGAGCTAGACATGTAAATATATGGGACAAGATTGTTACCACAATCAGTTTTTATAGAACCAAATTCAAGAGTAGAAAATTCTTCGAAATTGCAGCAGGTTTCTTGACTGAAAGTATTAAAACCTAGAACGTCATCGCCTAAGTTGTTGCATTTAGGTTCCGCCAGTAAATGTTCCACTCCTATTACTTCGTCTTCTAAAAAATGATCCATCTTCCTTAACCTAGGCAACAACAAGCAGAATGTTACAAGGGCACAATACATTTTTTTGGATCATAAAAAGAAAACAGAGAAAGAACTCAACAAAAAAAGACAACATCTGTGAAAAGAATAATACACAGTCACTGGACCCTCTCATTAGGTTATTAGACTATATGTTGATAGACAATAACTAGCCATTTCCCTTACAGCCTGTTTGGACTGAGAAAATTGGAGAGGAAAGAAAAGAAATGAAATCCTTTTTGTCCTTATCACTTGTTTGGTTATGTAAGGAGAGAAATTGGAAGAAAAAGAGGAAGATGGAGGGAGTTGATTTCCCCTCAAAATCACACTTATCAAATCATTCTCTTTTGTCTCCTTCTCATCCAAACAACAAGGAGAAAAAACAAAATCTTTTCTTTCTCTCATAACTTCAAGGGAGAAGACACAATCTTTTCTTTTCTATTCCCTCGAGTTGCCAAACAGATGGTTATGCCACAAGTCCCCACCTGCCATTTTTGTATTTTCGTCTCCCCTATGAAGTACAATACGTCTAACAGTGCATTCGATTTAGTGCAATATTACTTTGCAGTATTGTTAGTTATCATTTTATGTATCAAAAGTCCAAGCTTGTATCTTAAGTGATTGCTGGCATCAAAGCCACATGCCCCTCCGAAAAGCAAAAGGTAGAAAAAAACAGTACGTGCTTTTTCTATCCCGACACAGAAGCTTATAAGGTTATGATATGAAAACAACCACAGCCCACAAGCATAACAGACATCAACCTATTACTTAATTTTGAGAAGGGAACAAAACTGCTCAGAACACAAAGGCCATTGCCAAGTGAAATGCCTCAAGTAGTCAAGTCTGGCCCAGACTAACTTATAGCAACTGAGAGAGAGCAAAATTACTAAATTTCTCCAAGGTACACTCAAATTCCTTTAAGGTTGGAAAAAATTGAGCCCTGTACATAATTAACATCACTTCCAAACAGTGGCACTGCAAGCACATGCCATGGAAGAGTAGCTGCCCCACGTTCAACTTCAAAAACACTATTGCTGGCGTATACTTTTCAAAATGATTCTCACTTGTCCCATCTACTTATCTCTAGATTAAGCGCAATGTGCAGGAGTCTCCTTTATAGCCTGATCACTGGCATTGGGAACAAGTAAGCATTGATTCAAACTTCAAAGTTGTGACGGAGGACGGTAAAAGATGACTAAAGGTAAGTTTTTGTAGCGCATCGTACCCTCCCTTTCGACCAAATGTCTATAGTATACCTTTACCACATCCGTATCACCTTGCAATCAATTTACAGCCCATTTGGCCGGCAGAGAAGGGGGTTAAGGGCCTTGGGGATAAGCTAATCCGGGCCCACTCTTATCCGTTGTTTGGCTTAATCCCCTTTGCACCCGGACTGCTATCCGGTGGATAAACTAAGACCTCTGCAGGGGTCTTACGGAAACCCAACCCACCTCAACCCCCATCATTAGCTTATCCGGCATAATTACTGGCGTGCCCCTTAAACCTCTCCAAACCCATTTTGTATTTCTCATTACAAGGATTGTATAGGGGCAACTTAGTAAACTCTCACATTATATCTGTATCCCCCACTCTTATCCATCTATTTCAACTACCAAACAAACACCTTCTTAGCTAATCCCTAATTCTATAATAATTATCCCCAGTAGCATATCCACCTCTTATCCCCTTCTTCCTTATCACCCAAAAGGGCCAAAACCTTATCCGCCTGCGACCCGCCATATCGTTAAAGGTTCCAGTTTTCATTAAATGCGGTGGACATGTGAATTGTTGCAAGCGTAATGTTTGGATGAGCCTCATTCACATAATTATGGGCTGGTTTGGCTTAATGAGCCAGTTTGCTACTTTGCTTATTTGTTTGTTTCTTTATTCAATTTTTTCAGCATTTCTTAATTTCGCGAAAAAAATTGAATAAAGTCCAAAAACTAAGCCAGGTGACATATTTAAGCCAAACCATACCTATGAACAAAACAAACGTTTCACGGTTTCACCTTTAACATATCCTGACTAAACCTAACTACATCAGCTCAACAAAAACAAAAATTTCAGTAATGCCCCCACGATGCGAGAATCCTACCTCCGCTTCTTCCAAATGTGTACCAGAAATAGAATGGATAACCAACAGTTAGATATCACACGTAATCAGCAATGCTACAGGCACTGCATTAGTATCCCGCATAAAGTACCGAGAACACACAATAAGTGTGGGCCAATTAGCCACCATCAGGGAACCCCCGCACCTACATCACAAAAACTTAGGTCCCACCGCACGCTGTGAGCATTAAAGAGTAGGTTTAACCCCATCACACGGCTATAGAGAGCTTGAATACAAGCATTGAGCCAGAGTTTTCAATGACTCACCCACGGAACCAAGAACTCGGAGTAGTTTGTGGACCACACTTTGTGTTCAGCTCACACCACCCCAATTGTATGTGGAGCTCACACAAGCAATTGTGTCTATCGGTACTTTATCCGGTATACAAAATAGTACCCCTAACATTTCTCATCACAATCTACAGGGACAGACACCTGCCTAGTCAAGAAATCCGAGTCCATATTTCAGTGATCCTTCTAAAAACTTAGTTCATTTCACTCTGATGAAAACTGATTTCATTTATCATGATACACCACCAGAATCACTCCATTGGCTTTAGTCGCTTTTAACTCTACTTACATTCGACGAAAAAAATGTCACTTTACTTCAATCTTTTTTTTTTTGGTAAATACTTTTACTTTAATCGGTCATGCTTATCAGCAAATGAACTCTCGTTACGGACCTCGTGTACATGAATGTAAACAACGTAACAGTATATCTACTTTTATGTATTCTTAAGGCTTAATATTTTAGGGAAAAAATCACGAAAATACCTGGCGAAACAACGTAGTTACCGGAACTAGCTATCGTACATTGAAGCGTCCGTACCGAAATTTGAAGAGATCACATTGTAGAGAGAGTGAGAGTTGCATGGGGAGAGAGAAGGAAGGAAGAGCCAGAAGAGAGAGAAAGTGAGGAAAAGAAAATGGAGGAAAGAGTGGGAAAGTAGAGAGAGAGAGAGAGAATGTACGGTATGTAGTGGTAGCTTTTTGGCTATCCTGAGACGGATTTGAAAATGTGTTCCAGAGGCGGAATGGAGTGGATGGTTTGGAATCCGGCAGTGTCGCGACACGTGGCCGAGAACGAGGTGGTCGTTCGCCGCCGTTCACCAACACGACGGCATTCGGACCGAAAAAGAGAAGAGCACGCGTCAGTGTCTGTACGCTTTCCCATGTGAGGCGCAATTCTATGTTTTCGTCACCTCGTCGGCACCCTACACTCTAAATGTCAAATTTAGCCCTTGAGTTTGAACGAATTTTTCGATTTGGTCCCTCATTGCTAATTGTGCTCTTTCCATAATTCCATGAACGAAAAGGCAAGGCAAATTTGGCCCTGCGTTATGACAAACACTCCCATCGGCCCAATTTAATAGTCCATCGTGCTAGTCTCATCGAATCAAAAATTAGATATATTTTGCAATTGATAGTGAATTTTATGCTCCCTTCGTCCCAATTTATTTGTTCATTTTTGGGATTTCAACTTTTTTAAGGGACATAATGATTACTCTTAAAAAACTTAACTTTTCCAAAAGTACCCCTCACTTTTTAGCATTAAATGAGATTGCACATTTTCCCATGCGCAATACTTTTAAAAGCAAAAAAAAGGCATTAATGGAACTTACATAAGTCAATTTCAAATCGGACAAACAATTTGAGACATTACAAAGTTAAAAAGGGGACAAACAAAGTGGAACGGAGGAAGTATCTAATATAGATTTTATTTGATAGATTTTGATTAGCACTGCAAATACAATATTTTCAAAATTATATAAAATATTATAAATTACAAAATATAATTAATTAAAAATTGACACAAATTTTCAAAAAGAATTGTTAAATTGGGATGGAGGGAGTATCTCGATTTGGTCCCTTGGCATTAATTGTGCCCTTTCCATGGACGAAAAGGTAAAGTGACAATTGCAACGTAGCTTAACGTGCAAGCATGCCAAATGCTATTAATTCAAGGAAAATGGTGATTGTTATGGGGTGTCGTGGGTGGGGCAGGGTCCAGACCAGTTTGGTCTCCAACCAGTTCGGTCTAGGTTGGACCATTTGCAGGTTCTTCTTGGATCCATAACAATAATCGGAACTGTTCACTTTTTAAAGCTCGTCAAGAACATTGATCATGCCGAAAATCACATTGATCGGATATCACTTGATATAATATCAAAATGCATTTAACAACGGATAATCCAGTGTTACATACATTTTTTTTCGAACTTAATGCATTTTCGAAATCATTTAAAACGATATCCGATCAACTTGATTTTTGGTGTGGTTATGGCTTGCGACGAGTTCTAAATAATAAACGGTTCCGATCATTGTTGTGGATCCGAGAAAGACCCACAAATGGTCCAAACTGGGCCGAACTGATTGGAGACCAACCAGTCTGAACCCTTGCCCGTCGCGGGTGTATAGTCGATTTCCTGAATTGAGCATTTTGCTGTACCATTAGCCCTGCTGTTTTCTTATGGTTTCGGTTGATTTTCCCTTAAAGATATTCTACTTCCACATCTTTGATTGGCCTCTGCGCCCAATCTTCTTGTTGGTCTGCTTTCGCAATGTGTCATTAGACCCGCCAATACATTTGCTTTTGTCTACATTTTGATAATTTTAATTCATTCCTGTATCTTGTGATAAAATCTTTATACTTTTGAAATGAAATTGCCTCTTCTTAACCTAATACATACAAATATATGAATTTCAGTGACCTTCTGTGCCGTTTTCTTTGCATTCCTTCCTATATCCCTTTGCGAAGTTTATAGGGATGAAATTCCGGGAAACTAGTAACCTAGGAAATTTACATGTTCTTGATTCAAATCAACCGTTACACATGCTTGAATATTAAGCTCCGGAAAGATTAGGCGGAAAATAAAGAACGCAAGACTAACCACAAGCCCTCGGCGGAGGATCCGCACTCCAAGATTAAACAGTGACATTTTGAGCTACACATACAATTTCCGGATCAAGTTTGTCCTTTTTAATCCTTTTGCCCTTTCTCTAACTCCGCTCAGCTTGTCGTATACAAAATCCCGTACCTAATACAGAGATACCGGCATTTAAAGAGCCTTCGGGCATTTCATCAGAATAGCTTGAATGCCTATGAATCTCTTCACTGCATTCTCCCAACTGTTGTATTATAGGGGAGAAATAGAGCTTGATCATGGAGAGGATCTATCTCTTCTGGAAAGTTACTAAGCAAAAGAAGGCCGCACAACGACTAGCTATACCAGCGATGATGAGATATATTAAGCAAGGAATCCAATCATTCAGCTTGTAGCTGTTTTTCATTAGCGAACCGCATCTTGTGATCAGCCACACTCCGTAGTACCTGAAAATTTGGAAGGATTCAGAAATGAAGTAAAAGTTGACAGAGTAATGCTCATGAATGCCAAGAAAATTTCCATAGATCGTAAGTGATTCCAAGCTCAGTGCTTCCGCCTATCCCACAGCCGTTACCAACTGTTCACCACTCCTCCCTTCTTGCCTATTTCGCTAGCATGACTCCTCTCTAAAGTGTCATTCAAGTGAATCAAGTCCTTAGTCCCACACAAAGCAATTCTTATACACTTACAAAACCGGGCTTGGATGGAACTGAACAAGATCAAACACTGACAAGAGTATTGCTTTCTACAGTATATGAGGGCTAGTCTTCCGAAAAACAAATCATTATTTACAAATTGACAATGCAATTATTTAAAACCAACAAACGGAAACAGCTCTGCTGGGATCGAGGGTAAGGCTGTGTAGAAATGTAATACATATGGAGAGGGGCAGTCTTTCCGTACCTTTCAGCATTTGCTACCACAAATGCTTCCAAAGCCCACTTTGTATAGCACATGTTCTCTATTATCTTCAAAATTCCTTCTTGATAATTCTGGTTCGCAATGAGCGTCAAAACAACTGGAAGGAGGACCGAAAACTGTAGGGAAGAAGAATAGTTGCGGTGATAAGTTACATTATCTCGACCTATAGCAAACAAATTAGTTAATATGCATTGATATGAAGTTCAACATTTTGTTCCACACTCTTCTAAAAATATAAAGCACCCGAATTGGACGCTCAACACGTGGATATCAAATCTGTATCCGACATGTTTAGTTGGGCATTCACCTGGCAACCACATTTTTTTATTTGAATCTACTGTAGATTGTACATAGAACTCCATGATCTTCCTAAAGCACCATAAATTTCCTAGAAAAAAACAACTTAACACTACAAAATATGAATATCTCTTTGTGCCCTGGTGTCCTAGAGATAGAAATTAGAGGTGTTTGACACCTAGACAAATAACCGTAGCAAAGTTCATGCAACATAGAGTTAGAGAAACGCACCAGTTGTGCTGGACCAGGTTCGAGGTAGATGGCAAATGCATAAGCAATCCCAGTCACACAGTACACAAGGCAAACCAAGACAATGTAATTATCCCAGAAGGAAGATCTCGGGTTGTTGAAAAAATAGAACATCGAGAGATAGACGAGAGGCTTTACAACGGTACTAAAGTGGTCAATTGTATCCTTTGCAAGAAAGTAGGCCAAGCTGCTCATGCCAGAAGCGCTCTCTCTCCAGTAATATATCTTATCCAGATTAAATGTTCTCAACGCCGCAATCCCACAGAGGAGAGCTGGAAATCAGCAGTGATGAATGGGGAAGATCAGGAAAAGCACTTAATGGAACTAGTTGAAAAGAAAATACAGAACATAAAGGAAAGCCTCTAAATAAGTTAACCTCGCAGATTACTTTTTATTCTTCAGATGACAAGTTCCTTACACAGGAGACAAGACCCGAGAAATCACTTATAAAAAGAGGACCTAGGTTTGACTTTTAAAACAATAGACACCAGACAAAACAAGTGATGCTGAGCCAAAAAATTATCGTAGCTTCTAAATTTCACAATCTGATAGGTTCAAGTATACCCATATTCAAAATTCAGTGGGAACAAAGAAACCAAGATCTTTAACTTACAAACTGCAATGACTGTGTAAGTGTACCCAAGTGCCCCGAAGGTTTCATCGCTCACTTTAGCTAGTGTTCCTAAGCAGATTCCAGCTATCAATAAGATCAGAAAATCGACTGCTTGTATTCTAGCTTCTCGGAGACGTTGCTTGCCAACCCTGAAAGAAACAAGAAACAACAAATGGCGGATGAGAGTGACCCAGCCAAATCCAATGATTGGCAAATTAGTTTATGAAATCTCTATAATGGACCTATTATCAAATCTCCCTATCATAGAAATATTACGATGCGATTCTATTTACCCCTTGTCAATCTGAACGAGTTTCATATTATAACAAATATTGAGGATCCAATCTGAGTTATTCCAAACTGTATCAACCCACGTAAGATTCATATACAGTATGCTATCTGGTAGTCATTGATATTCAATTATTGTAAAAACTCTTCTTCTTTTTCGTTATTATTTCCTTCTTCACAATAAACCTCCCAAAGACTTCTCCGAGGCTTTTGAGCTTAAAGAATGACTTCCCTTCCTGCGTGTCATGTTGAGGGCGATGTACTCTCCTTTAAGAGGCCGAAAACTCAAATTTTCTCAATCTACCTATATCAAAATAAAAAAATCTCCTTTTCTCACACAAGAGGCCGAAAACTCTTCTTCTTTTCTAGTTTCTCATGTAATGGACCTTGAATGCTTGTTCTCATATTGTCCTCAAGTGAATAAAAACAAACAAACACAAATGTAACACTCAGCTTTTTCTAATACGTAAATTCAAACCACAAAGCTGAGACCCATATCGTTGACATAGAGGCAATCGCCTGTCCTACTTGACCACGCGTTATTAGTCACAAGTTTTGCCTGGGTAGAGATTAACTCAGTTTTGCTATGATTTGGTGAATTTTTATTTCACTTTTCTCCACATATTTTCTCTACCTATTTCACAACGTCCTCAAAGAATCTTACTATCCCTGATTCCATTATACATATATTTTGTTTCCATTCATGACTCCGTATCATCAAGTTAACGACTATAAGACCAAGTTCATCATATTCCATTCAAAATTGTTATGTTTTCGAATACGCTTGATTTATGAAGCTGGAATTGTAAAACATACTATGGGCTTCTTCCTGGTACTTGAAACTCTCAGAACTCTAATGTCACAGTATCAATAGGCCAGAAAACCTTTGGTTTATACAGTAAGTGGATCTATTGCTGAAATAAGATAAGGAGTCTATATAGGCACTCCAGAAATTTTGGGATAAAACAAGTAGGAAATAAATATATATTTCTTACCTGCCAAAGAAATATTTGTATTGCTGGAGAACACCAGGGGTTGTGCGGTTGGATAAGTCGTGTGTCTTTAGGAATTTATGTTGAAAGTGGTCCTTCTTCAACTCAGCATGAAACTTCATATCCTGCCATATGTCTCCGGCAAAAGATTGTCCATCAGACACAGCAGCAGCAGCAGCATTTCCTCCATGAGCTGAATTATCCCCCGCAGATGATGCCATTGAGGAAGAATTTAGCATATCTGGCGGTACTGTGTATCCATTATGAAGCATCCATCTAAGGGGAAGTTCTTTATAGTTTACGCCTGAACTTGAGCTTTGTTTTACAACTCCCTCTAGAATGTCAATGAAGTAATCGGGAGGATTAACACGTTCAGGAACATTGATCCCCAGGCCTGCAAAATATTCTTCTACTTTCTTCACTGATCCATGATATGCAGTAAGACCACCTTTAGCTAGAAGTATCAAGTCGTCAAACATCCTGAACAAAGTGTAGCTGAAGAAAAACAGCCATAACGGTTTAGTTAGATGACAAACTTTACCCTTGGGCAGGAATCAAATTATGCCCTGGAAGTTGTGGTTGCTACATTGGTTAACTCCACACTTCATCCACATATTCAAGGAAATGTTATTGTCTTCATTAAAAAAAAAGCTGTTAGTAAGGGCAAAGGACAAAATAAGCAACAACCTGTCTCACTTGTCTTCCAATATTTCAGTATGCTATATGATTGTCATAATAGGGAGTTAGTTAACAAAACAAGGAGAGAAACATTTTAAGAGTGCCAAATTAGCTTATTATTTAACCTCAAGGTGCTGATAGCCATAGATCTTGCTTTTTTAAGAACAGGGCCTCACAAGGATGCATCAATTTCAAATCGAAAGAGGCAATGGAGAAGCATGTTCCTTCATTTTTTCTCAATTGACTGTGCAAATCATTTTTTGCAACTTCCCTTTGTGTCTTCTACAGCTGCCAAGATTGTGACCTGAGTTCATGTCTTCGGTTCCCATTAAAGGAGCCAATATAAGGTCCTTGAATAGTTAAACAACCTTAGATATCGTAATTGTTGAACTATAGCTGCCAAGTTCAATTAGAATAACTAGAGATGAAGGGCAAGCTATCCTCTAAATCGTAGACAAAAACAACAAGAACCAAAAAGAAATTGTCCTGATGTCCAAGAATCATGATGGACAAATGTCCTAGAGGTCCTGCAACTCATCCTTATTTTCTAACATATGTAGTAGGAAGGCATTGCTTCAAAGTATCTTCAAGTTGTAGATGATGTTAAGTGTACTCTTAACTGCACATGGATAAGCCATTCTGAAAATGCATAGAATTCAACAAGTAGCCATTTGAAATCCCTAACATGCTGAGATATATACAATGCTAATATTGGGAAAAAATTGCTGAGAAGAAAAAAAAAGGATGAGGGAACAAACGCTGGTTAGCCCAACAGGGGAAGATACTACAGAAAGAGAGGGAAGTGACCTTTTTTTGCTACAGGTAAAGTGGAAAATGACTTTACAAGAAGAGAAGGAGTGTAAATGTTTCAGGTTACCTCGGTTGGTGAACCACCATGCAAATGTTTACTCCTTCTAAAGCTTCACGACGAAGTGCTCTAAGTAGTAACTGGGAAGAAGAACTGTCCAAACCAGAAGTTGGTTCGTCTAAGATCAAGAGAGAAGGTTCCATGACCATTTCCAGACCAACATTTACTCGCTTCCTTTGGCCTCCAGAGATTCCTCGCTTCTCCACAGTCCCTACCAGGGAATCCCGCACATTCTGCAGTCCCAAACACTCAATGACTCTTTCTACGACTAGTACCTTTTCCGGTTTAGGCAGATCAGCTGATAGTCTACAAGCAAGAATGCAGTTGAGAAAAGTTATAACCAATTCAAGTAAGTACTTAATCATCGTAGGTGAAGTAAGAAGCTAAGACACAGGCAAGAATAGCAAGAAGCAAGACCAAACTAGGTACATTGAGTCCATTTGTTTGATAGGACTAGCAGCGAAGGGATATCTGATTGAACAGGATATGTATGCCATTCGGAGTAGTGGTGTTGGCATTAATCTCTCTCCCCTGCCTATCAAATAATAATAATAATATCTCCCCCCAAGGCATTAATAATACTGCAAAAGTTTCGACCAGAAGTAGGATATGTGATCCTCCTCAACATGTAGTGCAGTTTAGTGCTCAAAGTCCGGACAAACAAACAGGCCCACTGGGTATGACTGTTGCAGATGGTTTTCCGCATGTTAAATGCTAGGAATTACTGATGACCAAGTGACCTTTCATAATGGTAATGCCAAAGAATATTCTGTTCCGCCTAATATTGTGATTCGGGAGGATATATTGAATAAAAACACAACTAGCAGTTATAGAGTTGAAAGTTTTAAGCTTTTAAATTTCGGAAATGAGAAATAAATCAAGCTACAAATGCCTTCTCCATAGAACTGCTTGTGGCATACCTGCACCGAGCGCTGAACCACAGATTCTCCTCCACCGTCAAGTTCCCATGCACAACATCATCTTGAGGCACAAACCCAATTATTTTCTTGTAAGATGCAATTGATTCTACCTTCCCATTTATAATAACCATACCACTCATAGTGCACCCCCTTACTTTTCCAGCTAAAGCTGAAAGAAATGTTGTTTTCCCAGCCCCAGATGGACCCATGACAGCAGAAACGCGGCCAGGCATAATTTTCCCAGTCACACACCTCAACAGATTCTTGTTTGTCCCTTTCAAAGTAAGTGTCAAATCCTTGAAAGCCACCTCAATTGTAGGCCTAGACCTGACTTCGTCATCAGTAGCCATTGAAATGACTCCTGAGAAAGTCAAATTCTTGTTTTGCTCCTGAAGAGCTTTCTCCTTCTCAATTTCACCATATGCATACCTGAAAATTTGGCTGCGAGTTTGCAACTGTTTACCCTTGGGCACGTGTTGTTTTTTTAAATTTTTATCTCCAATCTCCAAATTGAAGCCTTCATGACTGTCAGGGTCTTCCTCCTCAAGCTCGTGCATCATCTTTGTAAGGTTGCTTTGCTCTTTTTTCCCTTTCCCATTCATGGGCATTGGTGGTAAGGATGCATCAGTTCCAGGTTTAGGTTGAGCTAGACCCTTCAGCTGTTCCTGTCTTACAGATTTTTTACGAGAAAATGTCCGCGATAATTGAGTCTGCAGTCCAATTACTTGCTTCTTAGCTACACCTTTAGCAGATTTCCATCTTTCACGTGCCTGAACAGTTTCTCTAACACTTCTTACTGCTGCTTCTCTGGATTTAGCTTGTCTTTTTTCTCTTGTAGTGAGAACTTGATCCGAACAGTTATAAATAATAATGAGCAAAAGTGTCAGCCCAGCCTACAATGAAAGGGCCATAATATTACCAATCCAGTCCAATAGAGTATTTTATGCTGCAGATGTACATTGAACTTCGTCAATTGTTACTGTTAAGCGTAAGCAGGTCACTTACAAAAATCAGGATGCCATATGCAGTGATGTTCTGATTTGCAGTTTGTGCTTCGCAAGTTGCTAACTTAAAGCACCCTGCAAGTTCATCCACAATATCACATGTAAACTATAAGATTATGCTAATAAGTTAGTCTACACAGAAAACATATATATCGAGAGCAGTGAGTTTTGCAACATATATATTAATGCAACATACTTTGATATGTAAAAAAACACTTACCAGCCTGTGAGGTAGAACCAGTCCTGCAGTAGTGTCTGAAAAATGGAAAACAATTATGATCAGTCAATATGTTACAAACCAGAAATCTCTTGTGAGTAGTACACACCGAGAGGAACTGAAGATTTTGACTGCATTTCCAAAACATGCGGCAGCAATAAATAAAGTTATAATGAACAAGTGCTACAAAGGGTCTGGGATAATAATCAATACCCACTAGTGCAAGGATTTTTTTTGATAGTACTCGGACAGTATGATCCTGCTGAACAGAATACCTCAGTACTACTCAAGATATCAGCCCAAGTATCTGCTCCACCACAAGTATGGTTTGGCTGCGCAGGAGGTAGTTGGTAACGGTAACTGCACTTTTTTTTCCCCCAATCATCAGTGTGAATTTACAATCTAAAGGACCGTAAATAAAAGAAGAAATCAATCTCAGAATAGAATCTAACTTACGGATCACATACGCCAGTAGTTTTATTGAGTTTAGCCAGCGGGCAATAAGCACCCAACGGGCAAGCTTCAATGATAGAACACCAAATGGCAATGCCAGAAGGAAAAACATAAGTTAGAAAGGGTATGTTCTGTCCCAAACACGGAATGGTAAATATAATCATAAGACATTTGCATCAAGTCTAAAATATGGAAGCGTGCAAATGCTTAGGGCATATTGCTTCCAATGAAGTAAAGAATGTTGTGTAATATAAAAATTCAGCATTTTGCTGTGTTGAAGAGAAAATTAATGGAAGGCTTATCTATTTTTCAAGTGTCCATTATTGCTCAGTTAAAGGCTCGACAAAGTTGAAAATGAATATCATCAAAACCATAAAACAATATTAGCATTTCCATGGGTTCATCCCAGTTGTGTTTAAGGGCCAAAATGTCTTGCAACTTAATGGGCTATTTCTTTTACCAAGTTGATTTGAAGAAGCATTATACGAAGTGACCTTCAATGCACAATGTTGATGACTCCGTCATTAGTCATATAAAGAAAAGCGATGAAATAACTGTAATCCAAGAGAATTTTGCGAGCCTTGGGAAATTGCTTACGATTCGTGGCACAGCTACAGATTCTATTTCCTGCTTTCCCCCTTCTTTTATCTTTCAGCACTGCAGCCTTTATAAACCCGTAACTAAATTCAATAGACCTCTTTTCTGAATTGAAAACCTAAATTACAGGCATAGACCATTTTTGTTTGACCATTCAAAGACAGCACACAATATCAACCCAAAGCCCCTTGCTACTTTTATTCGGAGACAGTGCCCATCTCCAGTACAGTATGACAGTTGGTTATTTGGAGAAATTTATTCCCTTCATTACACATTGGGATCCCTAAAATCCTTATATTTTGCCACCCTCCAGCCTATAAAATCAGACCCAGCAGAATCCTTTCCCAGAGGGGTACTGCTTTTAAAACATTGGGTTCAACCGCCATATATCGGTGGTTCATTGAGTTATCAACAAACTAATGATATCCATGCTCCAACTTGAGAGAATTGTTGAAATAACATCAGTCAGAAGGAGAAAAATCCAAATCTTGCTTTCCATTCTAAGTGATTGTAGATGAGACTGGTGCATAACCAAGTAAGGATAGGCCCTTTCTCGCTCTATTGGTTTTCATTCTCTTCTCTGATGTTTCTTCCTGTTATTGTCTTAGAGTCTTATCTTTATTCTTCATCAAGCCGTTTCCACACAAACTCTCTATTGGCATCATGCATGTGTTACCAAATCATCAAGCAATTCGTTGTCTTACAATAAAAAAATAAAATAAATGGCAAACTCTTAAAACATAGACTCAAAACCAATTTGATTAAATCCATAACATACTTGTCATACAAAAGGATATGATTACGATATACTTGTGAAACTAACGATCTTAATTGCTAGTTAATAACTTCACAGAGTCCATCATCAAATTTCATGTCCCATAGACAATACGGCTGAAAGTCCAATTAGTTTAACTGATTACAAATTTGCAAAGATGTAGCAAGAGGTATACAAATAATACAATTCATACTTGAAAGTTGATAATTACACAATAAAGAGGAAGCGAATTATGTGCATTGGTATTCAAAGGATTAGCAGGCATTATCAACAGTGTAAAAGTATTTCCAAGCACTACTATGATCATAGCACAAAAGTTTTTGGCTTTCAAGTACTTACGTATCATGCAGGTTATACCATGAGGGCAGAAGAAACCCTCACAACAAGTCTGACAATCTAGAGTTCTTTCGGGCTCATCCTTTGAATTTTTGAGGTCGACTTTTTTACCTTTTCCAACACTACAAGCCCATCCCGGCTCGCATCCCGGAACCCAAGAGGTTAAATTACAGTTCTTATTAGGTTTCAAGTAGTTTGATTTCTTTGACCCGCCTTGAAGGAAACTACTGAAATAAAACTTTATTTCTGCTACTGTACACAAGCGCTGTGTAAGGTCTCCTGTTAACCAACCAAAAGCAGAACCGTAATGTTAGATCTTTATTAGGACAAAAAAGTTTCAGTCCCAACTTAAAGGAGAAAAAACACAACAGGTAAAAAGAAAAACAGGATTTGCAAATAAACCATTATGGTTATTGATCAAGCAGATGAATATGGCCCTTATGACCTCCCTGCTAAAAAACAAGGTGCTTACCCCAGTTACCCACCTTACCAACATCCTCATCCAAAATGAAAATTTTATTTTACCACAAAAATAAGTGAATTCTTCCCATCGAAAGATAATGCATATCGTCAAGTTGTATTCTATGGATTGAAAACCGGAAACCCTTTTAAATGCCTTCCAATTACGTACCTTTTGTCTGTTGGACGCAATTGGTCAAGAATTCCAAATCAGATGAGAAGTTGAACGCCATATTCCATTCAGCATCCCTGTAGGGAAATTGAAAAATATGAACCCCCAACCAGAAACTAATCTCAAATGCACACAACATAAACTTTTTTTGTAATGTAGGATGTCCAGGACCCAGATTGTCTGAACCTAGGACTAATTGCTACACAACCTCCCACACGTGTTTCACATGCGTACTTGTGGTTTGAGGTGACCGCATGAATTGCTAGTTGACAAGGCCATAAAACCATAGACCTTAAAAGAGAACAAACTCTGAGTTTTAGACCTTCACTTGTAGAAACTTTTTATCCAACCCAAAAGCTTAAGCTATTAGGTAGAGAAGTCCCAACATTATAGTATTAAGTAATCATCCATTCTATTCTCAAGCACTTTGGAATTGCATTCCTTAACATCCCTTCACCAGCAGCCGCGTTCCAGTATTGTCACGTTTAACATCTTTTTGGGTCCATCATCGTGCACCCTTTTGTCTATCAATGTGGTGTGGATTGCGATTTTTTTCCAATGTGGGGAGAAATGTGTCCCGCTAATACCATGTAGAAACTATAAAATTAGACGTAATTGTAACCATAAAATTTTCCGTTCATTAATCAACGCATTCTCTACATACATGCATGCACACATTGATTGTGACTTACACGTCCTTGATGCAGAAGCTCAACTGGTTGCGTATGTCGGGGCTCATATAACTGCTTAGATTGTTGAATTGACTGAACACGGCCTGCGCGAAGATTTGAACCACGGCCGGATTAGAGGTCTGAGTTAGTCCTCCGTCATCCTCATCGTCGGTGTCGTCGCAAATTACATGCCGCGGTAAATTCAACGCGACGATTACCACTAATGTTATTACAAGAAACAGAGACAAATGCGCGCGATTAACCTTGTCTCCGCTCATTTTGATCACCAAAACGCCTTGAGTTTGTGAAGTAGGGGTTGATTATTTCGAGTTTATGAGAGATTCACTAATTGGGGAAAGTTTAGGGTTTTTTTTTTTTTTTTTTTCGGGGGCGAAGAACAGCTGAGTTTTTTTTTCTGGGAGAAGAAATGGCGGGGAGGGGAAGTAGGAAGAGGAGAGAGAGAGAGAGAGAGAGAGAGAGAGAGAGAGAGAGGTAACTACCTGAAAGCTATTGTTTTCCGTCCCGTTGGATTCAATTCGAAATTCGCGCAACGAGTTTCAAACGGGCGGTTAATAAAATAGCCAATAAAAGTTTATTTTTCGATTCTTTAAGTCGAGTAATTATTCCATGGGCAACTACGTAACGGTGTCTCAAACTCTTATCTACCAGACATTTTTTTGGACTCCACACAATTTGTAGCGTAGACAACAAAAATGTTGGAGAAAGATGAGTTTGAAACACCACATGACGGTATTATAGAGACATTGAATAATTTTTTAAGTTGCATCTTTTTCACACTATGGAAAATTTGTACCCGCTTTTACTCGATGAATGAATCAATTGCTTATCGTAAACATGTACTCCAACGGAAAGCAGATATGATATTTTCGAAAAATTTATCCAATCGTGGGTAATCCAAAAAAATTGTCCAAAGCTTTACCCCTTTTGTTTTTGGTAATAACAGGTTGCATCCAAATAAAAAAGACCCAAATTAGTGCATTCCACAAAATAAATCCCCGGTTTTTTTTTTCATTTTTCTGGCGTTTAATCTTAAATATGGTTAAATTTGGTAGGACCTGTAAGTTAGAAGAAGAAACCAATAAAAATGAAGGCAATAATAGAGCAAGACGTCATGAGAATTTTTTTTTTCCTTTTTTGGGTAAATATCACCAGATCTTCGTCCAGGGGATCTTGTAGGAGATACTAGCACATTTGGGATACATGGATATTTTTCAATAACTTTATTTTAGTAAAGACCTAGCTAAATAGGTTTGGAATCTAAGGCTGCGTAGGAAATAGGAATGGAACATGTGATCCCATAGATTTTGCACTTTTATTCCTTTTTTATAACCACTTGGCCAAACATGTTAAGGTTTATTACAACGTTCAACTATTCCCATAATTTCTATTTCAACTTAAGGAAAAAAAAAAAAAAAAACTTTTCTCATAATTTTCTGGAGAGGAGGAGCTCCACCTTTGTAGACTTTTCTCATAACCATTTGTTTTCTTATACAGTAGATTAGATATGGAGTCTCTTTTTGGTAGAAGTCGAATTATACCCTTAAAAATCGTCAGCGGGTATTGGTACTGGCGATTCCCAGTATCAGTACTGGAATCCCAAAATGCCGAAACAACACAACTTCTGAATAGTGGGTATCGGTACTGGGCAAAATGCAGTACCGATACTGGCTAAAGAAAATCATGAAATTTTTATCGACGGACACCGAATCGAATCCCACTTGCTACCAACACCTTCAATCATCATTACAAAATCAAAATACAACCTTTCACATATTTAAACGATTAAAGAAAATCGAATAATTTACGAGTCTCTACATGGGTCGACCCAAGACTTCGGCCAATTTTAAGCCCGAATTTGTGAAAGTGATATTTTGGACATTAATTTGTCCAAAGTATTTGCAAACTCAATTGGCCCTTTTGCATTTAAACTGACCCAATTCTACATGTAACTGATTTATAAAAGGCTTCCCGGCCAATTCCAAGGCCGATCTAATAAACGACCCCCTGGCCCGAAAGTTCCAGGAGGTTGCACGGATGTTGGGAGTTGAACAACTTCATCTCTAGTTCCTTCCACTTCATACCTAGTTCCTTCATCATCCACTGTACCGTAAGTTAGTTGCACGGATGTTGGGAGTTGATCCCTAGTTCCTTCACCGCGAGGATGCATCGGTTCTAGACAATACCGCATACCGCCTATACCAATGCACGCAATTATAATGAGCCACGACCAATAGGAACGAATCCCGAGAAGACTCAATGCCTGATTCATACTTGCGCTCAAAAGGAACTCTAGAACTCCAAAATCTGTGTACGGTTGGATGCAGAAGAGAGTGGAGAGACAATACACGGCGAGAAAGAGAAAAGTCAGCATGCAAGCAACGGATTTTTCCGAATAGTAATAGAGGCCGATGTTACCGAAGAACACAAGCACGTATCCGGTTGTTTTGCCGGCACGTTCGTAGCTGTAGAAGAAACGCTCGGTTTTCGGGTTTCTTCGCAACCAAAAATAGAGCTTTGAAAGCACAAAGTTACTCATGAAGCCTGAAATTACGAGGGTCAAGATCAGGAGGACTGCGACGAGGCCGGTCCTTATCTTGACGAAATCCATGGCCAAAAACGAGAAAACCCATGCCGGCGACGAGATGATTCCAAGGTAGTACCAGAAATCGAGACTCGGCCTAACAGGTCGCAACATCCGCGATAGAAGGAAAAGAAGAAGAGGATTCAAGGAGAGAAATTCAATGGTTGCTATTCCACCAATAATGTCTAGCTACGAGGATTGAATTATTTCTCTGTAGGTGTTAATCACCCCCCCGGTGTCAGGGGGTGTCTGACACGGGCTCACAATTTTCCTTATTTATCCCCGTGAATACTTCTTCTCATTTTCTCTCTCACGCCTCACTCTCTCTCTCTCTTTTTTTTTGTTATAAATTTTTAAAAGTTAATAACTTTTGTTTCACGTAATTTTTTTAAATAAATTTTATATTTTTGAATGTACTCAATGAAACCTATCAAACGAGCCTAATATTGATTATGAAATAATGTAAAACAGAAAAATTATATTTCTGTGGTAGTTTAAACTGTTTAAAGAGGCTGAAAAATCAAGTGTTCTAAATTTCAATCCGTTTGCATCGGTGGAAAGATTTTAATTTTCTGATCATTTGTCCTTAATGATCATAATTAAATTTTGACCTTAGGACTCTCGTTAATTAACCCTAAGAAAGTTGTAAAATCAAATATTTCTTAGGGTTAATCAACGAGAGTCCTAAAGTCAAAATTTAATTATGACCATTTAGGATAAAATGATCAGAAAATTAAAATCTTTCCACCGGTTCAAACGGATTGAAATTTAGAATACTTAATTTTTTAACTATATTTTTTAATATATAAATTGTCTAAAGATGGTGAAATCACGAATTTTTTTAAAATAAATTTTATATTTTTGAAATCTACTCAACGAAACTTATCAAACAAATCAAATATTGAATATGAAATAATGTGTTTAAATTAAATGATTTTTTTGGGCTCAGTATAATATCTCTTTATTTTTATTTTTTGTCCTTTTTTTTTTGTCCCGACGGTTCTATCTGCATTACTTCATACCACAATTGGAGGCGTGCTTCATAAGGATGAGCCCATCCGTGTACTTCATTTGATACATTTCGCCTCCACCATATGATAATGGGTGGTACAGGATAATGAGGGTATAGAAAAACTCGCACGAAGTGATTTCCATTAACATGGCCAATAGCTATATGTTTGCGCGTTGTGAATGAAACTGGATGAGAGCTCACCGGCAAGTGAGTGAGACAACTCGAAGCAATCATATTGAATGTATGTAGTACAACGTTGTACCTTGATGCAGACAAGTCCCAATGTTATAAAATCCATCTAATGATCCTCTGGTGTCGATGGTTGGAAGCAAATTTTTTATTTTATTTTAATGTCCTTATTTAAATTTTTTTCGCATTTGTTAGTTTTTAGTCAATTTTTTGGGAATTATTGCTTCTTCATAACAAGAGGAATCTAAAAAGTAAAAAACTACGATCGAAATCCATTTTTTTAAAATAAAGACTAAAAAATTGGCTTATTGACTTATTTTTGTCTTTATTCAAAAAATTAGGTTTGGATAGTAATTTTTTACTTTTTAGATTCCTCTCATCATGACGAAGCAATAATTCTCAAAAAATTGACTAAAAACTAACAAATGCAAAAAAAAATTGAATAAATACAAAAAAAATAAGCCAAATGGCTTATTTAGCTGAACGCCCCCTTAATATTAAACTACCACAAAAATATAATTTTTCCATTTTACATTATTATACCGTCAATATTAGGCTCGTTTGATAGGTTTCGTTGAATATATTTTAAAAATATATAATTTATTAAAAAAATATGTGAAAAAAAATATTAGTATTTAAAATTTTACAAAAAAAAAAGAGAGAAAGAGAGAGAGGGGGTGCAGTGAGAGAGAGAGAGAGAGAGGGAGGAGTAGGGGTAAAAGGGGGAAAGGGGAGCCGTGTCAGGAGGGGGGCCTGACACGGAGGGGGGCGATTAGTAATATTCATTGATTTACAGGCCAAGTCTCTTGTCCTTTCCCTTCACTTTCCCAAGTCCCTTCACTTTCCCAAGTCCCTTCTCCTTTCCCTTCACTTTCCCAAAAACTCGGCCGCATTTCAGTAGGTCATTTTTATTTTGAAGTAGACCTTGATGTGTTTAATCTCTTGATCATTTTATTTGGTTTAGTTATTAAGTTTGGATTAAAAAGTCAGGTGACTTATTTTTTTATCTTGATTTAATTTTTTTTTTTTGCATTTGTTTATTTCGTGTCAAATTTTTGTAACTTATTGATTTGTCTCGTCAAGAGAAATCGAAAAAATAAAAAAGTATGATCAAAACTCATAATTTTTTGAATAAAAATAAAAATAAGTTAAAAAACTAAGTTCGACCCAAAATTAACAAATGTAAATTTTTTTATTGAAGACAAAAAATAAGTTATTATTTGACTTTTAAAGCTAAATCCATCCTTAGTGTATAGACTGGGGCCATGTTTCCGTTAACAATTTTGGACTCCAAATTATTGCATTTTGATAAGTCGTTTACACTAAGCAATAAGTTTCGCATCTCATCTAAAACGTACTAGTTTGTGAAAAAAACTGACATTTTTCAATAATTCTCTCTCTCTCAACAACTTTAAAATTTGCGGCAAATTGACCCGGACATCCGGTTATAAAAAAAAAAAAAAACCTTTAAATTTTTCTCATGGTTTTGACAGGATGATAGACATGCTACACATGAAATAGAATGAGTGTGATCACTTAATCAAATGTTGGGACTTCTCCACCCATTGTCAATTAATTTTGAATTGAATATAAAGTTTCCACAGTTTAGTGGTTCACTTTTTCGACAATAAGATGTTTGGATGCTTGATGTTTAATGTTAGGTCGACAATCGCGATTCGATGGAGCCTAGGATTACCCCGGAGCAAGCAGGTAAGCTAACTGATCGTAATTCTGGGATTGGTGCCGATGGGGTGATCCTTGCTATGCATGGGATCAATGGCACGGATTATACCATGAGGATTTTCATTCCAGTTTTAAAAAAAAATACGTATAGAAATTTATGAATAAATGATCAATTTTGGAATTTAAGTGGTTTTGTACAAAAAAAAAAGTGGTTAATCTCGATGCCTTAGGAGGTGTAGGGATTACCTAGAATTTTCTCTCTACTCCATAATTTCAGCAGCCATCATGCATCATCTCCTACCTCCCCCATTTACTCCAATACTTGCCCACCTTCCTTCCTCTCCCTCCACTCTCAAATAATACCCTCTCTTGCTCTCCGAAAATCAGATTACAAACACACCATACACCACTGAAAATCCAGAGAAGAAGAGAAGGAGAAAGGAAGTTTTCAAGGTCCAACTATGGTGGTCTGGAGAGAGAATACGAAGTGGGTTCCGATTCTGCACTCATCCGAACACGAATACGCGCTTCACTAACTCTTGCACGATCCCGTACACCTCTGAACCAATCCCAAGTCAGCCACGGTGTCCTGTTGGTCCGTCGTCTACTCCTATTTTTCCGAAGCCGTCTGAAACAGTCCTAACCCGTTAACCAATTTTCCGGCCGGAACCGAGGTAGTATAATCATTTTCTTACTTTCTTCTAAGTATAAAATAATCCCTATATGTTGAGTTTAAAGAGTTATGATGGTTGAAGTCGGACGACGGATTAAAACCGTGAAATCCAAACGACTCTGTTTTCATTTTTCTCCTGCCGACCTGCGTTTCTTCTGTTTTGAAATTATATCCTGTTATTACACTATTAACCCTTGATTTTATATGCTTTAAGATTTATTCCCAAATAGTTTACTGCTTTAACAAGTTAACCTCAAATATGAATATACTCTATTGTATACATCTCTCTTGTTATGTACTCAAGTGGTGTTAACTTTTGATGTTTACAAATGTCAAATACATGGTATAATTATTTCAATCCAGATTGGGTAAGATAATATTTAATTAATATCAACAACAAAAATGATAGTTAGGTTCTAATAGGGATGGCAATTCCGGCCGCCCCAACCCAATCCGCCCCGTTCCCCGCCCCAAATGGATAGGGGATTTGGGGATTATTTGGGGATCGGGTAGGGTATGGAGATAATTTTTTAAAAAAAGTGAGGAACGGGTAGGGGGTGGATATGAGGTAGTACCCGCCCGATCCCTGCCCCACTAGCCTACTATATATAATACATAATTATATATATATACATAAGTTAGGGACTTAGAATTCCTGATCCCCGCACCAGCCCCACTAGCCTACTATATATATAGATAAGTTAGGATTTTTTCATTTCTCAGTCGCCACTCTAGAGACTTACGTCTCCAATCCCCAGCCGCACTAGCCTACTCGTTTTGTTTGTTTGAAATTGTTTTCATTTCAATTTGGTTTGTAATGCACTATGGTAGCAACTATGTGACTGTTTTAATTTAAATTTAGTTTATAATGGCACTACGGCAGCAAATGTGACTGTTTTCATTTTGATTTGGTTTGTAATGGCACTATGGCAGCAACTGTGGCTATTTTCCTTGGCATTTAGTTTGTAATGGCAGCGTAGATTGTTTTTTTTTTTTTTTGAATTTAGTTTCTTGGTTCGTATTTTATGGCAGGTGACTTTTTTTTAAAAAAGTTTTAGGATCTTTGGATCCCCGATTCCCCACGGGAATCCCCGTTCCCCGTTAGGGGCGGGGATGGAGGGTAAAAATAAATCCCCGGTGGGGATTGGGCCGGGGATGGGGAGGAATTTGAGTTCGGGAATCGGGGGACGGGGATAGTAGTATCCACCCCAGACTCTCCCCATTGCCATCCCTAGTTAAAATAAGGACCTCTCCATTTCTCCCATTTTCCGTTTGAATTTCAATGATCCGAGCCGCTCAATGTGTTCAGAACGTGATTTTAAGAGTACCAGCGAGAAATCAACAAAAAAAATGACCGAAAAGGGCTTCATCTAAGCAGTTTTTATTTGAACCGTTCGATAAAAAATAAACAAAAACTGCTCGGATGAAGCCTTTCCGGTTATTTTTTTGTTGTTGATTTCTCGCGGGTACCCTTAAAATTACGTTCTGAATACATTGAGCGGCTTGGATCATCGAAATTCTATCGGAAAAGGGAGGTCCTTATTTTATTAAGTTAAGGTGGTCCTTAGGAGAAGAGGACTATATATATATATATATCGGGACGGTTCAATGGACAACTATTTAGACACTTAAAAAAACACCTCATATTTTCGATCAAATTTTGATGATTCGAGCTGCTCAATGTGATTAGAACGTGATTTTAAGGGTACCCAAGAGAAATCAGCAAAAAAAAAGACCGAAAAGGGCTTGATCTGAGCAGCTTTTAGCTTAAATTTAATGAACGGTTCAATTAAAAACTGCTTAAAACAAGCGCTTCCCAGTCATTTTTTTGCTAATTTCTCACAAGCACCCTTAAAATTATATTCTGCACACATTGAACGGTTCGGATCATAAAAATTTGATCGGAAACTATGTGATTGAGATTTGGGGTGTTTTTTTAGGTGTCTAAATAGTTAAACACCCAAAAAAAACACTATATAGTAGTACATACTCATTAAAACTATTACCAGCCCAAGTAAAAATCTAGTATGCAGGAGACAAGTATTAACTATTTTTTAAAATTGTGTGAAATTCTTTTGTCTTTTGAACTATCAATAATGTTATGTTTCATTGACTCTTATGAACTATTGTTTTTCTCGATCCACTTGCAATTACTCTGTTATGAAAACGTATTAAGATTGTTGTGAGGTTGGTTTGTACTTAAGCTAGCTGGAGATAGGTATATAGTGGTTTAGTTATCTTGTGGGTGTGGTGATATCATGATCTGTTTACTTGTCATATGAAATTATTGCTTTGTCGATTACACCAAGAACGTAGAAAGGACATTAGGGACATTGGATGACTTGTGGACTTAGAGAAATTATATAGACGTTATGGATATGGAAAAAGGAAACATATGAAAGGTGGTGTGCTTAGCAGGACCTCGGGGGTAGCTTGGTAGTGGTAGGACCTTGAGGGCAGCCTGAAAGACCCGGTGTAACTAGGGTGGCCAAGCAAGACCTCAGGAGTAGCCTGGCAGGACCTTGAGGGCAGCCTGATAGACCTAGAATTGTAAGAGTAGCTTACTAGGACCTCATGTTATGGAGGGTAGCCTAGTAGGACCTATATAGTATGATTGGTGAAATTATAATTTGGAGTCTGTTGATCACTAAGGTGTTGGAATTTTTATCGAAGTTGAGAATCTGATATTTACTTAAGTTGATGGTTATATAATAAACAAGTTCTGTGCTATTCAATTATTACCTTATTTGTTAACAATGCGATTAATGTAGTGTATGGTGTTGGTAGGATTGAGATCATTCTACTGGGTGAATTATCACTCATGGATACGTTGTATCCTGGTAAATCGGTTGCTTTGGCAATCAATTTGCCAGAAGGTATAGGATTCAATGGTAGAGCAGTTTGGCACAGGAGGAATACCAGGGGTGGAGACTAAGGATACTTGGGATTTGTATCAAGACTAGAGTCCCTCTGGAGATGTTTAAATAAAATGTTAAATTTTTGCATTTTTTTTAATGTAAATTTTGTATAATGACAAATAAGGATTTAGTAGTTTATAAAATTCAGTATATTTTAGGGTTAATGCTTTCGAAATTCCTTGAAAAATCGAGATGTTATAGTCGACATCAATCTTGATTAAATGGTACTTATCTTCAATGAGTTTATGGTAAGTAGATCTTGCATTTTTTTTTTTTTCATTTCTCTGCATTTAATCTTAAATATGGTTAAATTTGGCAGGACCTATAAGTCAGAAGAAGAAACCAATAAAAATGAAGACAATATTAAAGCAAGACGTCACGAGAATTTTTTTTTTCTTTTTTGGGTAAATATCACCAGATCTTCGTCTAGGGGATCTTGTAGGAGATAGCACATTTGGGATATATGGATATTTTTCAATAACTTTATTTTAGTGAAGACCTAGCTAAATAGGTTTGGAATCTTTGGCTGCGTAGAAATAGAAATGGAACATGTGATCCAATAGATTTTGCACTTTTATTCCTTTCTCACAACCATTTGGCCAAACATGTTAAGGATTACTGCAAAGTTCAACTGTTCCCATAATTTCTCTTTCAACTTAAAAAAAAAAAAAAAAACCTTTTCTCATAATTTGCTGGAGAGGAGGAGCTCCACCTTTCTAGGCTTAAACCATGATCTCTTTTCCTCCAAGGTATAATAACAAATATCATTTGTTTTCTTATACATTAGATTAGATATGGAGTCTCTTTCTGGTAGAAGTCGAATTATACCCTTAAAAACATGCGTGCACGCACATACACGGAGAACTCAATAACGGGTAAAGAAATTGTTGTTCGAGTAACTGAGTTCTAGCTTGATGAAATTAAATACTACCACTAAAATCCCATGAAATTAACACCTTAAAGTACTTCCAGTCGCCTCAGCAAAATTACAATCCAGGGTTATATCGACCATCAATGTGTTTAATGGATGCGGCCGATTTTTTTTTCTTCTTGACCACATAGGATGAGAAATTAGGAGTTGACTTGTGACTCTGAACTTCTCTTGGTGGATAATGCTCAACCATTGCTGTAATTTAATGTACATCCTTTTGAAGTTCTAGGGTTCGTTGGTTTTGGTATTTTGATTTTGAATTTTGAGTGGAGAGAGAAATGATTGAGAAAAAATTTATTGGAGATCGTACATAGAGAGAGAATCTAAAATTCCAAATATCAAAAGGAACAAGGAGAAAATAGTGAGTTGCGAATGGCTGCGCGATAGGGTTGTCACAAAACGCCGTGGACCGAAAAAAACCGACCGATTGGTTCAGTTTTCTGTTGCGGTGATGGCGGAATTTTTCCGAACTGAACCGAACCGAATCGAAATCGGTTCGGTCTCGGTTTCCTGTAATTTTTGCAGGACCGAACCGAACTGATCGACTATATATTTTACATTAAAAAATATTAATATAAATATATTTTACACATATATACTTTAAATTAAATGAAAATTTTATATTTCTGGCAAACCGAAATCCCCAACCGAATCGATTCCACCTCGAACCAAATTGAACTCAATTCCGGTCGGGATTGGTTCTGGAAATATTTGGACCAAACTGAATCGGTCTTCGAAAATTTCACCCCGAACGAAACCGAACCGAAATCACACTTACCGTGCGAAAAAATATTCGGTCTTCTTCTTCCATTTTTTCTGTCACGAACAAGCAACAACCCGTACCATTTTCTCGACCTTTAGTCCCACCTATATCCTCCTGGCATGTTCAAATTCAAACACCACAGCTTCCTTTTATCTGCCCATGAAATCCATCGCCTGTTCTCCGCTTCTCCTGCTATATCCCTGGTGGATCCCATTACCCAATATCAAACCCATCTTCAAACCACCACAAATATCAATACCCTTCAATCAGAAACTTCAATTCCTCAAGCTCCTCCCTCTTTGGATCCAAAACACTACATTTCTCAACTATTCAAGTGTAGAAATCCTAAACAAATAACACGAGTTCATGCCCAAGTGGCTGTCAATGGGTTGTTGCTCCATAACCTTACTCTTGCAAACAAGCTTCTTTACATGTATGTGCAGCATAAAGCTGTAATTGATGCTCATTCCTTATTTGGTGTGATGACAGAGAAAGACCCAGTTTCTTGGAGTGTAATGGTTGGTGGGTTTGCCAGGGTTTGTGATTATTTGAATTGTTTTGTGACATTTAGAGAGTATGTCAGATCTGGGGAGTGCTTAGATAACTATACATTGCCATTGGTGATAAGGGCCTGTAGAGATACAATGGATATAAACATGGGTAGATTGATTCATCATGTTGTTCACAAATTTGGGTTGCATTCAGATCCTTTTGTGGTGGCTGCACTTGTCGACATGTATGCGAAATGTGGGGCTATTGACGATGCAAAGCAATTGTTCGATAAAATGCCGGAAAGAGACCTTGTGAGTTGGACTGTCATGATTGGTGCATATGCTGAGTGTGGGAATGCTAACGAGTCATTAGCATTGTTTGATAGGATGAGAGAAGAAGATGTTATACCTGATAAGGTCGCTATGGTGACTGTCGTGAATGCTTGTGCAAAAATGGGAGCTATGCACAAGGCTAGACTTGTGAATGAGTATATATGGAGGAGGAATTTCTCCTTGGATGTAATCCTGGGTTCGGCGATGATAGACATGTATGCTAAGTGTGGGAACCTTGATTCAGCTAGGGAGATTTTTGACAAGATGAGAGAGAAAAATGTTATAACATGGAGTGCAATGATTGCGGCTTATGGGTATCATGGGAAAGGCCGTGAAGCTCTTGAATTGTTCCCTTCGATGTTAACAAGTGGTGTATTACCAAATAGGATTACTTTTGTTTCTTTGTTGTATGCTTGTAGTCATGCGGGTTTGGTCGAAGAGGGTCTCCAAATTTTCAACTCAATGTGGGAGGATCACTTTGTCAGACGGGATGTGAAACACTATACGTGTATGGTCGATCTCTTGGGCCGTGCTGGGAGACTGAATGAGGCCTTGAATTTAGTTGAGGATATGAGTGTTGAAAAAGATGAGGGGCTTTGGGGTGCGTTACTTGGGGCGTGCAGGATTCATAATCGTATAGAGCTAGCAGAAAAGGCCGCAAAATCTCTACTTGAACTACAGTCCCAAAACCCAGGACACTAGGTGGGATGATGTGGCCAAGATTAGAGAACTAATGACTCATAGAAGGTTGAAAAAAAATCCCGGTTGGACTTGGATTGAGGTGGATAACAAGATCCATAGGTTTAGCGTTGGAGATCATACTCATGGCTGGTCGAAAGAGATATATAAGATGCTTGAAATGTTGATTGAAAAGTTGGAGTTGGCTGGTTATGTCCCTGATACAAATTTTGTTTTGCATGATGTGGATGAGGAACTTAAGCAAGGAATGTTGTATAGTCATAGCGAGAAGTTGGCAATTGCATTTGGGCTTATAAGCACTCCTGAGGGAACCCCTCTTAGAATTACAAAGAATCTTAGGGTTTGCGGGGATTGTCATACGTTTATTAAATTCGTCTCTGCAATTGCAAAGAGGTTGATTATAGTGCGAGATGCAAATCGGTTTCACCATTTTGAGGAAGGTGCTTGCTCTTGTGGGGACTACTGGTGATTGGTTTTTTTTTCCCCTCCCCAGGTTAGGTGAGGTATCTTCTTGTGTTCTTTTTGTTGTAGGGTCTTGAAGCCATCATTGACGATGCGCATGCGAATTGATAAACTGTATTTTGACTCATCATAGTTTACGGAGTAAATCCTGAGTCATTTTGGATGATGAGAATCTTTCTGTAGGTTGCATAAGGTGATTCATATTTTTCTTAGACTTGCACGATTACTCAAAGCAGTCTTTCTTTCTATTGAACAGAAAGTTAAACAGAGGTTTTGAAACATTCAATGGCCTTGGAAAGTGAGTCTCTAAGATTGAGCCATGGACAATAAAATTCACTCCCATCATTAAGTGGCATTTGCGTAGACATCGGTACTAGTATGATGATTTTTGACCCCTTAAAATTTTTTAAGGGTAAGACTGTGTAAATCAAAGAGGTCAGAAATGGCAGGGTGTAATGGGACTTATGATAACCCTTTCCTAGACCGGAGGGACCTCATGCTCTGGGTACGCCATAGTTTTGTTTGAAAGTGGATATCAACTTAATCGTACTAGTTCATGATGGACTGCTGAAAATAAAGAGAACTAAAGACCCCAATCGAGGGAGAGAAACAAGAAATTGAAATGATAGTTTGATTAGGCCTCGTTCAATTGCTAGGAAAGTACATGAAAGGATGGGAAAATCAACTTTCCCATAACTATTGTAGTGTAGTGAGAAACTTGTTTTTAAGTTTTCCTGTAAGATTTACTTTCTTGCAAAAGTGATCCGGCCAAAAGCATAGGATTCTATGTCACGGGAATAGTTTTCTCCATTGTGAGGCCAAAATAATTGGCGGGTAAGAATAAAAGTGAATGATGCCAATACCAAAAAATACGAATTAGGTTCTTAGAAAGACACTTTGTGATTTACGTGAGCAACAACAATTTTGATTACTATGGTGCTTTCTGAGATAATTGTTTTGGAAAAAGATTGGTAGTTTATTTTTTTTGGAAGTACTTATTTATCTTGTCATTGGTCTTCAATTTTGTTTTGTACTAACTAATTTTCAGTGAGTTTTTGTTCTAAATTGCACTGTAATCTTCTGAAGTGATAATTGTTGAACGGAAGCTTGTTCCTCTTTTCTTGCATCTTCCTTCTTCTCCTGTTTACAGACTTGCACATTTATTATGATCCATCCAAATTCCTTTATTGTTGTGTACTCATAAACTGCTACGGCTGGGCCAACACTTGGTTTTCTGTTCATGGTTCCTAATATTTCCAGTTATTTTGTTGGTGAACAAGTTTCCAATACGGTATTCCTTGTTTCTGTGTCTAGTGTTACGCATGGTTGTTGTAAAAGGTCCAGGAATTTGTTCTAGCGGATTCTCTAAGGCTCTGTTCAGTTGCCAAGAATGTTGTACCGGAAAGTTATTCTGAGGAAAAGTTAAGTAAAGTGAAATAAAGGAAAAATAAATCTATTTTCCTGTGAGTGTTCATTTGACAATTTTTTTTTGCAGGGAAACTAAAGTTTAGTGGTTCATTTGCCGGGAAAAGACACTTATGTACATGAATATTCATGTCATTCTACAATGGGAGAAATTGTGCTAGTTTTATAGAACAAAATTGCATGCCTCCCGCTCCTTGCCAGTTGTATGTTGATGCTCCGGTGTCCCAACTTTTCATAGGCTTCAACTTTACGTTTGAGATGAGACGGAACACTCACCTTGATTCGATGGATCCGCAAGAAGACTTCTCTCTAAGGAGGAGGATGTCTCGTTGCCTCAGAACCTAGCATGCATTTTAAGAAATCAATTAATCCACAATTAAACTCATATACAAAATCAACTGAAATTCTCCATAGTTAACAGATTGTTCTTTTGTCATTTGTTCTAGGACTCGCCTCTTACCAGCAAATACTGCAGAAGAAAGCCGATCACCGATAACCTCTCCGCTAAAGTTTCAGCGTATCACGTCTAGTTTTAGGAATTGCACAATTCGATGTAACTCTACGTACTAGCTAGCCCACTACCTTCTCCACACAAATGGTATATATTGAGCAACTAGCTATTTCACCTTTTAATTGGTGATTTTGGCATACAGGAACATTATCCCCCTCAAAAAACCATGTTTACCCAGTAACATGCATGGTTCAAGTATTATTAGCATGAACCAATCAACTTTAGCTTCCAAGAAAGTGATTTCTCCTGATCCATATTTTCATGTTTTAAAGAGTCTGTCTGTTTCTGCACTTATATACAAGTTGCAAGTACTCCAGCGCAAGGAAATTTAATTCCAAAGAAACAAAACCCCTATTTTCAACTTCCGGAGATCAAAATTAAAGACAACATTTTTCTTCTAGTTCTTTCATCACAGATCGATTTCAGCAACTTATAGAAAAAGGAGCTAATGAAGAAAACCTCATCCCAATAATTAACACGGAACAACACGTTCGTACGTACGTAGAAGTAAATATATATGACTTAAATCTGTGTGCACAATAGATGAAGAAACACTTACCAATTTAATCTGCACTTGTTTGCAATTTGTTTATCTTCTAAGATTACTCTTTTTCATGATATTCCTACTCCTCGAGATATGGACCGTTCAAGTCATAGAACTCGTTTCCCCATCTAGTGTCACTTTCCCACCCTTCTGTAAGAGGTTGCGCGGTTGTTGGTAGTTGAACCTCCGCTTCTTCTTCCCTAGTTCCTTCACCGCGAGGATGCACGCTTACCTCGAGGGAGGGGTCTTCATATACTTCCCATCTGTTTTCCACTCCCCCGTAAGTTGCGGGAGGTTGCACTGATGTTGGGAGTACTTGAACTTCATCCCTAGTTCCTTCACCACGAGGATGCACCGGTTGTAGACAATACCGCATACCGCCTATACCAATGCATGCAATTATAACGAGCCACGACGAATAGGAACGAATCCCGAAAAGACTCAACGCCTGATTCATACTTGCACTCAAAAGGAAATCTAAAACCCCAAAATCCGTATAAGGTTGGATGCACAATAGAGTGGAGAGACAGTAAAAACCGAGAAAGAGGAAAGTCAGCATGCAAGCAACGGATTTTTCCGAATAGTAATAGAGGCCGATGTTACCGAAGAACACAAGCACGCATCCGGCATATTTCCCGGCACGTTCGTAGCCGTACAAGAAACGCCCAGTTTCCGGGTTTCTTCGCAACCCAAAATAGTGCTTTGAAAGCGCAAAGTTACTGATGAAGCCTGAAATTACGAGTGTGAAGATCAGGAGGACGGCGACGAGGCCGGTACTTCTCTTGACGAAATCCATGGCCAAAAATGATAAAACCCATGACGGCGACGAGATGATTCCAAGGTAGTACCAGAAATTGAGACTCGGCCTAACAGGTCGCAGCATTGGCGATGGAAGGAAAAGAAGAAGAAGAAGATTCAAGGAGAGAAATTGAATGGTTACTATTCCACCGGCCAATAATGTCTAGTAGGAGGATTGAATTCTTTCTCTCGACTCTGCGCGTCAATTGGTTGGAGGCCAATACAAACTGGTGTGGGAAGAGTTTCTTCTCCGGCGTCAATTGAGTACTAGAGGCCAATTCCTTGACGTGTTAGGCTCCGTTGTTTGGATGTCAAACATTGTACGTATAAAAGAAAATATTTTACGTGTAAAATAAATTTTTAACATTTACTTTTGGCTGTTGTTTGATTTTTTAATTTATTTTATGTATACTGTTTCCATCTATGCATACGGAAGAGTATAATTCTCTCCACCATAGGTGGAAATCATGGGTTTTCCACCACCACCAATTGTGGGTCCTGTCGTGTATTTTTTTCAGTAATTTGAATCGTTCATCTTATAGAGCTCGCAGAATAGTATATTTTCGCGAAAAACCAGCTTTATTAGACATGAATAGGTATATAAAAAATTGAATTTTGGTTTACAAAATCAACGGTAGATAAGTTTAAAGTTAAACAATTCATGACCGTCTATTTTATAAAATTAAATTAAATTTTTAATGTACCTATTGATATCCGATAAATATGATTTTTTGAGTTAACATACTATTCTGTGAATCCTACAAGATGAATAGTTTAGATTACTAAAAATATCACACGATGGGAACCGCAATGGGTGGTGGAAACCCCATAGTTTTCACCTGAAAGAATTTAAACTCCATACGGAAGAGAATTATGTATGTGTAGAGAGAGAGAGAGAGAGAGAGAGGAGGGGGTGGTGTTTGTCGTAGATTGAATTTGAAGAGAGAGACTGATAGGTTTTTTTTTTTTTGAATATGAGAGACTGATAGGTTGAGTTACTGGATTCTCAGCCGTAAGCCAATTTTAGGGAAAACATTTCCATCCCAAACAGACGGGCCCTAATTAATCTCTTGATTACGTTATTTGGTTTGGTCATGTTTTCACTAACAATTTTGGACTACAATTATTACATTTTGACAAATTGTTTCCATCTACAACTTATTGGTTAGGGCATTTGACAAGTCGTTTCTATCTACAACTTATTGCTTAGTGAAAATAAATTGACATTTTTCAACAATTGTCTCTCTCAACAACCTTAAAAAAATTTCACATGGTTTTGACACGATGATTGACATGCTACATGCACATGACAAACCCCATATAGTCCCACATTGCTTGGAAATGGAATGAGTGATCACTTAATCAAATGTTGGGACCTCTCCATCCATTACCAATTGGTTTTGAGTTGAATATAAAGTTTCCACAGTTTGGTGGTTCTCTTTTTCGACAATCAGATGTTTGGACGCTCGATGTTTAATGTTAGGTTGACAAATCGTGATTCGATGGAACCTAGGATTACCCCGGAGCACACGGGTAAGCTATCTTGATCGTAATTCTGGGATTGGTGCCGACGGGGCGATCCTATATATGCCTGGGATCAATGGCACGGATTATACCGTGAGGATTTTCAATCCCGATGGTAGCAAACCTGAGGTATTTTACCTGTTTGGAGAATTGTTTTCACTCATTTTTTGTAAGTAACTAAATGTGCTCTCCTTTTGGGTTAGGAGATTGTCGTTCCAGGTTTTAAAAAAAAACGTATAGGAATTTATGAATAAACGAGCAGCTTTGGAATTTCACGAAACAAAGGACAAATAGGTGATTTTTGCCTCGCTTCGTCGAGTTGCTCACACTGCGTTTTTCTTTTTCTTTGAGATATCCATTGGAATTTGGACCACTGTTTTTATTTTTTTGCAAGTAGAGTTGGTTATTTTGCTTTGACATTGATTGCACTTCTGTTTTCACAAGATCAGTTCTCTTTCCTTCTTGTAGATGTGTGGGAATGGAGCGAGGTGCTTTGCCAGATTTATTGTGCTGAGCTTGATAACGGAGGCAAAGGTATGGTTATATAAGCTAGCTGCTCTTTGCTACTTATATATTTTTCCTTAACTCAGATTTTCCTTGAGGACATGCGGCATGCATGCCTCTCTGTTTTCTCATATCATAGAAATCAAGTTCTAAGAACTGCAATTCATGGATTGATTAATCTCGATGCCTTAGGAGATGTACAGGTGTAAGGATGACCTAAAATTCTCTCATTTTTAAAATGCTCTGTTTTCAAAAAAGTTATTAGGAATTGGGCTTTCAATAACCCATTATGAGATTCACTTCTCCGTCCATCGATTTTTTGTTGTTATTGATATGAGAAACTTTGTTAGCTTGTTCTTGAAAATGAAACATTCTTGCATGCATGGATCCTTTATGTTAGGATTTGTGGCTCATATGTTAATATGAAGAGATGCTAAGAAGTTCTAGAAAGATGTTGGAGCGGAGCGGAGTGACGGCATTTGGCCCATCACCGATGATTCAGTGGAGTGGGCTGGGAGGTGGAGGGGATACTCCCCCCACGGTACGGTACGAACTACATGGGTATTTTGGAAAAAAGACTGTGTACCCAGATTAGGGTTAGAATATAATGGAATATAAATACTTTGTGTAAAAACCTTAATACAATACTGATAATAAGAAAAACGACAGCCGCTTTCGCTCCTGTGAATGTACCCAATTTGGAGGACCACGTATATTCTGTGTGTTGATTCTTTACTGTTTCTTATCCGCATATCGTGTGTGTGTCTGTTCAACACTTTTACCTTTTGTTTTTGGCCGTTGCTAAGTCCTGTGTCTGTCCTAGAAGATTTCTGGTGTGAATGGAGGGCATGCCTATGTTTCTTGGTTTTAATGGGTCACTTTGGAAAACTGCAAATATTGGACAAGACTCGTTAATCTTGATAAAGATCCTTCATCTGACCGGAGACCGCGCCGCGCTCTTGGCTCTTGCCCGAGTAGTGAGTATTGACTGTGACTCTGTGAGTGTTTACTTGGCTTAGTTACGTAACAAATGAGATAACCCTGAATAATGTATAGTCAGCTAGGAGGATTGAACTCGCCTTTAGGTGTTCGGACAAATAAGCCACTTTGGCTTATTTTTTGTCCTTATTTAAATTTTTTTTGTATCATTTGGCTTATTGTCATTTTTTTTGAAGATTATTGCATCCCCACGTTAAGAGGAATTTAAAAAGTAAATTTTTTTGACCGAAATCCAATTTTTTTTGAATAAAGACGAAAAAAATCAATAAGCCAATTTTTTCGTCTTTATTCAAAAAAAATTGGATTTCGGTCAAAATTTTTAACTTTTTAGATTCCTCTTGTCGTGAGGATGCAATAATCCCCAAAAAAATGACAATAAGCCAAGTGATACGAAAAAAATTTGAATAAGGACAAAAAATAAGCCAACGTGGCTTATTTGTCCGAACGGATAGGATTGAATTCGGATGCTTTTATTTCTTAGTTCCCGTTCCACAAAGGACTTTTACAACTTTTAAAAGTATAAAAAATTTACTTTTTATTTTATTTTATGTCTTAAAAGTGATTATTTCATATTTGAGTACAAGAATTTCTTTTTTACTTTTTCGATTCTTCTTGTCGAGATGAGTCAATAATCTAAAAGTTTAAGCGCAATACTAACAAACACGAAAAAAAATTGAACGAGGACAAAAAAATGCTAAAAGAAAAAAGTGCTCAGCGGAACGGGGTCTTTGTATTATTTCCTACAGTGAAATATTCATTTGATTAGTAATTGGGTTTCAATTGATGATGGCGGTTTTTTTAATCAAAAAATACGAGAGATCGTTTATAAAAGTATCATGTATGAAGTACAAGTTCAAAATAGGAGACACTACACTACATTAATTGTAAGAATTCATGAAATAATTAAGCCACACAACTCAATCAATTTAAAAAATAAGCTCATCATAGGGACAGAACAAAGAAACAAAAGAAAAGCCCCTCTAAGGAAACTAGGAACGAATACCTACATGTAGATGAAGAGATTCGTACTCATTACCTCCTAATAAAATGCAAGAGTCCTGATCAACTGAACTAGACGTATTTATAATTGATTGCCGTTATAGATGCGCACACACAAGAGTCAAGCCAACTCTATTTGACGTGGTCAGTTGTTACAGTTAATGCGAGCCAAAGATTCTAAAGTGAAAACATCATTGAACAGTATGCATAGTAGGAAGACTGACTTCATTTGATTGAAAGGGATGAACAGATGATCTTTTGGGCAACAATTATTTTTGGGTAATTTAAACAAGCGTTGTACTTTCTTTGGATTCTCTCCGTTCTTTTGAACTTAACTTAAATATGGACTTTGTCTTTATTTAATTTTTTTTTACATTTGTTAATTTTGTGTCAAATTTTTATAGATTATTAATTCGTCCGAGTGCCCTTGCAGTCCCCAAAAATCCCTCCAAACCCAGTCCTGTTGTTGGACTCATAAAAGGAACCATCAATGTTGAGCTTGACACCGGCCACCTATGGGAGGAAGACACCAAAAAATTAGGGGGCCGAAAGAGGGACGCGGGGGCTCTGCTGTGCCACGAGGCACAGTACCCCCTACCCACAATCACTCCAAACGGTACCGTTTTGGAGGAAAAGAAATCCAAGACTTCCTATTTGCGATCCTAAGGAGCAGAAACGTAATTATAAGAGGCTAGAGATAAAATTTAATTATGTCTCTTTAGAATAATATGATCAAAATAATAAGATCTCCACACGGGTTCTAACGGATTGAAAATTGGAGCGGTTATGTATTTTTAATATATAAACCGTCTAAAAAAATTAAATTAAGTGCTCCAATTTTTAATCCGTTTGAACAAGTGCGAATATCTTATTTTGCTGAACATATTATTCTAAAGGATCATAATTAACTTTTGTATCAAGAACTCTCATAATTAAATATCTGTTCTTTATTTAGGATCCTGTGAAGTAGAAATATGATTATTAGAGCCTTAAAAATAAAAGTTAATTATGTCTTTTTAGAATAATATATTCAGAATAATAAGATTTTTGCACTTGTTCAAATGGATTAAAAATTGGAGCACTTAATTTTTTAGACTATTTATATATTAAAAATAGAATTAAAAAATTAACTGCTCCAATTTTCAAACCGTTTGAACTAATGTGAAGATCTTATTATTCTGATCATATTATTCTTCTAAAGAGACATAATTAAATTTTATCTCTAAAGCTCTTATAATCACATTTCTACTCTATAGAATTACAAATAGGAAATCTTTTGATTTTTTTCCTCCAAAACGGTACCGTTTGGGGGGTGTGAGGTTTTTCCTCGAAAACGGTACCATTTGGGGGTGGGGGTGGGGGTGGGGGTGGGGGTGGGGGGTGGGGGGTGTGGGTAGGGGGTCCTGTGCCCAGCAGAGCCCCCGGTCCCCGAAAGAGGTCCCATTAGCCAGCGGAGACTGAATAACTATAGAGATTTCTTTTGCATATTTAAGTACAGTCTTGGTGGACACGGTAACTGAGATAACAACGTTATCAAAACATTTTTTGTTACGGTTTTTCCAAATTTCCCAGAGAATAACCACAAATGAAAAGGATAATTGACTTTGGAATTCACTTGGATCCATTTCAATATAGGCTTATTAAGTCTCGAGCTCAGCCAATAAAGATTGCGAAATTTGGACCAAAATTCTTTGGATACAGAACAACCACGAAATAAGTGGTTTCTACTTCTGGAGAGCATTTTGTGAGGATTTATACGTAGCTTGGTTCCCGATCGATGACATACTTGTATGGTTATGTAATTGACAAACTCCTTCAATTACATTTTTTTTTTTTTGCTGTTCAACATGGCAATTTTAGTTGTTAATGTGTGTTTGGAAGCGTACGTGGGGTAGGTAAGTTACTTGAGAACACTAACTTGTCATCGGTACCGGTGGCAGAGCCACCCTAGGTCCGTCGGGGGTACGGCCCCTGTTGCATTTTTTTTTCAGTTTTTTTTTTTAATTGGTAGTTTAAATTTTACTTTAACCAACTAATATTGATTTTATACAGTTAAGCCAACTAGCTAACACAATTACGTGCATATCAATTTTGTCAATAACTAAAAATAGGGTGAATATTATCTATTTTATTTGAAATCCATTATTTGTCCCACTTCAATAATCAAAGTCATTTTTAACCTTTTAATCGTTTATTAAAAATATACTATCTCAATTAGACATTCTTAAGTGCTTAATTAAACTATCTAACCTTTTTTGCAAGACCTGTTATTCAATAAAATACTCATAGAAAATGAGAATGGACTACTGTACATTTTTCCTTTGGAATGTAGATAGTAAAAATCTCTATTATATGCTAGACTTTTGTGGATAGTTTTTAAATATTCTAGAGATGTGAAGAAGGAAATATATTTTTTAGAAAAATTCTAAAAGGCAAATGTGGGCTGTTAGATTATAATAATCCTAGCCGTTCATTGAGGAGGTGGATTACTATAAAAATAAAGTGTGTACATTTGTATAAATTATGGTAGAAGTATTCGCCCACCTAATATTAATTGAGAAAATTTGCACCTACTTCAGATTTTTTAATACATACGAAAGTCCCGGTTGGACTTGGATTGAGGTGGATAATAAGATCCATAGGTTTAGCGTTGGAGATCATACTCATGGTAGGTTGAAAGAGATATATGAGGTGCTCGAAATGTTGATTGAAAAGTCAGAGTTGGCTGGTTATGTCCCTGATACAAATTTTGTTTTGTATGATGTGGATGAGGAACTTAAGCAAGGAATGTTGTATAGTCATAGCGAGAAGTTAGGCAATTGCATTTGGGCTTATAAGCACCCCTGAGGGAACCCCTCTTAGAATTACAAAGAATCTTAGGGTTTGCGGGGATTGTCATACGTTTATTAAATTCGTCTCTGCAATTGCAAAGAGGTTGATTATAGTGCGAGATGCAAATCGGTTTCACCATTTTGAGGAAGGTGCTTGCTCTTCTGGGGACTACTGGTGATTGGTTTTTTTTCCTCCCAAGGTTCGGTGAGGTCTCTTCTTGTGTTCTTTTTGTTGCAGGGTCTTGAAGCCACGCACATGCGGATTGGTAAACTGTATTTCGACTCATCATAGTTTAGGGAGTAAATCTTGAGTCATTTTGGATGATGAGAATTTTTCTGTAGGCTGCATAAGGGTGATTCATATTTTTTTCAGACCTGCACAAATACTCAAAATATTCTTTCTTTCTTTCTACTAAACAGAAACTTAAACAGAGGTTTTGAAATTGGTAATGGGGCATGATCCGAGACATGTCGGTTTGACAAGTTCTAAACAAGTCAAAATACGGATTGCTCTAAGTCACTGTTTCATTTACAGTTGATTTCCATGTAGAAATCTGAGGTAACATGATAATTAATTTGTCATTACATTCCCATGATCAACTGCATGTGTTCTTTTTTGGACCTATCAAAATTCCTATCTATGATATTGGAATTCTTCGTATGATCTCTCGTAGGAGTTTGCACCTTCCAATGAATACTTGCATAATTCTTATCTCTTAAATACTTCCATATAGTGCTATCTAGTGAAGGATCCACTGTCCCGTAAGTTGCAGGAGGTTGCACGGATGTTGGAAGTTGAACCACTTCATCCTTAGTTCCTTCACTGTGAGGATGCACCGGTTCTAGACAATACCGCATACCGCCTATACCAATGCATGCAATTATAACGAGCCACGACCAATAGGAACGAATCCCAAAAAGACTCAACGCCTGATTCATACTTGCACTCAAAAGGAACTCTAGAACCCCAAAATCTGTGTACGGTTGGATGCAGAAGAGAGTGGAGAGACAATACACGGCAAGAAAGAGAAAAGTTAGCATGCAAGCAACGGATTTTTCCAAATAGTAATAGAGGCTGATGTTACCGAAGAACACAAGCACATATCCGATAGTTTTGCCGGCACGTTCGTAGCCGTAGAAGAAACGCTCAGTTTCCGCGTTTCTTCGCAACCAAAAATAGAGCTTTGAAAGCACAAAGTTACTCATAAAACCTGAAATTACGAGGGTCAAGATCAAGAGGACTGCGACGAAGCCGGTCCTTTTCTTGATGAAATCCATGGCCAAAAACGAGAAAACCCATGCCAGAGACGAGATGATTCCAAGGTAGTACCAGAAATTGAGACTCGGCCTAACAAGTCGCAACATTGGCGATAGAAGGAAAAGAAGAAGAAGAAGATTCAAGGAGAGAAATTGAATGTTTGCTATTCCACCAATAATGTCTAGCTAGGAGGATTGAATTCTTTATGTCGTTTTGTAGTACCTGGTGTGGGAATAGTCTCTCCAAGTCCATTCTCCTTTCCCTTCACTTTCTTAGAAAATCGGCCGCATTTTAGTCACGTGACTTATTTTTTTGTCTTTATTTAATTTTTTTTTTTTTTTGCATTTGTTTGTTTTGCATCAAACTTTTGTGACTTATTCATTTGGGACAAAGCTATGGTACACAGGGCATACTGTATGTCTAAATTATGACAATTTGTGATTTTCATTATGACGATTTTTGATTTTCTAATGCATATTTTTTATGCTAGTTACAACTTCTACTTTAAAATTTACCTGTTGAACAAGTCATTAGTAGGTTATCCATAGTTAAAAAATATTGTTGTTATGTAACCATAATTATTCGTACTAGAAACCATAATACTTGTACCTCAACCAAATATATGTGTACAATATCACAAATTAAATAATGTTACCCATAAATGTTATGACAACACCATAAATTGGCATTATCTTACCACAATGAGTTGTACTAAAAATTCTTTGACACATATGATATTCTGTAACAAAATCAAAATATATCGTACCAGAATCAATAATTGTTATACTCAAACAAAATACATGTGTAAAATACCACAAATTCAGTAAAATAACCAAATTTGTTATGACAACACCTAAAATTGTCATTTTCTTACCACAACGTGTTGTATCAAAAGAAAATATATTTAAATACTACAAATTATATAACAAATCATAATTGTTATGACAGTACCATAACTTGACATTTTCATGCCCACAACTGTCATATCAAAGGAAAGTGATTAAAATATTCCGTAATAATACCAAAATACCACAAATTCAGTAATATAATCAAATTTGTTATGACAACATCATAAATTGACGTTTTCATACCCACAACGTGTCATATAAAAAAAATTCAATCGGAATGTTCAGTTAACGATAGTTATAATTAGCAAAATACCAAACCACAAACTCAGTAATATAACCAAATTTGTTATGATAACACTATAAATTGACGTTTTCATACCCACAACGTGTCGTATAAAAAAATTCAATCGAAATGTTCAATTAATGATAGTTATAATTAGCAAAATATCATACCACAAATTCAGTAATGTAACCAAATTTGTTATGACAATATTATAAATTGACGTTTTCAAACCCACAACGTGTCATATGAAAAAAATTCAATCGGAATGTTCCGTTAACGATAGTTAAATCAACAAAATACCAAACAATAAATTTAGTAATATAACCAAATTTGTCATGACAACACCATAAATTAACGTTTTCATACCCACAACGTGTCATATAAAAAAATTCAATTAGAATATTCAGTTAACGATAGTTATAATCGGCAAAATACCATACCATAACTAAACGTCGTTAGCAAGTATATTTTTAGAATGATCGATCATAACTGTTAGAATATCAAGTTATACGATATTCAACATTGTCACCAAAATTAGATATCAACAACTGCATAATCGAAAAAATTTAGTGTATCCAGATACAAGAATGAGGTTGATAGCTTATCATTAGACCCTTAATCGGACAAAAAAAATCATTTTACTATTGAATTTGGGTGCCGATGAAAGGGCTTTCTAAACCCTATCGAGCCAAAAAAATACGTGGATTATTTTTTCAACAAATATAACGAAATCAATGGTTTTGATCGTCATTATTGTGTCGCGGTTGCAAGTCAATCGTACATTCAGTTACAACAGAGAAATTGATTTTATATCAAATATATTGAATGCACAATTCTAAATGTTTTTTTGGTACAGCACATTGTGATAAGAAAATGACAATTTTTGGTGTTGTCATAACAATTATGGTTATATTATACAATTTGCAGTATTTTGCAAATGAGAGAGAGGGAGAGAGAGTCAAGGAAAAGAGAATAACTTATTACCTGCTAAGCCATTTTTCATTTTATTAATTGATTTAATAAATGGGTGGTCCGAATTTTTCGCTTTTAAATCCAAAGGTTTAAAATCATGGTGCGTATGATACACCCTCTAATAAGGGGTGTGTACCATAAGACTACCCATTGGTTTGTCTCGTCGAGAGGAATAGGAAAAGTAAAAGAGTATGATCAAAACTCATAATTTTTTGAATGAAGACAAAAATAAGTTAAAAAACTAAGTTCGACACAAAATTAACAAATGCAAATTTTTTTAATAAAAACAAAAAATAAGTTACTATTTGACTTTTAAAGCCAAATCCACCCTTAGTGTATAGACTGAGGCCATATTTCCATTAACAATTTTGGACTCCAAATTATTGCATTTTGATAAGTCGTTCACACTAAGCAATAAGTTTTGCATCTTATCTACAACATACTGGTTAGTGAAAAAAATTGACATTTTTCAATAATTCTCTCTCTCAACAACCTTAAATTTGCGCAAATTAGCTCGAACATCCGTTATAAAAAATGAAAATAAAAACCTTAAAATTTTTCTCATGGTTTTGACACGATGATAGACATGCTACACATGACTGGCCCCATATAGTCTGTCACGTCCTCAATTTTTAACATAATTACAAATGATTTTCATAAATAAGACCTCACAATTATTTCGTACGATACCCAAAAGAGTCCAGTATTCCCATTTCCGTAATTGCATTTCAAAGTCCAATAGTTCCTAAAATATTACATCATTGGCTCAACGGCCCAAATTAACTTAAGTATTAAGTGTCAAGAGAGTTAAGAGTTTACAAATATTCCTTAATCAAAAAAATCACAACTTAAGTTACAAATACATCTTTCAAAATAAATTTTCAAAGATGACTAGGTAACTCCGTCGAGTAGCTTTCAAAAAGGGGTATGTCCACACTTCAAGTGTTCCAGTCGTGCAAGCTACTGATCCGGGTTAGCACCTGAAAATAATATAAGGTCTGAGCTATACTAGCCCAGTAGAAAAGTCTACGCAAACTCTATATGCAAATGAGATGAAAGATGCCGATGAAACATAGACTTTCGGACAACAAAGGAGTATGGATAAGACACAAGCACTATATTAGAAATTCGGAACGTAAACGAACACTTCACTCTTGTCAATTAACCTATCTTTGTCTTTTGAATTCCTTTTTACTCATCTTTCGATCTTCACACATCCACCTCATATGGTTACACTCCAACCACTTAGTATCTCATAAGTTCCCTATGGATCCTTGATGGGCACACAAGAAATCCTTCATATCGTCGCATCACAATATCAATCAAAAGACATTCTGGACATTAGGACCCCGTATACCCAATTCACATTCCGGGTGATCATGACCCCGTACATCCAATTCTCATTCCGGGTTCTCAGGACCCCGTATATCCGATTCTCATTTCGGGTTCTTAGGACCCCGTATATCCGATCCATGTTCCGGGTGCTCGGGACCCCGTATATCCAAATCACACATTTGGTTCCCAGCTTCAGATTCAATAGAAATCAACCCTTACATTACATGTTTCTCGTTTCATTGAATAGCCACCGTTTATGTCATCTTATCATTCACATGTTCTGAAACCGTCATTAATTCCCCTTTAAGCAATTTACTAACATTTTACTTCAAGTTAAACCCATGACCCACGCATCAACTACTCACTGCGGTTTTCAGTTCAATTTAGGCGGTAACATATCACATTTTATCCGTAATCCATTAACGTCAATCCGTCGATTCTAGTTTTCGTGATAATTAACCCATTAAGTTCATTCAAGTCCATCGGGTACGTTTTTAGGTATGAAATATGTATTATTCTCCAAACACTAGAAATGATGCGTAAACGAACCCAATAGAGTCGATGAAAGGCTCCAAAAAGTGGTTTGGAAGAACGTATGAAAAGCTGCTGAAAGACACTGTAGCAGCTCAACCACCTACCGGTAGGTGCCTGAATCCTACTGGTAGAAGAGAAGAATTCGGCACTTGACCTACCGGTAGGTAAAGAAATCCAGCCGGTAGAAACTGCAAACAGAAGAGCCAACATTTTGAACGAAACGACTTTGTACTTGGCCTACCGGTAGGGAAATAAGTTCTACCGGTAGGTGAATGAATACGTTGAGCAGCTTGGCCAACATTTTGAACGAAACGACTTTGTACTTGGCCTACCGGTAGGGAAATAAGTTCTACCGGTAGGTGGATGAATACGTTGAGCAGCTTGACCTACCGGTAGGGAAATAAGTTCTACCGGTAGAAACTTGATACGTTGAACAGCTTTTGAGCTGCCACAGTACGTTTGAGCTGGTTGAGGGAAAAAGTTCTTACTTGTCCTACCGGTAGGCAAGCAGTTTCTACTGGTAGGGAGAGTGTTTTCTAGACGATTTTTGACAGAATTTTCAGATTTCGATCCAATCTCAATAACTAACAACACAAGCTCAAAAATGATTCAAGAACACTCAAATAACATATAAAGAGAGGTCGAATTCTCTACCTCGAGTATCCAAGCCAAAACCAAAGAGATTAAGCAAGCCCTAGCTTCCGGAATCCCAACCGAGCAAAATACACCGAAATGAGCTCTATCCAACGCAATACGAGCCCGATTACGCAAGTAAAAGATGGAGTTGAGGTTGATTGTTGTGGGTTTTGAGTTTGGAGGAGAGTTTTTTGGGTGAGAGAGTGAGAGAGATGAAGAGAGCCGATAGAGAGTCGGGAGAGGGGGAGAGACCGAGAGATGGAGAGGGAAAATAAATCCCCTGCCACACACACACACATTTATACACCAAATTACACCAACATCCACATCTCTCACATTCACCCACAACCACCATTTTCACATTAAACCATCACTTATCCCTTTATAAAACATTAAAATTTAATAAAGAAATTTACGGGTCTCTACATAGTCCCATGTTGCTTGGAAATAGAATGAATGTGATCGCTTAATCAAATGTTGGGATCTCTCCACCCATTACCAATTGGTTTTGAGTTGGATATAAAGTTTCCACAGATTGGTGGTCCGCATTTTGTGACAAATGGTTGTGAAAATAAATATTTTGCCTCCCGCTTTTTCAACAATTAGATGTTTTGACGCTTGATGTTTAATGTTAGGTCGACAATCACAATTTGATGGAGGCTATGATTACCCCGGAGCAAGCAGGTAAGCTAGCTAACTGATTGTAATTCTGGGATTGGTGCCAATGGGGTGATCCTTGCTATGCCTAGGATCAATGGCACGGATTATACCATGAGGATTTTCATTCCAGTTTTAAAAAAAAAACGTATAGGAATTTATGAATAAATGAGCAATTTTGGAATTTAAGTGGTTTTGTACACAAAAAAAAAAAAAGTGGTTAATCTCGATGCCTGTGTAGGGATTACCTAAAATTTTCTCTCTATTTTTGTCGTGGTGGTTGAGGAGATTTTATGTTGGGGACTTTAAAATGCTCTGTTTATTTATTTGTAATTTGGGCTTTCAACAACCCATTATGAGATTCACTTCACGTCCATTCATTTTTTTTAGTTATTGATCGATATGAGAAACTTTGCCAACTTGTTCTTGAAAATGAAACATTCTTGCATAGATCCTTTACCTTTCTATTTTTTTTGACGTTACTAAGCCCTTTGTCTTATCCTAGAAGATTTCTGGTGTGAATGGAGGGCATGCCTATGTTTCTTGGTTTGAATAGATCACTTTGGAAAACTGCAAATATTGGACCAAGACTCGTTAATCTTGATAAAGACCCTTCATCTGACCAGGGACCCCGCCGTGCTCTTGCCCGAGTAAAGCTCCTTTCTTCCATTAATAAAGCCCAATTGCCAACACACATGCATGCGTGTATCAATTACATTTCTTATGTCATTTTTTTAAAAATTGTAAATACAGTTTCACCTGTCAATTTTGGTAGGTCCTCGTTATCCCATCAAGATGCTCTTCTCAAATAAGTCTCCAGACTCCTCTCGGAAGGAGAAATTATTTTATGTTCCTACTTCCTAGAGCATTGCTCCACAGCGACTTTGAACTACACATTTGTATGGCGGCCACGTCAAAGTGTGTGGAGCCCACACAGCTGTTTGGAGCATAGTCCTATGGAGCAATGCTCTAAGCAATCATTCTACCACTACACCCATTTATACGCCCATTCACACACTTACACTCACAACAAGGGTGGAGCCCGCACACACTACACATTTAGTGTATGTGGGCCCTACCCTTTTTGTCAGTTGAGTATGTAAATGGGTGTGTAAATGAATGTGCTGTTAGAATTTTCCTGCTCTAAGAGCGTAAAATAATCACTCTTTCGGATAACCTCTAGCGTTGTTGGACTTCACAACTCATGATCTATTCGCTCCCTGTTCTTCCATATGACCATGACATCAATGTTTTCCGTCCCGAATGCATTGGGAAGTATGAATGTGGTTACCCTGGACATTTCTTTCCACCATAGCATACTACTAGTTCTATATCCTGTGTTATACTTCATCGTACATGTTAAACTCAATTTCAGGCTAGAGTAGAGTCGACATGGGGGAGCCCATACTGAAGGCATCCAATGTCCCTACAAACCTACCCTGCAAATGAAGGACAATCTGTTGCAGGCACACGCTCCTAAAATTCGGTGAAAATCAGGTGCGCCCTTTTTTGGAAAAGCGCGGCGAAACGCTTCGATTTAGAGTCGCCACTCGGGTTTTGCGGTAAACCACCCAAGGAACAAAACTTGAAACGTTTGCTAAGTTGTTTGATTTTGAAAAGGTATAGACTGATCTGTCATCACTTTCAGTATCTGAGGTTTGAGAGCCAGGTTATGAGAGGGGAAGGGTTTTAAGACACCCCTCTCGCCTAATCCGGAGATCGGTCTCTACTCAGATATTTTGTAAATTAAACATTTGATTCTCTCTTTTAATCAACTTTTAGCCATTTAGGGCGGGGAAACAGTTTAATGGGATTAAAACTTTAACATGTTGGCAAGATGTGATAAAATGGCAGAATGTGATAGGATGGCATGCTCGTTCTATTGAAACAATTAGTATGGATTGAAAACAGACTCCTGTGGGAGTTTTAAACAGATTGGAGAGAGCGGTTCTGAAGTGTCGGGAGCAGGAAGAAACTAGCATGCACTGATCAAGTCACTGCATGCTGACTACACTTGCGCACGCTATTCCATCACTTGCGTGCGCCAGTAAGTCTAAGCCCACAACTCTTGTTTTCAATTCTCTGGGCTCTGAAGATGACCAGTGCACAGTTAGGACAAACCAAACAGTTTATATTACAGATAATATACAGCTATAAGCAATTTGAATGAGCTCAGAGGCCATCAAAAGAATAAAATACCACATAAACAATGTGGGGAACAAAACAGAGGCCAAAAACTAGTTGGCCATGCAAAGGCCAGCCACTGGACTGGACTTGACTGGCGCACACTGGTAGAAGGCTATCGTATGCCAGTTGTAATCTCTTGTCTAGTGCTCGGCTTTGCACTTTCTGGGTTTTGAGACATGTTCAGGAAGATCCCAGAGGCATTCTAAGGCAGCAGATAAGCATATTGAAAACTAAGACTAGCAGTTTTATTATGGAAAAGCAGTAAATTGGTTATTAGGCATGCTCACAATGATAAATAGACAAGAAATAAAGCATAAAACAGAGATTCTGACCCCAAATTGGGTCTTCACGCTAGTCCAAAAGTGGATCACGCGGGTTTCGAACTCGCGTACTCTAGTTCCAGACAGATTTCTAGATAGATCCCAGACATGTCCCAGTCCCCGCACGATCTGCGTGCGCAACCATGGAATGGCCCGCGCGTACTAACAACCGGTGTGCGCTGGTCCTAATCAGAAACGATTTTTTAAACTTTGCTAACTTTAGGGCCATGACTGATATTGATTACTAATCCCCCCTAGGGATCAGAACAAGAGAACAGAACAAAGGTGTATACCTTTGGTTTTAGGTATGAAAGATGATTGAGCTTGATTTGGAAGGATGAATGGAGGATATTTGAAGGGTAGAAGTATTGGTGGATGGTGAACAAGTAATAAGTTGGAAGTTTGGTTTGAATGCCCTTTGTATCTCTTTAAATGAACAAAGAGATGAACAAATAGGCTTGGCTTGTATTTTTTGTAACCCTTTGAAGGAGAAACAAAGGGAGGTATTTATAGGGCAAAATCCTTCTATTAATGGAAACCCTCCATTAATGGAAACTATTCTATTAGTAGAAATGTTCTAGAAACCTTCCATTAATGGAAATCCTCCATTAATGGAAAGTATTCATTAATAGAAACCATTCCATTAGTGGAAAGCTTCCAAAAACCTTCCATAAATGGAAAGTAAAGGATTGGCCCCAAATTAACCAGCTCGTAGTCAAAATGATCACGCGCTGGTCAACGGTCAATCAGGACTATTTGACCAACACCTGACACTTTAACTAGCGCGCGTTGGGTCTGAACCAGCGCGTGACAGTAGGGTTTTGGTTAGGTTTTGAAAGAGTATCAAACACTCAAAACTCAACCACTCAATATTTCCGAGGTGTTCTTGATCTGTTTCATCATCGGGGAATCAAAACCGTAACTAAACTAATCTGGACAGTAAAAAATGGGGTGTCTACATCTGTCATAAAATCAGAACTTGCAGATGAGTAATGTGGAATATTGTGACTTGTGGTGTTAGCATGGGAAACCCTCAATTGTGTGACACATTCGGTCCAAAAGGAAGTCAGGTATATTCTTCAACTGTCATATGTTTTATTGTTGTATGTATGATAGTACCTGTAAAAGTTCGCTGTGCATGTAAAGATTGCGGTACAACAAAAAGCTATACAGCAGCGTGTGCAGACGGGTTTTGCATCCGTCTCGGGTCCCGCGAAGGTAATCGGAGCCGCTCATTTTGTTTAAAACATATTGTTTACGGTCCCTGTAAAAAATCATCTCAATCCGATATCGGTAAAGGCGTTTACGAATCATCCAACTTTGCTCATTTTGTTCACAACCCTTACGAAGCAAAGTTGGATAATTCGTAAACACCTTTATCGATATCAGATTGAGATGATTTTTTACAGGGACCGTAAACAATATGTTTTGAACAAAATGAGCGGCTCCGATCATCTTTGCGAGATCCGAGATGGACGCAAAACCCATCTGTACACGCTGTTGTACAGTTTTTTGCTGTACTATTAACAGCTCTCCATATGAACTTTTTGTTCAACCTCAGGGTCCTATTTTGACATTTTCAGCTGTTATCATAACATTTTTTGTTACGGTTTTTCCAAATTTCCCATTGAATAACCACAAATGTAAAAGGATAATTGACTTTGGAATTCACTTGGATCCTTTCCAACATAGGCTTATAAAGTCTCGAGCTCAGCCAATAAGGACTGCGAAATTCAGACCAAAGTTCCTTGGATACAGAACAACCACGAAATAAGTGGTTTCTACTCACTACAACAAATTACACAATTCCCGACTAACATTGCCGACTAAAAAAACTTTAGTCGCCAAATATTGACCAATTACCGACTAAATATAAATTAGTCGGTAGAAGTTAAAATTATTAACGACTAAACATATTTTAGTCGCTAATAATATATTTTTTCCGACTAAAAGTAAGTTTAGTCGGGAAAAATTAATTTTTTAACCAATTTAAAAAATTTATAAATAAAATATTTTTTCCCGACTAAATGTTGTGGTCGGTATTTATTCATATTACCCGACTAAGAACAGGTTTAGTCGGCAAAACTAATTTTTTGCGAATTTTAAAAAATCAATATATACAATATATTTTCCCGACTAATTACTTTTGTCGGAAATTATTGATATTAGCCGACTAATATGAAGTTTAGTCGGCAAAACTAATTTTTTGCGAATTTAAAAAAATCAATATATATAATATATTTTCCCGACTAATTACTTTTGTCGGAAATTATTGATATTAGTTGACTAACAAGATGTTTAGTCGGTAAAAACAATTTTTTTACGAATTTTAAAAATCAATAAGCGAAATATATGTGCCGACTAATTAGTTTGGTCTGCATTTTACATATTATTGCCGACTAAAAACAATTTTAGTCGTGGAATATCAATTTTTTCTCCCTTTTTAAGACTTTCAAGAATGGAAATATTTGTTTTGACTACATTGATCACGATGCAACTTTCCCAATCAAAACCATTCATTTTTTTGTCTTTCTTAATCATAAGTTTTTCATAAAATTTTGGCTTGATCAGGTTTAAGCAGGCCTTTTATCGCCACACAAGTTCTTAAATTAAAAACAATTCTTGTTCGATCAAGTGTTTACCCATATGGGATTAAGTTCATTTTTGGTACAAATGATCTTGTTCTTATTACGTCAAAGATAGATGATTTGGATTGCCAAGAAAGATCTCTGGCGAGACTCATTTAGTACATTATAACACTTAAACGTCTTCGAACGCATTAAATAGCTGTCGATCATGTGGTCGCTGATATCGAATGATCTTCGATTTTGGTGACAATACTACAATCGGTAAGATGTGAAATCCTAACGATTCAGATCGAGCATTATAAAAAATGACTCGATAGCTACCTTTGCAATCTATACGTTTGATTTACTTGATAATCAACTAAGCCTTATGTTGTATTCATTGTTATAGTAGCCACACAATTGCAAGACAATCATGGCGATCGAGACCGTTGATTTTGTTGCACTTGTGGAATTATTTATTCTCGAAAATTTGCAACTTGATCAGATTTAGAAAACCCGTTTATCGAGACATGAACTCATTAGAAAAATAGGATTTTCCTTTCGATCAATTGTCCAACGAAAAGTTATCAACTATAATCTTGGTAAGAAAGATACAACCAGTAAAAAATTAAAGATATATTGTTTTGATTGCACAAAAAGACCTCAAGCGGAGCTCCGCTTGGGTGGTGTGTTATAAGACTTTAATGCTTTTGGACACAGTAAAAAATTTTCGATCATGTGGTCACTGATATTGAATGATCTTTGATTTTGGTGACAATAATATAATTGGTAAGACATGAAATTCTAACAGTTCAGATCAACCATTATAAAAACATTCATTGTGATAAAATTTGGAGTTTGTATGCAATGGTGATGCAATTAGAGCGCACTAAATATTTTTCCCTAAATTCGAAATCAGACAATTGTCGACTAAGTTAATTTTAGTCGGGGACATTGTATATATTTTTGCGCCAAATTGAAATTTTCGCAAAAAAAATGGCGGTATTTTGATAATTCCCGACTAAGGAGTTAGTCGGCAATTTTGTTTCCCAAATGCAACGGCACCGTATAACCACACCTGATCTAACCCACCCCAATAATATAATCGGTTTCGTCACTTTCCCAAATGAAACGACAATTTTCTCTTCCTGACTTTTCTTCTCTGCCCATCGCTCTCTCTCTCTCTCTCCCTGCTACTCTCGTCAACGACAGCAAAATCGACGACGGAGGTGGAAACGAACAACTCGACGACAGCACCAAAATCCTTTGGGTTTTCCGGTTTCGGTATCTTCTGTTCTTCTTGTTTGCTTTGATTTCACGTGAAAGGAAAAACTTTTGGAAAGCCCTAAAATATAGTAATCTGTATTATCAGACAAGACTTGTTGAGCTTTTGAATTCTAATAGTGGGTATCGTGTGGAAGCCTTTGTTTTCCCTTATAGAAAAACTCTGATTAGCTTGAATTTTTTTTGGGTTTCTTAGGGACAAATCTGTGAGGCTAGGAGTGGGCAAGACAAAATAATCTGATTGGCTTGAGTTTATGATTTTATTGTTCAATTCCATACTTGGCATGTAGCTAGGCACTGAATTGAATCCATGAGAGAGGGTTTTAGAGGTTGGAGTTGGGTTTAATTTCAGGAAATTTGTATATCTTATGAATATGCTAAACTATGTTTTTGAACAAGTTGAATCTATCATGTATTTGAGGAATTTTTATCATTGATGTGCCAATTGTGTTATTTTCTGGTAATTTTACTGGAGATGCCTCTATGTGTTTAGCATATGCTGTAAAAATTTCAGAATTTTACATGAATTGAGGAAAAAGATAAAAATCACGCACCAAACTGCTGTCAGATTCGTGTATGTGCAGACAGCACGACACGTCTTGAAGAAACGAACATATCTCCTAGCTCGGGTATTGGTTTTACGCACCGTTTCTTGATTCTGAAACTAGACTTACATACCTTTTTGAATATGTAAGGTTTGTGCCTTAAATCCTTCTAGGCAAAATCAGTTTTGTTTCGAAGTTAATGGTTTGGTAATTCTGGAAATCTGGGCAGCTTTTGGAGCTATGTTTTTCATCAATTTTTTCATAGTTGAATGTGTTATTGACTATGGGTTTGCATGGGTCTTAAACCTTGATCAATTAGTGATGTTTTGGTGTTGGAATCATTGAAAATATTGAGTATGTGATTTTTAATGAGCTTTTGAACACATTTATGGGTCACTTTTCTACACCAAAACAGAAGAGACTTTAGAGACTAAACTGTAGGCTCGTGAGAAAACAGTACCTCGTAAAAAATCCAATTTCATCATATATATATAGATATAATGAACCACTTATAGCTCAAAATTACATTTGCCTCTATTTTGTAGTGTAGAAAATACCGTTTGTTCATGTATCTCTAAATGAATTGTGAAATTGATTTCTTAGGGAGTTATTGTTCTCTGCAGCATCTACGATATGGACAGTTCAAATTTTTCGTTGGGCGGTTCAAATTTATAGTTGCACGTCCAAGATAAGACCAAAAAGTAATGAAGTAGGATATGGAGGGGAGCTGAACCCCAAGGAGTCTAGGGGGGAAAAAATCGATAACCACTAGGTACAATGAAGTAGTACATCCAATTCTATTAGTACATTCAACTTTGGTAATACGACATTTCTAGTTGGACCCATCAAACGGTCACTTTCTTTTGTTCTCAGACATTAGTCTTGTGAGTGGCTCTCTTTCCTTATCTCTACCTAAACCCCCTTTGATGCTACGTAATTCTACGAATATATGGTACGTAATTTGAGAATATCAATCTGAGAATAGACTTTGATGCTAAGTAGGAAATCTGGAATTGCAGTCAGTAAACAGATTTTTTTGCTGATATTGAAATCTGGAATTACAATTTTTTTTTAATCCTTTGGGGCTGAATAATTGGTGGTGTTATGACTGGGAAGCTGAGAGTTGCAAGCTGAGAGTAAACTTTTATAGTTACCTGTTATTCATTACGGTGGTAGGCAAATTTGGAAATTGGATAATTCGATCAACTTGCTAAGTAGCTTGGTAATGAGAGTGAAAGAGGGGCAGATCCAAACAGTCCTAGAGGGAGTATGGTAGTAGTGACCTCGAGTTCTTTGGAGATGGAGATGAGTTGTATGATTTAGGTGACAATATTAGAACTAAACAGGTGAGTGAGACCTTTGTAGGTGGTTCTGAACCATTTTTTCTTGCTGCTTCTATTTTTTTGGTGTATTACGATTGGAATGGTTAAAAAAGGTTGAGGCTGGTTGGGTGTTGGTTCTACAACGGTAATTGGATTGCACTCATAAAGCTAGTAAACCAGTTTTGTGACTGACATGGACTGAATATGCTAGGAAAAAACTTCAAACTTTTTTCATTCTTTCATTCATATAAAACCACATTACATATGGATGCTTGGCATTTGGAGTGCATGTGCTTGTCATGGCAATGCTAGGATTATGCTTAATTTCATGTGTCCTTTGCTTTTGCCGTGTCTGATATCTCAATTAAAAGGGAAGAGGAAGAAGGAATGAAAAGAATTAGAATTTGGCTATTGATTTCAAGAAAAGTCTGTATTTTGGTTCGATTATGCAAAAAAAATGGAAGCGATGCATATCTCTTTCATGTTTTGAGAAATAATACAACCATGGATATCTGAATGTGTAGTTTAGGTTCTGATTAGGTCATGGGATATGAGTTTTACTTCAGAAAAATTCATTTAGCTTATGGGTATACAAGTTAGAGTTCAACCAGAAATGAATTTTCCAAGTTCTTGATGAATTTTTATAACCAACTTTCCGGCCTTGTAATTTTTCAATATTTTTATAGGAGATGCCTCTATATGTCTAATTTATTGTGTAAAATCTGTAGAACTGAATTTAAAATGTGGAAGGAATTAAAAATCATATACTGAACTGCTGTTGCGAAACTGTCAGTGCTGATAGCACCGTCGCACTTCACGGAAACGGCTATAACTCTACCTAGAAAACTCGAAATCACATTCCGCTTTCTTTGTTGGAAACTAGACACATAGAGCTTCAACTATATGTAAGCCACGTACCTTAGTTGTGCCTGACTAATAACAGATTTCAGTTTGATAGGAGGATTGCAGAAAATTCATGGAGCGTAGCATTGCTAGATTTCATAAAGCATTTTATGCATTTCATTAGATTTCATAAAGCATTTCATGCATTTCATTTGCTTTTGGGCATGAGCTTTGCCTGTAAACCTTATGGCTGGAACGTTATTCATATTTCTAGGTGGGGATATCATAAGGACTGTCATTGTGACGTCTCCTGCTTGTAGGGAATAGATTCGGTACGGAGTCGGTGTTTTTGTAAGGTGAGAATGTACAGCTTCAATACAAATTCACCAAATTCTCACTTCTCTTGATTGCTTGTTCGTTTTGCGTGGACAATTGATGCACCTCTCCACTTAGCTTTTGTACAAGGTTCATCAATGATTCAATTTCCTCTTCATTTTCTACAACAAAGGTCTTCAGTAACTAAAATTGGAATAGGTGAAGGGAGAAGTAGATATTTAACCCTTCTTTTTACTGCTGCATTATCCATGTTGTAGGTTATGTGGCTAGCTCTAATCTTATAGTTATTTCTGTATGCATAATTATGTCAAGATAATTTTTCGTTCTTGCTTCTAATTAGTAAATATTTACCATGTTCATGCTTTGTGCAATGGGATACACTAGTTCATAAATACTAATAATAGATTGTTCTTTTTTTTTTTTTTTTTGGTTTTTTACAGGGACGGCATTTTAATGGAGTATCGTGCAGGATGTTGGTTATTGACTATGAAGATCGAACTTGGATTTTGGTTGTGGACGTGCTTGGATTTTTTTTGATTATCCGTTTGTTGAAGTTGAGTGTCCACGGGGTTTGGATACATTTTGTTACTGAGCTTGGATTTTTTTTTTTAATTTTCTCCTCATGGTGGACGAGTTATTATTTTGCACTCTAGGAATTTGGATACAAGTTTTTTAACTATTTGGTGGACACCTCTATTTATGAAATTTGTATTTATTTCTTGAAATTTTTATTTTGTATTAATTGCATTAGGTTGGCAATTTTGTGGATTTAATGGTTGTTGGCTGAAATGTGGAAAAATTTGAAGAAAATTTTGGAATGACAAATTGGTATGGAACATTTCCCGACTAAAGTTTAGTCGCCAATAGGTTACAAATTAGTTGATTCGAAATGACATTTACCGACTAAACTATTAGTCGGTAAAATTAAAACACATTTCCCGACTAATTGTTTAGTCGGCTAATAGGTAACACATTCCCCGACTAAATAATTAGTCGGCCAATAGGTCAAACATTCCCCGACTAAACCATTAGTCGGCAAATAGATTATACATCCCCGACTAAACAATTAGTCGGCCAATAGTAAAACATTCGCCGACTAAAAAGTTAGTCGGCAAAGGTGTATACTTTAGCCGACTAAACTTTTTTTAGTCGGCAATAACCTTTGCCGACCCTCTTCCACCGACTAACTTGCCGACCAAAATTTTTAGTCGGGAGAAGGCTTTTGCCGACTAAAATGCCTACAATTGCCGACTAAACCGTTAGTCGAGAATGGTGTTTTTTCTTGTAGTGACTTCTGGAGAGCACTTTGTGAGGATTTATACGTACGTAGCTTGGTTCCCGATCGATGACATACCTACTTGTATGGCTATGTAATTGACAAACTCCTTCAATTACATTTTTTTTAATCTTTTGCTGTTCAACATGGCAATTTTATTTATTGTGTTTCCTGGTCTGCTTTCTGGCAATACCTCAAATAGTAGTTAGATATCTTTTCCCACATCAGTGGGGAAAAACATTGACAAATTGCATATATACCCTCTGCAAAATAGTTACAAATACATATCTATATATGGGATGATGTTACGGTGTCTGCGGTCATTTTGGGACACCGTAACTTTTGGCATAACTGACCATTAAAAACATAACAAAAATCAGTGATGTGCATAACCAAAACCTTACAGAAGCATAACCCTCAAAATCCCCAGAAATTTTGGAGATTTTGGGGGTTATGCCTTTATAAGGTTTTGGTTATACACATCACTGATTTTTGTTATGCTTTTAATGGTCGGTTATGCCAAAAGTTACGGTGTCTCCAAACGGCGGGTGGACTCCATTTGACTGAAAGGGATGAAGGACCGACTTCATTTGACTGAAAGGGATGAACAGATTATCTTAATTTTGGGCAACAATTATTTTCGAGAAAATTAAACAAACGTACTTCGTGACAGAACCCATTCTTTGGATTCTTTAGAGAGGATACCTTTACTTTTTCCAATCGTTATACAACCACAAATATTTTTACAAATATTTACACAAACTCACTTATATTCACATTAGGATCCACACACACTACACCTTCGGTGCGTATGGGATCCTTAACCGTTCCGCTTTTTTTTTAAAACATTCTTTTCAAAAATAAGATAATTTTAAGCTTAAATATACTGAAAATTAAAAATAATTTTTTAATTTTTTTTGGTACCTTTTAAAAGATCTCAATGAGATCTATCAAACAAGATCCATATTGGTAGAAAAATTATTTGCATAAACACATAATTTTTGAGCTTGAAATTACCTTCTTTTTTTAAAAGTTCTTTTTTTTAAGAAACAGGAACGGAGCATTGTTTCTGTTTATCATGTCCCCCTTCTGATGAAAGATCAACCAAGTACTTATTTTGGTGGTGGTTAATGATAGATTTGAACCCTCATGCACGGAGGGGAAAAGAACTGAACACAGGCGGAGAAACTTTTATATGAAACGGGAATAGGAGGGGTGGTGGTGTCCCCTCCGGTCCATTTTTAATTTTTGGTTGGTTTTTGAGCACATTTGATGATCGGGTCCGTTCATTTTGTAGAACTCGGCGAGAATATTGATCTTGCCAAAAAATCATATTCATCAGATTTTAGTAGATACATGATCGGCACACGTGAAAATTGTAGAAAAATAAAAACCGGGTTCCAATTTAGTGTGTTTTTTATCCAATTTTTGTTTTTCTGCAATTTTCAAGTGGGCCGATCACATATCTACTAAAATCTGATGAACATGATTTTCTGGCAAGACAAATGTTCTCGCCGAACTCTACAAAATGAATAGAGCAGATCATCAAAGTGTGCTCAAAAAATTGAAAACAAACCGGGGGGACACCACCACCCTCCTATCCCCGTTTCATATAAAAGTTTCTCCAAAAGTGTTACACACATCACAGTTGTATAAAACATAACACACAACCAATTTTTAGCCGTCCATTACTATAATAAATGATTATGATTTGCTCAAACTCTTCTCTGGAAAAATTAAACTTTTTCCTAGAAGAGTTTTTTTTTTTAAATCTAAACCGTTCAAATACATTAGAACAGTCAGAATTATGCGCACCATTAATACAACGATTGTTCGCGTATCCTTTTTGAAGGTTCTTGCAGAGGCGTTTGTTTTACTCGACTCGTAGGTTCTGATTCTATTTGCTCACTTTATTCTCATTTGAGTTGTACTTTTATCAATCCCCCCTCCCCGCTCCCTCTCTCTCTCTCTCTCTCTCTCTCTCTGAGTCTGAGTTGTACTGTTGATTTTGCTTGGAGGGCCATTAGAGATCGAGTGGAGCGATGAACACAACCGTGAGATTTTATAGCTTTTTTACGCGCCCTGCTGCGGCCGTGTACTACGGATCGGTGCCCTTGTATATTCTCGTCGGACTTCTTCATGTGAGAGGAGATTGAGCTAATGTCTTCGCGTGTATTTAGAAATGAAACTTGAGTATGTTGTTTTAGCTTTTGAAGAGCTAAAGCGGCTCCGCCTATTCTTTTGTATTGTATTTATCAGAAGGGAATAGTTTTTCCTCTCTTTCGTATTTCCAAGCTGGAAAATCCTTGGATCAATATAGTCGTAGTTTCTAGGTTGCAACTAGATTATCTCATAGCTGGAGTTTATTCATTTTTTTTTTCCCAATTATTTAATCCCCACAGTTGTTTTTATCCAACATTATGCACGCAGTCACTGTAAATAACTTTCCCCTAGTTTTTCCTTTTCTCTGTTTCGTTAAATGGACACAACCCCCAAAAAATTTACAATTTCAAAATCATCAATGCCGCACTTGTAAAAAATTTACAATTATCCGTTCGGTTCGAATTGAAATTTCACTTTCTATATAATTCATTTTATCTGCAAAATTCCGTTCGGTTTGAATTGAAATTTCACTTTCTATGTAATTCGTTTTATCTTCAAAAAAATTTATCATTCATTTAATTTAAGTTTGTAATAAAGAAATTTTGTCGCACAGCATTCTCAAAATTGGGAGCCAATATAATTCATTTCTACTGTGCATGTGATAATTTACAAGTTGGGCTAAATTGGATCTTGATTCCAATGTCGTACTAGTATTTTCAATAGAGTCCTACGGCCCAACAATACCTAACCCAAACCAACCAATCCCACCCAACCAATAATAGGCCAGTTTTTTTTTTTTTTTTAATTTTTTTTGTTTTTTTCTTTTTCAATTTTTTTTTTTTACGTTATTTTATGCCTAATTTTTTAAATTATTAATTTGTCTTGTTAAAATGAATTGAAAAAATAAAAAATTATGATTTTTATTTAAATATTTTTGATATCTTAGATAAAGCCCAAAAAGATATTACCAAAAATTTAGTAATTTTTTTTTTTGCTTTTTCGATTTATCTTTTCAAACGAATCATAATCCACAGAAGTTAGGCGCATAACTAATGCACGCAATTTTTTGAATACGGACAATAAAAAATAAAAATAAAAATGTCAAAACTGTTTTTGTTGGTATCAAAACTCTAATGCATAAAAGTCTTGTACATTACAAATGGTACAAATCTTTTATGCACTAAAATTTTGGCACTAACAAAAATTTTTTGGCACCAACCAAAACGTGACATTATCATTTCCCTAAAAAAAAAGCTTTAAAAACAATGTAAGGTCCCACTAGTTAAAATTCTTATTTTGTAAGTTCTTACTTTTTGTTTGCTTTTATATTATACGAGACAAATCAGTCTAAAATAAAGTATATAGTATTTTTTTTATCCGCTACTTTATTTTAATTCATGGAACACAATCTAACCTACCAAGTTACCTAGTTACCAACAAAAGGAAGCCTCTCGGCCCCCTCTCTCTCACCCCCATCCTTTGTTCTCTCTCTCTCTCTAAAAAAACTAGAACAATCTTCTGGAAGCTTCTCCGTCTCTTAAAAATCATCTAAAACCCTAATCTCCCCCAAACAACACACTTCTTCACCCCGCTCACCTTCTTCCTTATCCACTCCACAGCGGCCAAAACTCAAACACCTTCTCTACTCTTTCTAAAATGGCGTCGACAAATGCCATCTCCACCGCCTCAGTCCTCGCTTCTCCTAAACAAGTACTCTCCTAATTTATACGTATCTCTGTGTGTGTGTGTGTGTGTATATTGATATATTGATTGTTTTGTGGATTGATTGTGCAGGGGAGTTTAAGGGGTAAGAGAGTGGTGAGCCAATGGCAGGGGCAGAGGGTGAATTACAACAACAGGAGGTCGTCGTCTTCGAGGTTGGTGGTTAGAGCTGCTGCTAAGGATATCGCATTCGACCAGGCCTCGCGGGCGGCGCTCCAGGCCGGCATCGATAAGCTTGCTGATGCCGTCGGCCTCACCCTTGGCCCTAGGGGTATATATATATAACATTTGACTCCCCTCTTCCCTGCTTTTGTGGAGATACATGATTTTTTCGATTTCTTAGTGGGCTTGTTTGATTTGTTCGGCTATAGCACGTTAGTATGTACTCCCTCCGTCCCGATTTGTTTGTCCATCCCGATTTGTTTGTCCCCCTCTTGACTAATGCATGTCCCAAATTGTCTGTCCAATTTCAAAATCAATGGTTTAGATCATGTAAATTTTCAAATCAATAGATAAGATTTGGTTTACTTAATAAGTTGAAAATCTGAAATTGGACAAACAAATCGGGATGGAGAGAGTATTTCAGTTTCTGGCTTACTAATTGAAAATGGAATTTTTTTACTTTACCCCTCCAGATATTTCAATACACTGCCAAACTCTTTCTTTTGATCAAATGTAATTGAAAATTTGCTGAAAGCTGTCATTTGATAAGTTTTTTGGTCACATATTCGTAGAAGTTTCCATACTAGCCACAAAGCCACATTGAACCATTTTTGATGAACCTATTGAATGCTTCAGTCTCTTCCCGTCTCATCAATATGTCTTTCCCAAGCTTATACTACAAAGCCTCTTCAACCATTTTGGTGAAAAACTGTGGAAATGAAGAGAAAGTTTAAAAAATTTCCCTTTCAAGAGGATAGTGGAGAGAAAATGGCAAAATAGTGTTCTTAAGAATAGTCAAATTTCCCCCCTCATTTTAATTTGATGAAAAGGTTGGACCCACTTTTTAGTCCTCTTTGACCATCTTAATAGGCTCTCGCATCAGATTTAGCTGTATTTTGGATGGTGAGAGAGAATGAGAAAAGAAATGATAACCCTTCCACTTATTTGCATGACTAAAAGAGATGTGAAACTGTAGAAAAGCCGGAAATAAACCAAAAAGATGAACCTTCATTGGTCCATTTTGTTTCTACCAAATCATTTCAGTTGTGATGAAAAAGCACGGCTTTTTTTTAATTAATTTCCCTTTCTCACAATCCAAAGAGCCTCTAACTGTTGCAACCATGGGGGTTTGAAACTGCATAAATTAAACAATGTATTGGATAGGATGTTTTCATAGTGGGTGCTCTCTTGAGACCTCCCGGCCAAAGGGCCCTTCCGGCTCTTCCTCCGTGCCTCCTTTCCTCTCATTCTCCCTCTCTTACCTATTCTCCACTCTTTTGGGCATTGTGTTGCATCATCTTTATTCATCAGATGGTAGTCTAAGACTCTAAATGGTCAACTTTACAGAACAGTTTTATCTTTTGGTCTCGTTTGAATTTAGTATCAAGCATCATGATCTTGTTTATACAAGTCACACGTAGCTGGTACTGCATTAACTTGGTGAAGATGCTTTAGTGACATCAATCTGAGGACATTGAGGAGAACTTGATGGATTAAATATTTTCTTTTGCTTCTTGAAGGGAGGAATGTAGTCTTGGATGAATTTGGGACCCCAAAAGTAGTTAATGATGGGGTGACCATTGCTAGAGCCATTGAGCTACCTGATGCGATGGAAAACGCTGGTGCTGCTCTAATTAGGGAGGTTTGTCATTGTCATCCTCCTGAAATATCACTTGCCCTTACTTTACTTTTACATCCCTTTTCCTGTTTTCTGTATTTGACATGTTTTGCATGGTAAGGTTGCAAGCAAGACCAACGATTCCGCTGGCGATGGGACTACAACTGCATCAGTTCTTGCTCGTGAAATTATTAAATTGGGCTTACTAAATGTAACCTCTGGTGCTAATCCAGTTTCAATAAAGAAAGGGATTGATAAAACTGTTCAGGGGTTGATTGTTGAGTTGGAGAAGAGAGCTAGGCCTGTCAAAGGCCGCGAGGACATTAAAGGTATTGTGCTTAGCATGATTAATAATTTTCTTCACTATGTATCTTGTTATCCTATTTATAAGGTTTTACATCACCTTTCAGCCATTGCGTCTATATCTGCTGGAAATGATGAGATTATCGGGACCATGATTGCTGATGCAATTGACAAGGTTGGACCTGATGGTGTTCTGTCTATAGAGTCATCCTCCTCTTTTGAGACAACTGTTGATGTGGAAGAAGGGATGGAGGTCTGTATTTTTTTTGGAGCATGATTTACTGGTCTTAAACCTGTTTTTTCTTCTTTTTGGCCCCTTCATATTCTTCAGGTTTTCTTACTCTTTTCATTATTCGTTGGTCCTGATGTCTGCTTACTTGACTCAATTCATATTTGCTTTCACTTGGTTTACAGATCGACAGGGGTTACATCTCCCCGCAATTTGTAACCAATCCTGAGAAGTTGATTGTTGAATTCGAGAATGCAAGAGTACTGGTTACAGATCAGAAGATCGCATCAATAAAGGATATAATCCCCTTGCTGGAGAAGACAACTCAATTGCGGGCCCCTTTGCTTATCATTGCCGAAGATATCACTGGCGAGGCTCTTGCGACGCTTGTTGTGAACAAGCTGAGAGGCATCCTGAATGTCGCTGCCATCAAAGCACCAGGTTTTGGCGAGAGGAGGAAGGCACTTCTTCAAGATATTGCTATTGTGACAGGTATACAAAATCTATACGACTGTTTTTGTTAGTACTTGTTTTGTACTTTTGTCACTGTTTTCAAGTGCAAACACCATGAGTTCCCCCTCAAATTTTGAATTTTTTTTTTTTTTGGCTACTTTACGGATGTCATTCATTTCTATTGCAATGGTCGACTTAGTTGGTAGAAATTAGTGGTCATTTTTCCCGTTCTTGTGAAGTGATGTATTAAATTACCTCTTCATCCTCAGGAGCTGAGTTCCAAGCTTCTGACCTGGGTTTGCTTATTGAGAACACCACGGTTGAGCAGCTTGGTTTGGCACGAAAAGTGACCATCTCAAAGGACTCCACTACCATAATTGCGGATTCTGCATCGAAAGATGAGATACAGTCTAGGATTTCACAGATTAAAAAGGAGTTGTCAGAGACAGATTCTGTGTATGACACGCAGAAACTCGCTGAGAGAATTGCCAAATTATCAGGGGGTGTTGCTGTCATTAAAGTGGGTGCTGCGACGGAGACTGAACTTGAAGACCGTAAGCTGCGTGTTGAGGATGCCAAGAATGCAACTTTTGCAGCTATAGAGGAAGGGATTGTTCCTGGCGGTGGCGCTGCATTAGTTCATCTCTCAACTTGTGTGCCTGCCATTAAGGAAACACTGGTTGATGCGGATGAAAGGCTCGGTGCTGACATTGTGCAGAAGGTAAGAAATTCACAATCATCTTTTGTTCTTGGAAAACTGAATTACTGCATATTTACGTCTAGCTAAAGGTTGTGTATACATTTTTGGTAGTCCAAACATTCCTGCTGCCTAGTCCAGCTACTAATTCGAATCAAATTACTATGTTCACCGTTGAATATATACAAGCAAGGGGAACTGTTTTTTTCATACTATGTAACTTAACCAAAGGGATCTGCTTTTTGACTAAAACACATTTTCTTCTCATTTCTGTAACCTTTTCCATAAAAGAGAAACAAGTTTAATTGTATTTTATTTCGTTTTGGTGTCTTTTCGGATCAGAGATTTGTAGTGGAGTATTCCTAGGGAAAGGATGGAAGTAATGGAATGGATGAAGGATCTAACTCTAGTTGTTAGTTTTTGTTTCTTAGTACTTTTCATTTCATACGTTGGCTACTAGGTTTTCCTTCCATATATATGACGCATAAGTGTGTTTATTAGGCAATCATTTTTGTTCCCTTGTAAATTCCTTCACAAATCCACAAAATAGTGAGCAACACAGCATTGGAGATGCTTTCTTCTGTATTTCTGTATGAATGTCTTTTGTCAGGCAATAAGTTTAAAAAATGTGTTTTTGAGTTCAAACCGTGCTGACAGTTTCTTAATTTGTAGGCCCTGGTTGCACCCGCAGCTTTAATAGCTCAGAATGCTGGCGTTGAAGGTGAGGTGGTTGTGGATAAGATAAAGGGTAGTGAATGGGAGGTGGGATACAATGCAATGATAGACAAATATGAGAACCTGGTGGAATCCGGAGTTATCGACCCAGCAAAGGTGACAAGATGTGCTTTGCAGAATTCGGCTTCAGTTGCAGGAATGGTGCTTACGACCCAAGCCATCGTCGTGGAGAAGCCCAAGCCCAAGACCCCAATGGCTGCTCCCCCGCAAGGCCTTACCGTGTGATCACACCCGAATCTCCTGGGTTCTTGTTAGGTGGTTAGAAACTGTGAGTGACTATGGATTTAGGGGGAGTTGTAGGGTGCGAAAACACTTGATCGAACTGGATTCATAGCTTTTTTTTGTACGGATTTATTATGGCCATTGGAATTTTCAGTTGGCTTTGTGTAATTTTGTTGGAGAGGGAATGCAAAAATTACTTCTGTTTCCATACAAATTCAAATAGGCCGCCACTTCCACCCTGAATCCTGAATAAAAGTGAAATCCATCTGAAATCTCCATATGTACTTGGAATCTGTGGTGTCTTCTGAATTGTAGCATCTTACAGTCTTTTGGATTTCAGTTTTTTGCTATTTTCCTTGAACATGTCACTTGAATTAAATGGCTTCTCGATAAAGATTGAATTGTGCCAAAAGTGCTTTTACTGGAGTGGTGTCGCATGAAAAATACCGTGATACCACACTAGACTATTGAAAATTTTAAGTTTGGTTTGTTTGTTTGTTCGCCTGAGGACCATATGAGATGAGCTTTAAGCAAGCAAATACGAGTTTGAACTCAAGTAGTTTGGTTTTTTTTATCAGACCTGCCTAGATTGGCTCTAGCAACATGTGATGTCAAACCTGGTGAATCCGCAGTGTGATATCAAACCTGGCGAATCTGCAGTTGCAAGCCATCAAGGATATAGTAGCAACTAGCAAGTAATCCGGTGATGGACATGAGCCTTATTGAACCTGAGCTCAAGAGTCTAAATCTCATGTCCACCTTATTGCCAAACAATATGGAATTAAGTTTTAACCACCAGAAATATTCCATGAAATAAGCAACGAAACAATCTTCAATCAAGGTAAATTTCTCCAATAAAGGCAGAATCTGCTTTAAAACAGAAAAAGAAAATATTTCATAAAGGCTTGTGACGACTGCTCCAAGCTTCACGTCCCAGAGCCAAGAATTTTTCGACAAAACAACTACATAACTTTCTTTTCTGTTCGGTAACATCTACCTCTTTAGCAGTGATTCATATTGGAAAAAGTCCACATTAAAAAGAAACAGTTGAATCTCCAGCATTCATATTGCTACTTGTAGCTGTTTAGTTTGCTTCAGCAACTTCGTTACCTAATAGGAAAGCAGAATGGATAAGCATGGACAGAACTCGATCCTCGGCTCTAACAAAAACAAACAGGAAATTCATACCCAATATGGCTGAAATCAGATAATAGATTTCCCTTGCTCCATCGCTAGAGTTGGTAAAATAGCTGTAGCCTCGCCTTCAATTACCAGATGATCGCCGTGTTTGAAGCACTTCGTTTTGAATTTTGCACTGTTTTACAAAACCAAGTAACTACTTGTCAAAGGTCATTTGGTGCCAGTCATTTAAAAAACTTGGGAATTATCTGCTTCATATAACTTACAGGTACTTGTTCTTCATTGCCCTTATATTAGTTGCTTGTACTTCACCGATGATCTCTTCACCGATATATACTGGCAATTTGAAATGCAAGCTTTGCGAAACATACACGGCTCCAGGCTACATAGTGCCCAATCATAAACTAGATAGACCAGTGGCAAACGTCCCGTATCCATGGAGTCAAAACAGATAAACAACATATCTAAACTCCATTATAGGACTCTTGGGAGAAGCCAAGTGTGGGAGATCCCACATTAAAACATCCTCATTATGATCTTTCTTCTTCTTGTACTATTAGGGTTTTTGATTTCACAAGTCCCATGATAAAAGACACCTCAACTTAATTTCCCCACCAAAGAAATAAAACATGAGACTTTTAGTGAGACCATTGGAAACTGTTAATACTTTACTAGTAATCCTGCTAGAAATATGTTTAATGCTGATCGTACTCAGAATTCATATTTACCATCTGGGAAACATGGACCTAGTATTGCAATAGAAAATCATTTCCTAGAGATGAGGAAGATAGGATTGTCTATTCTGATTAGATTCACACCAAAGCATAAGCATAAAGAATCAACTCCTTCGAAGGGACTATGTCTTTTCTCTCTCTTTTTTTTCCGGTTTTTCTTCTGGACAAATAAAAAATATCAGTGATGTGCTACCCATATGAATAGCATCACAATGTTACAAAGAAGAAATATTACACCTTTCGGTGATTCAGTCTAACTGTTTCTTTGCACAGAATATCCATCCTCTCTTTGGAAGACTGTAACAACCAACATTCCTTTGAAACTTCTAACAGTCAAGGAACATAATTCAACCATGAATGATAGTAGCATTGATAGGTGCTTTATTTCTGTTTTTTGTATATTTATAAGGAACCATAGCAATTTATCAACTAGAAACAAATCATGAAAGTGAAGGAAGACTTACAAAATTTGACGCAATAATCCTTGGGAACAAGGAAGCAACGAGCATCCCCGGAACCAGTCGATCTTCAAATCCTGCTTTCTGGGCACACTCAAGATCAAAATGCAGAGGATTTGAGTCAAGGCTCACCTTCGAATATTCAAGAACGTCTGAACTTGAAAAAACCCTTTCTTGCTTTAATCTGTCTCCACATGCTGAAAGTGAAGAGAACCCGGAGGAGGCGCTAAAGCTTGAAACAAGACGCGTTGTAAGGATCTTCTGGAGGATTCTATGAGATAACATGGTCTGAGATTGAAATAAAGCTAAACCAGGTCGTTTTCAGCACAGATGTCAATTTTTACACCACCTAAGGTTTTTGCATCTTCCTTTGAAATTCTGACAGATTAAAGACACGATGTAAACGTCATCAGAAGCTCCATACTACACAGCATCCAAGCAAGAAAAATGACATTCTAAATATAAGCTATGACAGAAGCAGTTCAGGTCGGAATAGAATCACATAACGTGGGAAATGTCGAGCTTCCGATTCACCAAAAAATTGGATCAAGGAACACTTTTATACAACAAAAAGGTACGCTTTGATTACGAAACAATCTAGTACTATACGCATGTAGAGAACAATATAGTGGCAATTTGAGCGCCAATGTTCATTGGTTAGTATCCCATTGGCGGTGATTTTGAGGATTAGCAGTTGATGTTAATCTCAACCATTTTGAAGCACTCTCTATATGTGCTCCAGAATACCTAGCAAGAATGAGGTATGCGCTCATGGCAGGGTTATCCACTTCATACCAAGGAAAAGGCTCATCGCATTATCAATGAGAAACAAGTTCTACTCGTATTACGGAAACCCGAAAAGGGTGGGAACTGACGCAAACGGCTTGTGCAATGTGCATCTGAATTCAACTACTTGTGTGAGGGACGTTCAAAAGCTGCAACAAGAAATTGTGAGCATTGCGATTCACAATATGTATCATCATCATCAATAAACTAACGAGCGACTGATTCGTTGGCATAACCCGTCAAATCATCATCTTCAGAAAAAAAATTAACGTTTTGGTTTTGGTTTCCGCGGCATAATGCTTCATCTCTTCTAAGCATTTTGTCGAACAGGTATCTTACGAATTGTTCCAACTCCCCAAAACAGAAACAGGAGAGATCAATGGACGAACCTAGTTGAATTAGCTCACAATTAAGCCGTTACTCGTTTATATTTTGTCTGATACAATCTTACATGAGAAAAAAATGTTAAACAAGATTTGCAAGCAATTCCATTTGGGTACCTAGGCTACCATTCATATTTTATACACACTGAAGACACCCACACACACACACAACATCAATGTAATTCTGCTAAGTGACGTCGTGAGAGATGGAGGCTATTGGAGCACTCCAGACCATCCCTATAGTAGAAGTTGCTGAAGAGAGAGAGAGAGAGAGGCCTCAGATGTCTACCGTAGAGAACAGGGTGAGACAGGGCAAGGAACAAAAGAGAGTGTTCAGAAAAAGCAGCAATGAGAGAGTTCTTAATTCGGTCAAGATTAAGCACCTCCGTCCATAACTTACTTATTCACGGCTAGTTTGTGAATATGTTATTCTCTTCTGCTTTTACCTCTTTTACTACATCATGCGCGGTGTTTATAGTTCGTAAGTTTTCCCCAAATGGTTGTCGTAGTGTAACATCAATTTTCTCCATAATCACGTCAGATTGCCATTTGTCATCTTTTCTTATTTTAGAATTGTGTTTCTTATTTTCCAAGAAAGCCTCAAAAACTGTTTGCTACTATGTACAAACACTAGTTAGCTGTTAGTTTATTTATTTTCCCAATATCGTATACATCTTAGCGGGGTGTTAATATGTTAGTTAACAGGAGGTCCAGAAATTGTTTATAGCCCTAAATCTCAAATTGGCCTCCCGTGGGGCTGGGGCTCGAACCTCTGCCTCCACTATGGAAGGAGGGCGAGACAACCAATTTCACTAGGAAGGATTTCTCGATTCATTCTGTTACTGGAGTTAGATTCACATATATCTACACATGTCTCTAATTAGATAGAGTATATGGAACAAAATAGGACAAAATCCACAGCAATCAAATATAGATTAAATTAGAGGTCGGGCACACGCGATTTGTGTGGATTTATGTTGATGTATCTATTCCGTAAATTGCCTTTTATATTAATTAACTTAAAAGAGTAATTTGAAGGCTAATGTTGCAATTTGAAATTCCCAAATTTGAAGCCAAAGAATTCACTCCCCAACCGAAAATGCATGTCAAATTCCCATTTGTTTCGAAAATTATTTGACATCTATTCTTTTTGGCTTCAAATTTGAAGCTAATCCATGGGACTTCAAATCTACATTGGATTTGGATTTGAAGTGAGTTTGACATCTTGGTTTAAGGCAAAAGACCAGGCCAATATTTTACCCAGTGGCATCCATGTAAGATTTGAAGCGTCGGTAGAAGATAGTTGTAAAAAACGAGAGTGCTTAGGTCAACTCTCTAAGTATATTCAAGTGGTAGAATTTGCAAAACCATGCAGTATTTCAAATTATATTAATGGGCTAAATTATTGAGCACGCACACTCTTACAAATTCTCATATTGAGTGTGTGGGTCTCACACATAGTGGTGGGGCCCAGACACCTCAATCGATAGAGTTTGAGAGAACATGTGGGTTGTATCTTTTTCCTAAATGATTAGGCCACATAAGTTGCGTTGCAAATCCCTTTCCCCCCCCCCCCCCCCCCCCCCCCCCCCCAAAACACACACACACGCACACACACACGCACACACACACAAAACTCTTATTACATGAAGTTTTTTTCAGTTTCAATCTCACATTTCTTTATTTTATGGTTTCTCTTGCCGAGACGAATGATTAATTTAAAAAATTACGACAAAAGGTAAAACAAAAAAATTATGAAAAGTAAAAAAATAACTGAAAAAAAAGACTAGGAAAAAGTTAAAGAGAAGAATGGGGCCTACATATACATCTCCTACAAAGCCGAGCTAAATCTTTTGCACTAATTTATTGGGATCTTTGGTGTGTTGCCCTAGTGGTATCAAATTAAGTGTTCAGTTAAGTTGGCTGAGGCCTGTGGGCAGTTTTTGGGGATCAAAAAAAAGAAAGAAGTTAAGTTGGCTGAGTGAGTTGGGTGGGTTACAGTGTACAGCCAAGACCCAGTGTTTCTTGGTTGGATCTGTATATGAGAGGCAGAGTGGACTAGGTTGAAATAGGCGGGCCGAACGAAATGGGCCTTGAAAGGCCCAGTTGAAACCCAACTGTGTTTATTTTTTAGCCTGTCAACATAAACTTTCTTCTTTTCCCCTGCCAAGAAAAAAATGGAGTGGAATTTCTCTATCGTGATTGCGGGTTTTCTTGTGCCCCAACCAATAATTCATTTCTCTTACTTAACGACATTTTTTGTAATCAAAATTTTCACTTAATGAAATTTTCTTCCTCAGATAAAAGAAAAGAAAAGAAAATGCTCGCTTCTGATATAAAAACTCCTATAAACGAATAACACCCCCCATCTTTCGGTGGAATTGAGTTGCTTGATATAATTTTGAAGAGTAACCTTTTTAAAGGACATGGCTATCTTCCTTAAAGAAAACCCGGGTAACGTCTTGTTTTTTTTATTTTTGCTTGCCAAAAGGGTTGGAAAAGGGAATAATGGACTGTATTAACCTATTTTGATTGTGACCCTAAATTTCAGACCCCTGAGCAAGCTCCCTAAAGAATCAATCACTCATATATTTCTACCGCTCTACCGAGAGCTAACGGGTCACAAAAGTGCCCACAGTGCCTCAATCTTGCAATTTCCTGAACACGATTTTCTATGGTTGGCCAAAACGAGCACCCCAAAAAACCAATCACTCTAAGATTCCTATTACACTACCAAGAATTGGCGGGTCAGAGCAGTGCCAGCAAGGTTACAAGGAACTGAAGGTATGTTCACTAGTCGTGACCGTAAAACACCCCAACGAAAATAGGGGGATCACAACCGTGACAACAGGGGGTTACAAGACACGAGGGTATGTCGGCCGCATGTCTCAAACCTACAACCTCCTGCACCCAACTCTGTAGGAGTGGATGTTAACCACCGGGCTATGAAAACCTGGGTACCTATCAATCATATCTCTTCTTCGCCTTTCAAAAAAAAGAACCTGGGTACCTTATTCGCTGTATAGGTGACATTGCGCACTTGGGCCATCACAGGCCAGCCTAAGTTGAAACATACAACTGTCGTGAACCAGAAAACTAGATTTCCATAACTTTATCATTTTCAAGAATCAACTTTACAGCATCTCCAATGGAATGCAAAAGAATATGCCTTGAGTTAACAACACTGAACTGTCTTGGTCAACAGGCACTTAGTTCACCTGGAGTGAAAGCACATTGGGCAAACCTCAAGGTGCTCTTCTGGGGTGGTTTCTCAATCCGTCGTGCGGATAAGCAAAACATTACAAATCTACCAGGAATCAACTGCCCAAGAACCAAGTTTCTTCATTGAGAATCAAAAGCAAAATGATGTGCAGAAGACAAGGCCAGACGAGGCCACCAACCAAGATCCTTCAGTTCAACAGTTCAAGCTTCAGCAAACCTGTCAAAAACAGGGCAAACAGTCCATAAGGCCAACCTGAAGTGACAATGGCAAAACAGCTACAAGAAATTATAGTTACCCAGCTCAGAAAGCTTCATGTGAGCTTCGGCATAATCTGCAAAGAAAGCATCCTCATCCTGAAAAGAAAATGGAGTCATCACTGTATGCAACTAAAACAGTTTCGCTAATCAAATCTAGCACGATATGCCTACAGTTAGACGCATTAAAGTCAAAGGTGAAAAACTAAGTTTACTGGTGATGAATATACGAACCGCGGCATATTTGTCAACAAGAGGGCGGAAGGAAGGATCGGAGAGGAGAGCCTTGTCAGTTGGCAGCTGAAGAAGCCCTTCTTTCTCTCCAGTAAGGAGTTCCCTCCTCAAATGAAAGAACCCAACAATTAAAACCAACGGTTTTAAGTGTTTTAACTCCCCCTCCTTACTCCTACCAATAACTAAAACAGAAAACCACACGTGAATGATTGCCCAAACGAACAGCTGGAAATGCAACAGTTAATGACAATGGAACAATGGCAGCCCAAAACATACGTGAACTAGGAGTTATCGAAGATGAGTGGATTGGCAGTCCATGGTCCCTCAAATCCAGAACGTTCCTTGTGGCACCTTCCCTGAAGAATTATGACCAGAACACAACATTATCACTAATTACTAGCATGTACCAAAAAGTATAACAGAACAGACAATAAGCACATAGTGAAGTGTCAGAGGAGTAAAAGGAAACAGAATCTAGTACAGACCAGGGTATGGCCACCAGAGAGAGCAACAATGTCCTGGTCAGAAAGGCCCATTTGCTTGACAAACACATCCCTCAAATGGCCAGTTCCTGCAGTTGAGCAGACAAGTTAATCGTGAATAAAATCTTTTATCTGGTAATTAAGAAATTATTGTTGGTGTTCATGGTAAAAAATTACGAGTTCGTATGCTATTTATCCTCCACATCAACAAAAATAGTGCCCCAGATCCCGCTAGTGTAATTAGAACAATGTTGCCAAATAACTACTAACCTTTGGTTGCATCAGGAAGGCGACCTTCAGCTGGTGGCTCAGGCTTGTCCTGAATGAACAAAAAATTCACATCAAGACTCATTCATGAGGCTAAAAACCAGACGAATAAGAAAAATACCAATAACTCAACAAACTAAAGGAGAAAAGTTAAAACCCAAGAACAAGAAGACCAATGCAAAACAACCAAAAGAAATGACAGCAACACAAAAATGCATTTGCGTGTGCACCAATGAACATATACATGCCTACGGCCCTACAGCTAAGTTCCATGGCAGCCAATGCTAACAAGACACTAATTGGTAACATTCTCTTTCTCTCTTCATTTCCATGCCAGTTTATATCAAGAAAAACAAGTAAGAGATTAACGGCATCACCTCAGGATCAAACCAGCAGAAGAGATAGCATTAATTGAATTAAAAAATCACCAAACAATATCCCTGGCAAAACCACTTCACTCATTTATGTCATTGGTGTTGGTGTTTTTAGTCTTTGCAAACGACTGTACAAGCATTGACATATGGGTGAAGAATAGAGACACAATTCACTCAAGCAACTGTATTATGCTTCAGTTCACAAAAAAAAAAAAACTGTATTATGCTTCTCAAACTATTACATTTTCCCCAAATCATCTAGATCATCCACTCCTGCACAGAACATGAAGGATGTTGTTACTTAACCAATAACTCAACATTCCAACTTTCATTCAACCACGGGCAATTTCAATATTAAGACAATACCACCAAACTAAAGAGTATTCCCAACCAATCCACTTTGAAATTGCATGATTCAGCAAGATATAGTTTGTTTTTAACTGTTTGTAGCACATAACACCTTGCCTTGATTTCTACAAACACCCATCGCAGAATTACAGACAAACACCCATCGCAGCATTACAGCAGTAAGAAGCACGATAGCTGCTACACATCAGAACCAATGGATACCAAGGCTATGACCAGAAACCTAAGGCATTGTCTCCTCCTCAACAGGCACAAACCTCAATGCAGATGAATCAATCAGATCAAAAGCATAACAAAGGCTGAAAGTACATGTGCCCATGCAGATGTACCAACAGTAGGCATTGTCTACCGAACGCAAAACAATGAAATAAAACTTCCAATATTTACAGTGTTGACAGAATCATGTCTCAATAAACATTATATATAAGTTAGTCCTAGTTAACCGTTCAAACTGTCATCTATGCGTAACTAAAAGCACTTTGTGTACCAAACCAATTCTAAACACAGAATCTATCAGTTCATTCTCAATAAACGCTCAGCAATCATTAACCTTTAACATATAACTCTAGAAAACATAAGATAGTGATATTTTTATGTAATGGTCTCCCCGGATGGAATGGAACTTCAGGCCCTCCGGTAACCTCAACAGCAACAACTCCAGCCAACTGCATTCAAGGGCCATAAGACAATCCACATAAAAAATTGCATTTATAACAAGAAATTCACAGAAAATGGAGATGTCTGTGTAGAGATATGTTTCTTGTTACTGAAATTAAAAGAAAGACCTGATAGAAGTCAGCATAGGTGAGGATCAAGAACTGATACTTAATGGGCTCCAGCAGCCTGACGGCAATCTCTAGGCCGTTGTTGGCACCGTGACCTTGCTCAGCCTTGTGCCTCATTGTCTCGAACGGACCTCCGGTCATAGTACTCACATCGTGAGTACCAGCAGAGTGCCATCTGCTTAAAAAAAGACTGTATGACTACACAAATCTACGTGAATCATCATTCAACAGAAGATCTACTGATAATGGATAGATAACTTGGTATAGAAAGACAATGAAGTAACATACGCGAGATGGAGCATAAGTGGAGCACATTTCTTCTCAGCAATGAAGCCTCTGAGCTTCCCGTTTGGCTTTCTGTACAGCCTTCTTGTACTCCTCACTCACAGTCGGGTAGCACTTTCCCATAGCTAATGTCCTGTAACAGTTTCACACAAATTCAACAAGAATTTCATATCAAATGAGCAACAATCAGCTTGAACCTAATCTCTATTCGACATAAAAGTTTCTTGATTCTTCTACAAACTTTAACTGAATCAAGTCAGCTACATACAATCAGCTCCATTGATAATCTAGTCCAAGTGAATGGAATCACAAGTAAATAGCCGCACATACAGAACACATTTTAAAAAATCAGACATCTATGTTGTAGTTTTTAGGATCAAATTCCCAACTTCCACCCACCTTGTCTGATGCCAAACTCCCAACCACCACCCACTCTTCGTAAATTGTTGAAGGGTGTAGAAGCATCGAGGCCTATAAATAGCCAAAGGTGAGAGCCATCTGGGGCATGCAAGAGTGTCGCAGAAATCTGGAGTGTTGTGATCTGTGGTGAGGCTGTAGAGAGAGAACCAAAGAGGTGTGAGGGGCGGAATAGAGTGAGCCGGGTCAAGGTGCTCCTCCTCCTCCAAGAGTTTTGTTTTGTTTTTAACTCTTGCTTGAGAATAGGGGATTCTCTCTCAATCGTCTCATTGTTGCATCTGTGTGACTCCCCCAATCCTAACGTATGTATAGCCTCTGTTTGCATGAAACACATTTTTCTCTCATGGTTGAGGTGAGCTTGACCCCTAAGTAATATGTCGCTCACATGTTTACTCCTATTGATGTAATGTCGCAAACATCACATAATGGTAAAGCTACGTTCCTTCTGCCTTAATTCACTCTCGATCAAACAATAGCAGAAAAAGAAATTCGTCTCCTTGGCGATACATTAAACCATTTGTATTTTCATCCCATACCTGACACCAATTGGAGCATAAACGAAGAAGTAGCCGATCTTGACAGCCGATCAAAAAAGAATAACTTCATATGTCAATGTAGTAAACAACCTCAATCTAAAGCTATTAACACTATTAATGACTTACCCAAGACAGGAGAGTTCTCAACAGCCAAGGGCAGTTATTTCAATAAAGATTGTGCCATGGTCACGTAAAACGCTTATCAGAAAAAGAAAGAGAAGGTCATGCAAAACATGGTGATGGAGCTCAATCCTCTAAAGCGACTTTAGATACAAGATACTAAGAACTCATGCTTCCAAAACATTTCACGAACTATTCAAAAGAACTCTTCCCCTTTACAACTTAACATTCACAATACTGGTTTCCTTCACAATGTTTTTCGCTTGCATGAAACAAGCATATCCACATGCACAACAATCATAAACGCGATTCAAAGCTGTAATAGATGAGTATGCATTAGATTAACTCACAGGCATGAAGGTTGCTGCTGATAGTCTATGACCATTTGATCGTTGCACTTGAGTCCATCCATGACATATTGCCCAGTAGACTGAAAAGCATAAAATATACAAGAACATGAATGTGTCATCAAAGAATTAAGATTACATTTGACTCCAATTATCAAGGGAGGAGCGTCTATCTGGTTCGGTCATCTTCTTCTCACTCAAATAGGGTTTCCCAATGGTGCGTCTCTCTTTAGTCTTTACCCCTACCTTAATTCGTTATTTTTATATAACTCATTTTTTATCAAACAAGATACAATTGTTTGATTTCATTTTCCAAGATAAAGCCCCAGAAAAAGAACCATTTTTACGTATCCAATTCCAAATCAAGAAAAAAGCCTTAGTTTAGAAAAATCAGTACCTGTGATCCATTGTTGTCGTCTGGGTCGTTCGACTCATCCCCATAGTTGTTAAAAACTTGGGATACACGATACGTATCCTATCATGTATCCTTTTTGTATAAAAATCCTACGATATGACCGCATATCCTACCATTTATACGCATAACCTAATTCTGTACGTATCCTACGATTACTTATTCGAAAAAAGTCGAACCTTATTATAAGAAGCGGAACCTCAAATGCATTAATCTAAGCCATTTGATCTAATTATGGCATCTTTCAAACTCATAGATATAAATTCAACCTCAATGTAAGTTTTGTATAAAAGAAAGAACCATACTTCAATTGTATTTTGTCTTACTTTTCTTTTCTTAACAAAGAGAACATAAATCATTAATGTAATAGGCCCAGTTGAGAGACTTGAAATTTTGCATCTTAAATTTTTTTAAATGCAAGCATAGTTTGTTGGTGTTTTTATGTGTATCTACTTTTTAATTATATTTTAATTATGATTAACGTTGTTGAAACATAAACTAAATTTAGTATTTTGACAAAACTTCAATTGACAAAACCCATATATGATAGATATTATCGAAAAAGATATAAATATCTAATTTTTAGAACTCATAAATATCTAGCTCCAGAAGCTCTAGAATATCCTTGTGAAACATCTAGAATTTTTTTTTTTGTGAGAATTAGTCTCGTGTAATTCTAGAGAACCCATTTTGTACCAAATCAAAAAAAAAGTTTGAGTTCAAGTGCAATACAAATACTCTCCTTCCCACTATTGTCTTTAGTATTCTCCCTCTTCCAAAAATATTGTCCAACTACACGATAGAAATTCCTACTCTTCCAACAAACGTATCGATACGTATCGATACGAACTATACAAGTGAAAAAATGATACATGATATATATCCCCATTTGAAAACATTGCTCGTCCCCGTAGTCCAATTCCACCAAGTCAAGACATCAAGACTCGACTGAATCTTCTTTCTAACCATTAGGTTCCGCAAATCAGCTTGTTTCTATAGGAAAACAGCAACAGCCGCATCATCCTCTTCCTCTGCTTTTTTCTCTTCTTCTTCAAGTCGTGTCTCCTCAATAACCAACTCCCCGGGCTTATTTCCCAAGATCAACCGGCCACCCCAACAATAATATACGAAGAAGAGCCAGTTTCGTACAAGATTGTAATTTTTTGCCTTCGACATCTCGTACAAGTAAATTCAACTTCGGGTTCGGGTTTTACAAAGCTTGGAGCAGGCCATCACTCTTGTACCCTTTTTGGTATAAAGTGAAAACGCCGCTTGATCGGACTGGATTCATAGCTCTTTTTTGTACGGATCTTTTGTTGCCATGGGAATTTTCAGTTGGCTTTGTGTAATTTTGTTGGAGAGGGAATGCAATAATTACTTTCGTTTCCATACAAAATCTTGAATAGAACTGAAATCCATCTGAAATCTCCATGTGCTCTTGGAATCTACTATGAAACTAGTCTGTGGAGTATTTTGAACTGCGGTATCTTACCCTAAAGTTTTCTGGATTTCAATTTTTTGCTCTTTTCCTCGAAAATGTCACTTGGATTAAATGGCTTCTAGATAAAGATTGAATTGTGCCAAATGTGATTTTGCTGGTGTGGTGTCGTGTGAAAAATACCATGATACAACACTAGAAGACCATTGAAAATTTTAAGTTTGGTTTGTTTGTTTGCCTGAGGACCATCTGAGATGAGCTTTAAACGAGCAAATACGAGTTTGAACTGAATTAGTTCGTTTTTTTTATCAGACCTGCCTAGGTTGGCTCTAGCAAAGTGTGACATCAAACCCGACAAATCTGCAGTTGCAAGCCATCAAGGATATAGTAGCAACTAGTAAGTAATCCGGTGATGGACATGAGCCTTATGGAACCTCAGCTCAAGAGTCTGAATCTCATGTCCACCTTATTGCCAAACCATATGGAATTAAGTTTTTAACCACCAGAAATATTCCATGAAATAAGCAACGAAACAATCTTCAATCAAGGTAAATTTCTCCAAAAAAGGCAGAATCTGCTATAAAACAGAAAAAAAAAAATATTTCCTAAAGGCTTGCGACGACTGCTCCCAGCTTCACGTCCCAGAGCCAAGAATTTTTCGACAAAACAACTACATAACTTTCTTATCTGTTCGGTAACATCTACCTCTTTAGCAGTGATTCTAATTGGAAAGAGTTCACATTAAAAAGAAACAGTTGAACCAGATTCTCCAGCATTCATATTGCTACTTGTAGCTGTTTAGTTTGCTCCGGCAACTTCATTACCTTATAGGAAAATAGAATGGATAAGCACGGATAGAACTCGATCGTCGGCTCTAACAAAAAGAAGAAGACAGGAAAGTCATACCCAATATGGCTGAAATCAGTTAGTAATAGATTTCCCTTGCTCCATGGCTAGAGTTGATAAAATAGCTGTAGCCTCGCCATCAATTACCAGATGGTCGCCGTGTTTGAAGCACTTCGTTTTGAATTTTGCCCTGTTTTACAAAAACAAGTAACTACTTGTCAAAGGTCATTTGGTGCCAGTCATTTAAAAAACTTGGGAATTATCTGCTTGATATAACTTACAGGTACTTGTTCTTCATTGCCCTTATATTAGTTGCTTGTACTTCACCGATGATCTCTTCACCAATATATACTGGCAATTTGAAATGCAAGCTTTGCGAAACATACACGGCTCCAGGCTACATAGTGCCCAATCATAAACTAGATAGACCAGTGGCAAACGTCCCGTATCCATGGAGTCAAAACAGATAAATAACAGATCTAAGCTCCATTATAGGACTCTAGGGAGAAGACAAGTGATGGGAAATCCCATACTAAAACATCCTCATTATGATCTTTCTTCTTCTTGTATTATTAGGGCTTTTGATTTCACAAGTTCCATGATAAAAGACACCTCAACTTAATTTCCCCACCAAAGAAATAAAACACGACTTTTAGTGAGTCCATTTGAAACTATAAATACTGTACTACTAATCCTGCTAGAAATATGTTTAATGCTGATCATACTCAGAATTCATATTTACTATCTGGGAAACATGGAACTAGTATTGCAATAGAAAATCATTTCCTAGAGATGAGGTAGATAGGATGGTCAATTCTGATTAGATTCACACAAAAGCATAAGCATAAAGAATCAACTCCTTCGAAGGGACAACATCTTTTTGTTTTCTCTCTTTTTTCCGGTTTTTCTTCCGCACAAATTGAAAATATCAGTGATGTGCTACCCATATGTATAGCATCACAATGTGCACAGAATTTTTATAAGAAGATATATTACACCTTTCAGTCTAACTGTTTCTTTGCACTGAATATCCATCCTCTATTTGGAAGACTGTAACAACTAACATTCCTTTGAAACTTCAAACAGTCAAGGAACATAATTCAATTTCAACCATGAATGATAGTAGCATCAATAGGTTCTTTATTTCCTTCTTTTGGAGTATATTTATAAGGAACCATAGCAATTTATCAACTAGCATACTGCTTCCTACACGAGAAACAAATCATGAAAGGGAAGGAAGAACTTACAAAATGTGAAGCAATAATCCTTGGGAACAAGGAAGCAACAAGCATCCCCGGAACTAGTCGATCTTCAAACCCTGCTTTCTGGGCACACTCAAGATCAAAATGCAGAGGATTTGAGTCAAGGCTCACCTTCGAATATTCAAGAACGTCTGAACTTGAAAAAACCCTTTCTTGCTTTAATCTGTCTCCACATGCTGAAAGTGAAGAGAACCCGGAGGAGGGGCTAAAGCTTGAAACAAGACGTGTTGTAAGCATCTTCTGGAGGATTCTATGAGATAACATGGTCTCAGATTGAAATGAAGCTAAACCAAGTTGTTTTCAGCACAGATGTCAATTTTTACACCACCTAAGGTTTTTGCATCTTCCTTCGAGATTCTGACAGATTAAAGACATGATGTAAGCATCGTCAGAAGCTCCATATTACACAGCATCCAAAGAAGGAAAATGACATTCTAAATATAAGCTATGGTAGAAGCAGTTCAGGTCGGAATAGAATCACATAACGTGGGAAATGTCAAGCTTCCAATTCACCAAAAAATTGGATCAAGAAACACTTTTATACAACAAAAAGGTAGGCTTTGATTACGAGATAATCTAGTACTATACCCATGAAGGGAACAATATAGTGGCAATTTGAGCACCAATGTTCATAGGTGAGTATCCCATTGGCGGTGATTTTGAGGATTAGCAGTTGATATTAATCTCAACCATTTTGAAGCATGCTCGTTATATATGCTCCAGAATACCTAGCTAGAATGGAGTATGCGCACTCGTGGCATGCCTACTAGCAGGGTGAACCGCTTCATACCAAGGAAAGGGCTTATTGCATTATCAACGAGGAACAAGTTCTTCTCGTATTACGGAAACCCGAAAAGGGTGGCAACTGATGTAAACGGGTTGTGCAATGTGCGTACAGTCATCTGAATTCAAAACTTGTGTGAGGGACGTTCAAAAGCTGCAACAAGTAATCGCGAGCATTGTGATTCATAATATGTATAAATAAACTAATGAGCGACTAATTCGCTGGCATAACCCGTCAAATCATTATCTTCAGAAAAAATTAAATGTTTTGCTTTCCGTTGCATAATGCTACGTCTCTTCTAAGCATTTTGTCGAACAGGTATCATACGAATCGTTCCAACTCCCCAAAACAGACACAGGAGAGATCAATGGACAAACCTAGTTCAATTAGCTCACAATTAAGCCGTTAGTCGTTTATATTCTGTCTGATCGAATCTTACAAGAGAAAAAAATGTTAAACAAGATTTGCAAGCAACTCCATTTGGGTACCTAGGCTACCATTCATATCTATACACACTGAAGACACACACACAGAGAATATCAATGTAAATTGCGCTAAGAGAAGTCGTGAGATTTGGAGGCTACTGGAGCATTCCAGACCATCCCTATAGTAGAAGTTGCTGAAAAGGAGAGAGAGAGAGAGAGAGAGAGAGAGAGAGAGAGAGAGAGAGAGGCCTCAGATGAATACCGTAGAGAACAGGGTGAGATAGAGGCAAGCAACAAAAGAGATTGTTCCGAGTGCGAGGAGAAGAAGACGACAATGAGAGATTGTCTGTAAGTGTGTAAATCAGTTTTCTCCGTAATCACTTCAGATTGAAAAAAATTTCAGTGCCGCCGTGCCGGTAAGCCGTGCCGGTAGGCACGGGCCACCTGCTGTCGAGTACCCGTCTTGACTTCCAAACGTGTTCCGTATGGTCTAGATCTGTTTGGCTTAATGGGGTGTTTTAGTAATTTTAAACTAAAAAATTACCCAAACACACCATGGGCCGTTCAAAACACGGCCCACTCAGCACTGAAAAACTTCTCAGATCACCGTTTGTTATCTTTTCTTATTTTGAGTAGGGCTACAAAGGAGCCAATTCGAGCAGAGTTTTATAGTGTTCAAGCTAATTTATTAAGTTTTTAATGAATTCAAGCTCGAGATCAGAAAAAACTTAACAAACCGAGCAGACCTTGGCTTGACTTGAACTTGTTCCGTTGTTCGCGAGCTTTAGCGGGCCAATCTCAGGTTTTGGGATTTTGGACCGAGGCAGTGTTGGGCTGGATAGTAAGGCCCATTACACTGTTTGGTCCCGAGCCGAAGCTCGTTATGGTCTCTTTCGCTTAAGCCGCCCCGACTCCGAGCATAGATTAGATTTCACAACGACGAGTAAAATTATTCAGTGCCCTTGGGGCATTGGCAACACTGCTACGCACATATTTTTGCACGCAAATTGTACACAGATCCTGATATGGGGCCATTATGGGTCTCACACAAAATATTCGAATAGTTCATTAAATGCAAAATATTTTTTCTAAGGCTCCTGCAAAAAATCAGTTCAATCTGATACCTATAAATACTCGATCCAATACCTATAAATATTTTTAATGAACAATTTGAATTATTTGTGTGAAACTCATACTAGGCCCCATATAGTGATCTGTGCAAGATTTGTGTGAAAAATAAATCTGTGTGTGTAAACTTACTGCATTGGCAAGAGGGTGTCTCAATGCACTCTCCACCACCTATTTATGTGATGAGTATTGCTATGAGTACCGAAAGGTCGAAAGGGAAATCGTACCGGCCGGCCGCACCGGGCCGTCTCCGGCTGCCGGACGACTGATTAGAGCCGTCCAAAAATTCTATAAAAAAAACTCGATGGGCCCTGCGCAAGAATCAACGGCATCTGAGATGTGTAGGGTGCTTGATCAGAGCACTCTACACATTTCGGATGCAGTTTATTCCCGCATTAGGCCCCTCGATTTTTTATTTTAAAATTTTTGAATGACTTGGATTGGCCATCCGGTGGCCGGAGACGGCCCGGCGCAACCGGTCGATACGATTTCCCTCCCCGGCCGTCGGTAGCTATATCATAATTGTTATGTGACAAAACACTCACTTGCCAATGCCTCCGAGACATTGTATAATTTTTCCATAAGAGCGTGGAGGTCTGCGACGAAACCCGAATTACAGTAGGAACTAGGAACAAACAAGGATTCCATTTCGGACCAGGAGACCGACAGACAACCTTAATTAGGTTGTACTCCTTCTCTATTTATACCCCAATGCCATGAAATTGCAGAGTAAACACAACACAGCGCAAAAGGAAGAGGCTTCAAGTGAGAGAGATTGGGATAGAGATCGGCAGCAGAGATAACGTACGGGGGAAGAAGCGCGCGGGGGCGGCGGCGATGGTGAAGGAGAGAAGAGTAGTAATAGTAACATGGGAGGAGAAGAAGATAAGAATCAGGAGGAGGGAGGAGAAGAGAAGAATACTAGGAGGCTGCAGCGGCGGCGGCGGTGGAGCAGCTTCGGTGCTCCCTCACGAATTGGTGGTGTCGGAAGTGCTGACGAGGCTTGCTTGCAAACCTCTGGCGCGATTCAAGTGTGTGTCTAATCTCTGGCGTTCATCCATCGAGGACGATTGTTTTCGTAAGGTACACTACTCTCGTTCCCGATCCCAGGGTGGCCTATTATTTGTATGTCCGGACTTTCACGATAACTTATGGTTCTTCTGCTGCACACCGTTAGGGTTAGGGTCAGGGTCAGGGTCAAGGTTAGGGTCTGGGCCAGGAGGGTTAGGGTCTGTAAGAAAAGAAGAGAAAGGTGGAGGAGTATTGCAGTTAGATTTGGCTCACCAATTCACTGTTAACGGCAAGATGTACGACGGATTTACGGAAGTTGTTAATGGCCTCTTCTGTGCCTACAGAGGTCATCGCATGTGGGTTTGCAAGGTCTCTACTAATTGTTCCATAGAGCTTCCAACCTGCTTTAATTATTCTCGTCGTCAGAAATTTAGATTCTACCTCGGGTTTGATTGTACTAGAAAGGAATACAAGTTGCTTAAATTGTGCTTTCGTAGTGACCCTGGCACTAGGCACGACTTTTATTTCTCACCAAACTGCGAGATTCTTACTCTAGGCAAGGATGATGAGTGGAGAAGCATCCCCAGTGGCATTCCAATTGACATCTGGGGCGAAAGCGTTTTCCTCCATGGAAGTAGCACTCTCTTTTTCTGGCCCCAGGTTGCACGCACTGTGCTTGTTGCCTTCTCATTCAAGGAGGAGGTATTTGATATTTTCAGGTTCCTGCCACAGCCATTCAAGAGTGAGGACCATCAGGGTTCGTTGCTTCAATTTGGAGACCATCTGGCTCTGGTGGAGGGGTTCGTTGATCAGAAATTAGAGCTCTGGGTATATGGGGGCAAGATGCCTACAGAAGAAGAGAAAAGGGGAGGAGAACAAGACGTTGATGTCGATGTTGCTGATGATTATGTTGATGACGGCGAAGAAGCAGCAGCAGCAGCTTTTGATGTCGATGTTGCTGATGATTATGTTGATGACGGCGAAGAAGCAGCAGCAGCAGCTTTTGATGTCGATGTTGTTGATGTTGCTGATGATTATATTGATGACGGCGAAGAAGCAGCAGCAGTAGCAGAAGCATGGACTAAGCACATCATCGATATCCCATATGCTTTCAAAGACCGCGGATGTAGTTTACTTGGAAACCTCCCGACAGGTGAGATGTTAATGACTGGTACGCACGTAGCACAGGAAGAAGAAGGGACTAATAACAGTAATAGCAAGTCACCACCCCTCGTGCCCGTCATGCCTCCTCTTTATTCATACGACCCCACTAAGGAAAAGTTTCAAGAGCTTGTAATTGGCAACAATTTCCAGACCCCTCTCCTACCTTCCATCGGAATGGACAGCAACAAGGTCCATATATACCAGTATGTGGAAGATATCAGACCATTGGAAAATTTGATTAGAGGAGATGAGTCCAATCTTGGAGGATTTAGAGCTTGAAGAAACTGAAGATAGGTGATTGGAATTTTGGTCACCGTCTTGCTAAATGAACTTGAAGAGCCTGAAGATCAGTTCTTTGCTCAACTATTACGTGTGATGTCCCTACTCTTTCTTGGTAGAAGTATGTTTTTTGTTTAACGGTTATTTATGATTGCGGTTTCATTGTATTTGAACTATTAAACAAGCTTGATGCATCCAATTTGCAAGGATGAGAGGAAATCTGTTTGTTCAGAGTTCAGACCCTGCACACTCCTCTGCTTGGACTGCTCCTGAAGAGTCCTTTCACCTTTGACAAGCCTGAACATGAGGACCGACTTGTGAGTGCTTCACTTGCTTCAGAACAGTGTATTTGCTTCTTGATTTGTTCTCTCTTTGAATTAGCTTTTTAGTGGATTCTTTTTATGAAGTTTCGCGTGTTAATGTGCTAGTGTCTTAGTATCATGCAAGCTGTCAATGCCTGTCACAGGATTAGTTATGTGTCCTTAGTGTATCTTTCGTAGGAATCACGATGAAATGTAATTCGTATCGATAAGTTATGATGATGGAAATATGTAGTGTAACCAGCTAGGTTGAAACTCGGTGCTGTGATACCCCGCTCAGCAGGCAAATGGCTGGATTTTAATTCCGTTGAGGTCAATGTCATGCCTCTCTGTCGGATGTCATGCAATCTCAAATCTCATATCTATGAAATTTTATCTTTGTCGTACATGCCCTCATAGCTATGTGTTGGGTTTTTGTGTCCTTAAGCTGAATGACTAATGTGTTAGTCTTGCCATTTTTCAAATGTGATAAGTTAGTAATATTTGTATGTGAATTATAAGTGGTGGAGTCATTTATCAAATTGAAGGAGGAGCTTGCGGTGGGCCTAATAATTGCAACAATTATTTTGTTTGGTGATCAGTGAGTGATATACTTAACTTACCTGTAATATGAGCTAAGTTTAAGCTGTGACTGCTGTCAAGTTTTAGTATTATGATGTCTTCAAGAGAGCAGAGAAATTTTGCAGTGTTTTTCGTTGATGGAGTGACTTTGTCACTTTATAACCAAAGGCATCTGTTTTTTGACTAAAACACATTTTCTTCTCATTTCTGTAACCTGTTCCATAAAAGAGAAACAAGTTTAATTGTATTTTATTTCGTTTTGGTATCTTTTCGGATCAGGGATTTGTAGTGGAGTATTCCTAGGGAAAGGATGGAAGTAATGGAACAGATGAAGGATCTAACTTTAGTTGTTAGTTTTTGTTTCTTAGTACTTTTCATTTCATACGTTGCGTACTAGGTTTTCCTTCCATATATATGACGCATAAGTGTGTTTATTAGGCAATCATTTTTGTTCCCTTGTAAATTCCTTCACAAATCCACAAAATAGTGAGCAACACGGGAGATGAGTGTTTCTTCTGTATTTCTGTGTGAATGTCTTTTGTCAGGCAATAAATTAAAAAAAAAAAAGTGTTTTTTAGTTCAAACCGTGCTGACAGTTTCTTAATTTGTAGGCCCTGGTTGCACCCGCAGCTTTAATAGCTCAGAATGCTGGCGTTGAAGGTAAGGTGGTTTTGGATAAGATAAAGGCCAGTGAATGTACAATGCAATGATAGACAAATATGAGAACCTGGTGGAATCCAGAGTTATCGACCCAGCAAAGCTGACAAGATGTGCTTTGCAGAATTCGGCTTCAGTTGCAGGAATGGTGCTTATGACCCAAGCCATCATCGTGGAGAAGCCCAAGACCCCAATGGCTGCTCCCCACAAGGCCTTACTGTGTGATCGCACCCGAATCTCCTAGTTCTTGTTAGGTGGTTAGAAACTGTGAGTGACTATGGATTTAGGGGGAGTTGTAAGGTGTGAAAGCACTTGATCGGACTGGATTCATAGCTTTTTTTTGTACGGATTTATTGTTGCCATGGGAATTTTCAGTTGGCTTTGTGTAATTTTGTTGGAGAGGGAATGCAATAATTACTTCTGTTTCCATACAAATTCAAATAGTCCGCCACTTCCACCCTCAATCCTGAATAGAATTGAAATCCATCTGAAATATCCATATGTACTTGGAATCCACTATGAAACTAGTCTGTGGAGTCTTTTGAATTGCGGTATCTTACCCTAAAGTTTTCTGGATTTCAGTTTTTGTTCTTTTCCTCGAAAATGTCACTTGGATTAAATGGCTTCTAGATAAAGATTGAATTGTGCCAAATGTGCTTTTGTTGGTGTGGTGTCGTGTGAAAAATACCATGATACAACACTAGAAGACCATTGAAAATTTTAAGTTTAGTTTGTTTGTTTGCCTGAGGACCATCTGAGATGAGCTTTAAACGAGCAAATACGAGTTTGAACTGAATTAGTTTGGTTTTCTTATCAGACCTGCCTAGGTTGGCTCTAGCAAAGTGTGGTATCAAACCCGGCAAATCTGCAGTTGCAAGCCATCAAGGATATAGTAGCAACTAGTAAGTAATCCGGTGATGGACATGAGCCTTATGGAACCCGAGCTCAAGAGTCTGAATCTCATGTCCACCTTATTGCCAAACCATATGGAATTAAGTTTTAACCACCAGAAATATTCCATGAAATAAGCAACGAAACAATCTTCAATCAAGGTAAATTTCTCCAATAAAGGCAGAATCTGCTTTAAAACAGAAAAAGAAAATATTTCATAAAGGCTTGTGACGACTGCTCCCAGCTTCACGTCCCAGAGCCAAGAATTTTTCGACAAAACAACTACATAACTTTCTTATCTGTTTGGTAACATCTACCTCTTTAGCAGTGATTCTAATTGGAAAGGGTCCACATTAAAAAGAAACAATTGAATCAGATTCTCCAGCATTCTGTTTAGTTTGATCCAGCAACTTCATTACCGAATAGGAAAGCAGAATGGATAAGCACGGACAGAACTCGATCGTCGGCTCTAACAAAAAGAAGAAGACAGGAAATTCATACCCAATATGGCTGAAATCAAACAGTAATAGATTTCCCTTGCTCCATGGCTAGAGTTGATAAAATAGCTGTAGCCTCGCCATCAATTACCAGATGGTCGCCGTGTTTGAAGCACTTCGTTTTGAATTTTGCACTGTTTTACAAAAACAAGTAACTGCTTGTCAAAGGTCATTTGGTGCCAGTCATTTAAAAAACTTGGGAATTATCTGCTTGATATAACTTACAGGTACTTGTTCTTCATTGCCCTTATATTAGTTGCTTGTACTTCACCGATGATCTCTTCACCAATATATACTGGCAATTTGAAATGCAAGCTTTGCGAAACATACACGGCTCCAGGCTACATAGTGCCCAATCATAAACTAGATAGACCAGTGGCAAACGTCCCGTATCCATGGAGTCAAAACAGATAAATAACAGATCTAAGCTCCATTATAGGACTCTAGGGAGAAGACAAGTGATGGGAAATCCCATACTAAAACATCCTCATTATGATCTTTCTTCTTCTTGTATTATTAGGGCTTTTGATTTCACAAGTCCCATGATAAAAGACACCTCAACTTAATTTCCCACCAAAGAAATAAAACACAAGACTTTTAGTGAGTCCATTTGAAACTATTAATACTTTACTACTAATCCTGCTAGAAATATGTTTAATGCTGATCACACTCAGAATTCATATTTACTATCTGGGAAACATGGAACTAGTATTGCAATAGAAAATCAGTTCCTAGAGATGAGGTAGATAGGATGGTCGATTCTGATTAGATTCACACAAAAGCATAAGCATAAAGAATCAACTCCTTCGAAGGGACAGCATCTTTTTGTTTTCTCTCTTTTTTACGGTTTTTCTTCCGCACAAATTGAAAATATCAGTGATGTGCTACCCATATGTATAGCATCACAATGTGCACAGAATTTTTATAAGAAGATATATTACACCTTTCAGTCTAACTGTTTCTTTGCACTGAATATCCATCCTCTATTTGAAAGACTGTAACAACTAACATTCCTTTGAAACTTCAAACAATCAAGGAACATAATTCAATTTCAACCATGAATGATAGTAGCATCAATAGGTTCTTTATTTCCTTCTTTTGGAGTATATTTATAAGGAACCATAACAATTTATCAACTAGCATACTGCTTCCTACACGAGAAACAAATCATGAAAGGGAAGGAAGAACTTACAAAATGTGAAGCAATAATCCTTGGGAACAAGGAAGCAACAAGCATCCCCGGAACTAGTCGATCTTCAAACCCTGCTTTCTGGGCACACTCAAGATCAAAATGCAGAGGATTTGAGTCAAGGCTCACCTTCGAATATTCAAGAACGTCTGAACTTGAAAAAACCCTTTCTTGCTTTAATCTGTCTCCACATGCTGAAAGTGAAGAGAACCCGGAGGAGGGGCTAAAGCTTGAAACAAGACGCGTTGTAAGCATCTTCTGGAGGATTCTATGAGATAACATGGTCTCAGATTGAAATGAAGCTAAACCAAGTTGTTTTCAGCACAGATGTCAATTTTTACACCACCTAACGTTTTTGCATCTTCCTTCGAAATTCTGATAGATTAAAGACATGATGTAAGCATCGTCAGAAGCTCCATATTACACAGCATCCAAAGAAGGAAAATGACATTCTAAATATAAGTTATGGCAGAAGCAGTTCAGGTCGGAATAGAATCACATAACGTGGGAAATGTCAAGCTTCCAATTCACCAAAAAATTGGATCAAGAAACACTTTTATACAACAAAAAGGTAGGCTTTGATTACAAGATAATCTAGTACTATACCCATGAAGAGAACAATATAGTGGCAATTTGAGCATCAATGTTCATAGGTGAGTATCCCATTGGCGGTGATTTTGAGGATTAGCAGTTGATATTAATCTCAACCATTTTGAAGCATGCTCTTTATATATGCTCCAGAATACCTAGCTAGAATGGAGTATGCGCACTCGTGGCATGCCTACTAACAGGGTGAACCGCTTCATACCAAGGAAAGGGCTTATCGCATTATCAACGAGACACAAGTTCTCGTATTACGGAAACCTGAAAAGGGTGGCAACTGATTTAAACGGGTTGTGCAATGTGCATACAGTCATGTGAATTCAAAACTTGTCTGAGGGATGTTCAAAAGCTGCAACAAGTAATCGCGAGCATTGTGATTCATAATATGTATAAATAAACTAACGAGCGACTAATTCGTGGCATAACCCGTCAAATCATTATCTTCAGAAAAAATTTAACGTTTTGGTTTCCGCGGCATAATGCTACATCTCTTCTAAGCATTTTGTCGAACAGGTATCATACGAATTGTTCCAACTCCCCAAAACAAACACAGGAGAGATCAATGGACAAACCTAGTTCAATTAGCTCACAATTAAGCCGTTACTCGTTTATATTCTGTCTGATCGAATCTTACAAGAGAAAAAATTGTTAAAAAAGATTTGCAAGCAACTCCATTTGGGTACCTAGGCTACCATTCATATCTATACACACTGAGGACACACACACACAAAATATCAATGTAAATTGCGCTAAGAGAAGTCGTGAGAGTTGGAGGCTATTGGAGCATTCCAGACCATCCCTATAGTAGAAGTTTTTTTTTGGGTAAATACCTATAGTAGAAGTTGCTGAAGAGAGAGAGAGAGAGAGAGAGAGAGAGAGAGAGAGAGAGAGAGAGAGAGAGAGAGAGAGAGAGAGAGGCTTCGGATGTCTACCTCTACCATAAAGAACAGGGCGAGACAGGGGCAAGCAACGAAAGAGATTGTTCCGAGTGTGAGGAGAAGAAGAAGACAGAGAGATTGTCTAGTGTATGTAACATCAGTTTTCTCCATTATCACGTCAGATTGCCATTTGTCATCTTTTTTTAGAGAACTAGTGAGTGTGCACGTGCGTTGCACGTGGTTTTGTTTTGCCCCCGTATGGCATGATATCGATGACTACTGAAAAAGAGTCGAAAAAGAATAGAACAAATCAACCCCAATTCATTGACTTAATTTTCTGACTTCTGATATGTGAAATGCAAGTGGTTGTGTGACTTATGTCCAAAGGAAATGGCTACTGTTCCTTCCTAAGTACCTCACTGTAAAGAATGAAATCAAGAAAAGAAAATGGCGTTAGACTTCGGGTAAATAAAGTACCTCAAGTTGAGTGCAGACATCTTTCATATCAACTGTGGGTACACCCATACACTTTATCCTCACTGCCTCAGCGTGTTTCGAGTGGTTGTGGATGTCATTCAACATGTTGCGTGTTAAACCATCCCTCCCTGCAGAGGGAAACAGGAACGCCAAATGTGAGGGGGAAAAAAGGCTTATGTGTTGAACCTGGACACGTGTGTGTGTTTGTGCGTGTTGGAGAGGGAGAGAGTCGAGAGACACGGAGACTTATGTGATATTCCAACTCTTATTGCAAACTACAGCTAAGAGTAAAGAGTGAGATTCTAACATCCTAAAAGTATGGTCTATAATACACTCTAAGAAACCCACTCAGGCTGGGGTTCAGACATCAGAGGCCTTTCCCCACAGAAAAGTTCGCTAAATTGGAAGCGAGTACAAAATATTCCAGATGCATTACCAAACAATTCCATCCGTTTCTACTTTAACTCTTTAAGCTGTATGATGGAAATGAATCATTTTCAACATGAGAGCAGGAAAAACAGATGATCAAATTCCTGTAACAGACCATCAATTTATTGGAAACAAGGCTTAAGGTTCATGTGGTTGGTTTTCGCTGGGATATCCAATCCTCAAATACGGAAACGTGTCCTTTGTCTTATTGACTCAAAAAAACAGAAGAATCAAATTGCACATTATGAAGCACTAATGCATTCAAACTCCATTCCAAAAACATAGTTAACTGAATTTTGAAGTTATACATAATCTTTGACCATTCAAATCTATGATTCATTTCACTTAATTTGCCAGGCATTGATATACAGTTCAAAGAAATTACATTACATTAATTTGCCAGGCCATGTTTTTTGACGGGACTACCGGTGACCCGACCTATAACTATTCCAACTAAAACTAATAGACAAAGGATTAACAGCATCTCATGTTTTGGATGGTTAGTCATCTGATGCCACCCATGACCCACTGATATGATACTCCCCATCCAATAGTTGGCCTCAAATCCCAATAATGACCTCTCACAACAGTTATAATCCTGTCTTGTGTCTAATTTGGCCAATCAAACAGGCCTATAATCTCTCCAATATACAACAATTTCAATTCGCAAGAACCTACATCAGTTTGCTATTGCTCCAAGTTGCACCATAAAGATTAAATGTTGTTGAAAACTTCACTAACAACGCAATGCCACTACCAACAAATTTGTTTAAAGAGACTTGTAATATAGTTAACTACTTTAATTTAGTGTGTAAAGGATTTTTCAATTGGATCAGCAAAAGCAAGTGGTGACTGGTGGTTTCATCCAATGTACTCCCTCCGTCCCATTTTGATAGTTCCCAACGAAAAGATGCATAAGTTCGGGTAAAAAATAAGCTGTTTCCATTCTTGATTTTTTGAGTTTTTTCGTACCAAATATCTCGTCTTTAATTTTGTGTGAAAAATTCCTAAAAAATGCACTTCATTTTTAATCCGAAAATTACACGTCAGATATAAGCCCTCTTATGCTGGTGCTTTATCTCTACCAACTTTGCAAAAGTTTGTGTTTAAATACGTTGATCAAGAGTATTTTATGGCTTACTGGGAGCCTATGCAATCTATCTGAACTTATTCAGGTCACTATAAACTTGGCGAATCCATCTAGCGCATCTTTGCATTCTGCTAGATTTCTGTAACTTTAGGACAGCGTCTTCGACGTGCCTCTCGCGATTACACACGCCAATTCTCTAAACCCTTACTTCTGTTTTATTTATGTTCTTGTAGGATTGTCTATATCTAAATCGTTTTCCTAAAACTATTTCTTTTTATCGAAGGGTTTTTCTATTATCAGTGATTTTTCCGTAGCAATCATAAAAGTCAAACAACCACAAACTTGGATAAGAATCCAATAAGCTGTAATGGCCACACAATTTCTATCAGAAAATTGCAGGGTAAAACACGGAAGATTTTCAGTTTCATTTCATATAAGATGTCAATCACAATACATAATCCCACTCAATAATTTTTTGCACATATACACAGTCCACAGGCATGCCATCTAGGGAGGGCAATCAGTGGTGATGAAATGAACAGTCATTCAAAATGCAACTACAAAAACAACTTGTTTACACACCTATCTTTGTCCCGGTCAGAATAATTTTCTGGAGACATATTCTTCTCTTCGGGTTCTACTGAACGGTATTTTTGGCAAGTGTCTGTACTGTTCAAGTGAAGTCTTAGTGTATCCTTTCACCTTACTTTTTTTAAAGCATCCCAACTTCTATTGTTATGGTTTAAGTGCTCTCATGTTCGACATCTTCAACTGGTCTTCAAAGGTACATTTTGGCAAATAGTTGGTGTGCGTAATTATGGTCTACAGAAACATTGGTGGACGAAGGGCGAAGGGGAGAGTCTGGTCTTCGAAGGGACATTTGCCAAACAGTTGGTATGCGTATTTATGGTCTACAGAGGTGGCAAAGGGGAAAGGGGAGAGCGTTTGAAATCAAAGACAGGGTGGAAATTTGAATGCATGACTTACCTGTCTTGGCGTTGTGTTGGGATGCACTTGGGTTCAGTCCGGTACGTTGTCGTTGCTGGAGTCTTGGTCGGAGGCTGCCGGAGTAATTAAGCAGGAGAACGGGGTGCCCAGAAGGATGATGCAATTGTTTTTTGGGAGGCCAGGGGAATCAGAGGTGAAGGGGCTTCCAGAAGGAGGATGGATCGGTTTTGTGGGAGGCTAGGGGAAGCGGTTGTTCTTTTGTGTAGTGTTTCCGTTAGGGGTGTTGCATTGTATCGCTTGGAAAGAACTGTTCGTTGGAGTGATTTATTGTTTCGGTTGTGAATAGCCGAAGAGGTGTGGGGTGAGATGGGATTAATTGCAATTGCAAGGGGTATTTGTGAAAATGAAAGAGTAGGAAACAGTTTCATACATTTAAAAGAAGTAGTATAGTATATAGATAAAATTCCGTACACCGCAGTGTAAACATTTATTTTCTTTAAATCAATTGCATAATGACACGTGTTAAAATAGTGATCTTAATTAATAAAATATGGCGATGTGGTGCAATGTAATTGATTTGGAGGAAACAAATGTTTACACCGCTGGTATAAAGAATTTATTCTCCTTTTCTTATTTTGAGTAGAGCTACAAACGAGCTGAACTTTGCAGTGTTCAAGCTTATTTATTACTGGGAGACTTAAAAATTCATCCTCATTCCTCATCCAATTTAAGTATTCATCCTTCACTTTTTGAACTGTTATGTTTTCATTCCTGTTTTTTTTAATACCAACAATGCCCCTAAAATATATATATAACACCGAAGAAGGGATCAAAATATAATTTTCCCCATCCCATCCCACAATTTCCGGCAAACCTCGTTGATTTGAATTCCAAAATTTTTGGGATTGAATAATTCTCATCCAATCCCAACTATTTAACGCCTCCCAACCCCAGTCATTTAACGCCTCCCCCCGCAACTTCCATTTCGGTTTTACAGGTTTTCTCTCTTTTGGGTTTTCAGCCGAGTGGTGGCGGCGGCGATGGATCTTACTTGGACGCGGAGGACGACGACGGAAGAAGCACGGGAGGCCACGGACGCTGGAAGGTGCGCGACCGTGGCGCAGCGGGAATCGATCCATCTCCACTCGATCCGCCTCCACCTACTGCAACCCCTTTCTCCGGATCTGGCTGTTACTCCTCCCAGCTTCATTGGGATGAAAAAACAGGATCATGTTACAAGCATTGATACACTGCCACCAACTGAATTTTTCAAGAAACTGAAGGGCCGGTAAGCAAATGATAGATCCACCTTCTTCAACTTCTGATAACGGAGCACTCCAATCGATAGATTTGACGATAATCCCCTGCAAAAAGATTGTGGTAGAAGAATTAGGAAGAGTTGTGGAAGATGAAAGTGAAATTAGAGAGATTGATCGCATAGCTGAAGGTAAAAAGACTTGGGATTTGGTCTTGAGTAACAAGTTTTTGTAGATCCTTCATTTTTGGTTTTCAGTTTTGTGGGGGTAATATGTTGCTGTACACATTACGACACGATTGTTTAGCCCTTCGTCGCCCGTTAGCAGTTATATTGGTTTTATTTTTCTTGGTAAATTATATGTATCATTTACCATGAAATATGCTTCTCTTTTTTATTTGATAAATTATTTGAACTGTTTACCATGAAATATTTGTTTGAATCATGGGATATTTATCGTGTTCACGTTGTAATCGTCATGGTAATTTAACCATGTAACGTCATGGTAGTTTAACCATGTAACAGTTTGAGTATGTCATGTTTTTTTTTATGGTAATTTAGCAATGTTCCGCGTAATAAGATCAATGAAAAATATGATTTTTTGTTGTCTGGTTGGCCTACTCGAAGAACGAAGAAAAAATGCAAAGATGTGGTCAACTTATCATGCAAAGATGGCCATTGCAGAAAAAGGATGGAGAAGAACTAAGACGAATGTAAAAAATTTTAAATTCAAAAAGACGGTTTATCAAGAAGAAATGTAGAAATCATTGGGATTTGGTGATCTACACATTCGAAAATTTGAAATCATTCTATTGTTTCTCACTTAATTGGAGGATTGTGATATGAAACCGAATCCCTTTAATTTAGGAGTCAAGAAGGTTTATCAAGGACTGTGGTATTCATTTGAATCCCTTTAATTTAGAAATCAAACAAGCAAAGGGGTAACAAGGGTATTTCACACCCTAAGAGGATGAAAACATAAGCATGAAAAAAGGGCGGGATGAATTCTTATATGACATGAATAAAGAGGATGGATATTTAAATATTCCTTTATTACTCCCTCCGTCCCTTTTTAAATGTCCTATTTTGTAACTCCAACTTATTAAAAAAACATCATCATTATACCTTTCACATCAACTTTTTCCTCTACTTTCCCTACTTACCCATCATCATTACACTTTTTACTCACTAACTTTTCAAAATGGAATCTACTTTTAGGGACAAAATAGACAATATATCAACTTTTACCCACTAATTTTACCAAATGGACACTTATTAAGGGACAGCCCAAAATGGAATACTGAACTATAATAAGGGGACGGAGGGAGTAAATTTTTAAAGAACCCGAGCTCGAGCTCACTGAAAACTTAACGAGCTGAGTGGATCTTGGCTTGACTCGAGCTTGTTCATTTTCCTACTATAGGCCTCAAACAACACGAAGATATTTTGAAGATATATATATATATATATATATTTCATTTTCCTATTTTTATAAGAATTCTATATCAATATATCAAAATGTTAATGCTAATTAAAAGTGGTATGCTACAAATGTACGTGAAATATTATGTTTGATGTTACGTTTGAATTATTGCGTGTAGCATTTTTTTAAAAACATACTGGTGGTGGGTCCAGATACCTCAATTGATAGAGTTTGTGGGAACATGTGAGTTGTATCTTTTTTCCAAATTATTAGGCCACATAAGTTGCAAATCCCTTTTTTTAAAATTTTTTTTTCCACTAAAGTATAGACGACATGAATTCCCAATTTCAGGTTTTGGGATTTTGGACCGAAGCAGTATGGGGCTGGATAACAATGTCTAGGTTTGTCAATGGGCCGGATCCAATTCAAATTCGACAAATCCGAATTCGATAAGATTCGAATCCGATAGTGGTAATCCGAATCCGAAAAATTCGGATCTAATCCGAAAATCCGAATCCTATCAGAAAACTTTCTTACTTCAAAAATTTAGCAAAAAATTTTATAAATTATTTTCCAAAAAAAATAAAAAATAAAAAAAAGAATACAACTTCTTAAACAATTTTTTTTTCAAAATAAAAAATTTACAGTTTTTGTAAAAAAATTAAAATAAAAATTAAAAATAATATTCCTAATCGGATTGATTGCGGATTAATCCGATCCGATCCGATCCGTATTTAGATTACTGGATTCAGATCGAATTTTTCGGATCGGATCCGATCCATTGACAGGCCTAGTAAGGCCCATCACACTGTATGGTCCCGAGCCAAGCTCCTTTTGGTTTCGTTTAAGCCAGCCCGACTCCGAGCATAATTATTCAGTGCGCTTGGGGCATTGGCAAGTGGGTGTCTAAATGCACTCCGATTCATTGAATAATTATATCTACATTGATGGTACATTTCTGTTACCATATCTACATTGTAACGTCTATGCAATGCATTCAGAAAACTTATAGCTGTGTTGTATTCTTCTATTTATACGTTAACTTATGTTAATACTCTCTCCGTTCCAATTTGTTTGTCTAATTGTCAAAATTCGTGTCTTTCAAAAATATACTTATATCTTACATTTTATAATGTTATTTATGATTTTGAAGATTTTGTATAACAAAACTAATTGAAATCTATCAAATAAAATCCATACTGTATATTAAAAACATTACGGATTGAAAATTATAGACAATTCTTTGAGATGTCAAACGCTCTCAAAAAGGGGACAAACAAACCGGGATGAAGGAAGTATCTCAGATTAATTCAACATTCATTAGTTTTAGGTGTTCAGGTTTATGAGAAAATTTCAGTCTCTTTTTTTTTTTTTCCTCGAAGAAGAAAAAATCTAAATTTCCAGAAGAACATAAGTCTCATGAGATTAATTTTTGGTGTTTTGTGATGAAATCTCAGGGGAATTTAAAGTTTTAAGGGGTGGATTTGCTTATAAGGCACTGATTTCGTAATATTTATAGCTTTAATAGCAAAATTGTAGGTACAACCGTACAAGGCATATTTGTACATAGAGAATCACTGTATTTAGCTTTTGCGAGTAGATGGAGGCATGACAATGCCCTTTCATTCGATTTTTTGTTTTTTGTCAAAATGATAGAAGTTTTCATTGATAGAGATAAGTCCAGAGCAGGGGAGAGACAAAACCCTAACCCTAAGAGCAACCTTCACCACTGCCACCACACCACAAGACTGTCGTCTTTGTGCAAAAGCCACCAAGCCGTCGAGCAAGCCACCACCATCAAAACCGTTTGCACCCAAATGACATCACCACCACGACCCCTAAAAATTGCCAGAAAAGACAGCGATCCATAGTGGAAAAAACTACCACCGCTACTATTGGCACCACATGAGGACAAAACGAGTCCGTAGTGGTGAGGCTTCGCCCCCCGGCTGCCGGACATCGCCAACGTCAATGGTAAGAGCAGTGAGGAGAGAGAGATATCCACGATCTTTGGGGTGGAGTAGAGAAGAGTAAACGATGGAGTAAAGAAAACCGCTAGGGGAGAAAAAAGGAAGAGGGAAAAGAGAGAAATACCCACAAAGGGAAGGAAAACCCTCCCCTCCCGCCTCCCATAAGGGTGAAGAACCCGAGGGGGAGGGGAAGGAAGAAGACGGGGGGCTGCGGCTCCTAGGGTTAGAGAGAGGAAGAAGACGGTAACTAGTGAAATAAATATTTCCACTTTCATTCGATAAACTGCCCACTAATCTCTTCTAGTAAACAAAACAAGAACCAAAACCATTACAGAACAAGATTCAAAAAGAAATTCCCAATATAATGATGATGAAAAATTGAAGAGGATGACGAAGATACATATATTATGTTAAGTGTAAATATGGGGAATTGGGTGTTCTATTTTTTCGATGCAATTTGCTCTTTTCGATTTCTTTGTTGAGTCTTTTTTTTTTTTTTTTTGTCAAATTAGTTCCAGTCTTTTTAAGTTTGCCTTTAAGAACTCTGTTTAAGCAAGCGATCAGATTGCAGTTTTTAATGTACCAAGGAGTTGTGTTAACATGTAAGGACCTTGGATTAATTATGAATGCATGATTTTTCTCCTATTCTTCTGCATGTATAAGATATGTAGTATAAATGATAATTAGAGTGGATTAAAAAAAATCATTGATTTAAGGCCTAAACGTTGTCCTCTGTGTTCAGCTACTGCGTTTTATGGCTGCAAAATCCCGTCTTATGGGTTATGATGTTCATGCTATAACATTTACAGAAATGTTACACACACAGATTTTGTGCACAGATTTTTTGTGGGGCCCACTACGGGTCCCACACAAATAATCCAAGCCGTTCATTAAATGTAAAACATTTTTTCAAGGGCTTCCGCAAAAAATCAGCTTAATCCAACACCTATAAGTGCTCGATTCAATCATCTAACTTTTCATTATCCTGAAATTCAAAATGAAAAGTTAAATGATTGAATCGAGTACCTATGAGTATCGGATTGAACTGATTTTTCGCGGGGGCCCTTGAAAAAATATTTTACATTTAATGAACGGCTCGGATTATTTGTGTGGGACCCGTAGTGGGCCCCATAAAAAATCTGTGCACTTTTGCTGTGTGTGTAGCATTGCTGTAACATTTATATCTTTCTCTGCTCCGTTGATGCCCTATTGAACCATTTTAATGAGTTTGTTGTGTCCAAAAAACCAAATGCCTACTATTTCAAAAACTAAAACTCATTTATGTGGTAATAACACCTCGATATTTTTCTACTATCACTACGAAAACCCAAAACAATTCTCGACACCAATTCATCTAACGAGCACGCTAAAACGTGCTTCGGCATTAGACTAATTTTAGTTACAGCTTTCAGCTAGTTCAGTCTTCTCTTCTCTAATACTCCCTCCGTCCTAATTTGTTTGTCCAACCTCGAAAATCCAACTTTTTTAGAGAACACAATGATTACACCTAAAAAGATTCAACTTTCCATATTTAACCTCAACTTTTTCAAAAAGTTATTTTATTCCACTAAAGAAAGGGGGAAAATGGAAAATAGATCCAATTAGAAGTCAAATGGACAAATATTTGAGACACTTAAATGTCAAAAAGTGGACAAACAAATCGGGACAAAAGGAGTACTTCATTCCATCTTATGTGTGGTATCCAATACAATTTTCTAAAATAAAAGAAATCTATGGTACACACCATCATATATTTAATTATATTTAATTTGTGGCCCTTTAATATGAGATTGGGGGCACCTCTTATTAGTTTTATAGCTAAAGGTATGAAAGTACACATGGTACAAACCCTTTGATCGAATTGGTGGTTTAGATCACATCACATAGGTAAAAATGACAACTTTTTTTTTTGTCATTCGCTAAACCTAATCTACTTTATTTTAAGAGATTTGGAGGAGGGGATGAGTGTTTAAAAGAATCGAACCCTATCCAAGTGCCAAAAAAAAATTAAAAGGGCCCATGACATTCCATATTGGCGGCTAGGGTTTTTTCTTTTTTAAGAGTCCATGTAAAAAATAAATTCATTTGAATGTTGGTAAGAATTTGATCAATTCATTCAATTTTGTCTCGCAAATTTGGTGCACACATATTATCAAAGCCGTTCAATTTATTTAAAATAAGTTTTTTTTTTTTGTAAGAGTCCATGTAAAAAATAAGCTTGTTTGAATCTTGACACGGGCTTGATTGAATTTTGTCCCTAAATTCGCGAGGAAAAAATTGAATGAATTAATAATTCGGAAACGGATTTTCTTCCATCCATGTTTTGGCCTCGAGGATACAGTCGTAATATGAGCCGTCCAATACTGTAATCAATAGTTCGAATCTGCTCAAAGACTTTTTGCTAGAAGAAATTGATTTTTTCTCACGACGAGTTTTCGAGCAAATCTGAACCATTTATTTTTCCATTGTATGATCCAAATTTAGATTGTTTCCATGAATCCAAACTTGGACAGGAGAGGATTCTATCCCAAAAAGTCTCACATAATCTGGTGTACATTGTGCACACCCAAATATAGTACCCGCATTTAGCTCTTTTCTGGTTCCCATGATGAAAGAAAAAGAAAATACTACTACTACAGCACACAAAGGATTTACCCATACTTCCAATTATCTCATTTTTTCTTTACATTCATTACATCTATTTTTAATCATTATTCTCATTTCTCTCTCTAACTCTCTCTCTCATTACTCCTTTCTCCCTTCACTTATTACCCCGAATACCAAATCTAAAAATTTTCAAGAATCCATCCAAACATAGCACTGGTGTCTTGAAATGCTTCCGTACACGGCTGAACCTATCCTTTCTCTATGTCCCTCTCTATTTTCTTTCCCGCTTTCTTTCCCCTTATCTTCCACATTCTTCAACTGCAATTCTTGGTTCTTGGTTCAATTATTGCAATGGGAAGAGAATTGTTGTATCTCCCGAAAACCATTAAGTGCGACCGCTGTTCTCTCAAGAACAGGAAAGGAGTGTTCTCTCAAGAACGTGAAAGGAGCAAAGGACCATTTTTTACTGAAACCTAATATTGGTAAAGAACCATTTTTTACTGCTTCGTTCTTCTCCTTCTTTTGAAACTTCTAGTCGTTTGATGACCCTATCTTTTTCCTTCTCTGCCAAATCATATGGATTCCTTTCTTCGATAAACTTACTACCAAGGCAAGAAACACCATTCAAAATGGAGGATTATTGGAAAGACCATTCATATGGATTCCCGTACTTCGGTTTTTGAACACTTGGCCAAGACTATTGGAAAGAGGAGGATTATTTGGGTGTTTGTGTTGAGACTAGAGTGGGGAAGTAAGCACTTTGTATTACAATTGGGCTCCGTTTGTTTCGGCGTAAAATATTTTTCTAAAAAATGTTTTACTTATTTTTTGGTGTTTGGTTGTGCCAAAGACAGGAAAATATTTTACCAGGTAAAATATTTTATTTCATATGGTTGAAAATGTTTTCCGCTTGAAAAGACCGCAAGTCATTTTCCAGAAAATTAAAACTTCTTGTATAGAACAACTATCAACCGAACACCGAAAAATAAAAATAAAACTTTTTGTTTTTTGAAAAATCGTTTTACATGAAAAATATTTTTCGTTGAAAAATATTTTACTTTGAAACTTACGGAGCCTTGAACACAAACTTTATGGCTTTGTATAAAATGACTATGACCCACTATATTTATACTACTCCATGAAATGTTCTAGATTACTCCATAAAAGGTTCTAGATTTCTTCTTTACGAGATAATATCTACGTAGGTTCTAAATTTTACACATATAAGAAATACTCCTACTTACAACAAATATCTTAAGGCTTTTTTAGACGTCTTCTAAATTCTATATATTCTAGAACTCTACTAGAAACTAGTAGTACATGCTTATATGTCCTTATAAAATATCTTTTATTTTGGGCTTCTTGATTTGAGATTTATTTTCTTGGGCCAAAATACTAAATCTTTATGCTCCAACATTCCCCCCCTTTATAGAAGATGGGAAAATGACGGTTAATGACATGTTTTGGTAATTAATACACGCCAATGACATTTTCAGCATTAACAAATATTCTCAGCATGTCCTTGGCGAGTATTAATTATCAAAACACGTATTGGGCCGTCATTTTTCCATACAAAGATAGAATTGGATTACGTAGTAAAGTTATTGCTGCTTTCAATGTACTCCGTCGTCAGGACCCACCTAGTACTAGGCCTTAGGCATCCCAAAAATCTCAAATTTTAGGGATACTTCAATATTTTTACTATTTAGTTTTGAATAAGACTCTTTTTAAAATGCTAAAATGCTCGGAAAACTTACCTTATTGGAGGAGGAGTGTGCTCGCCGTTGCCGATGAATCTTCTCTGCGTTTTTTGTTGCTATTTTCATGGTGGTCGTTCTCGACTTGAGAAGACGACCACAATGTGTAAAGTACTGTATTAAGTTAAAGAGTAAAAACCCTATTGAAGGATTCTTTATTCTGTGGGCACAACTTTTGTCACTTAATTTTTGTTCCAGCAATAATATGACACCCGTTCCTAGTATACTTCTTTGACCTTTAAATTTGTCTTTTCATTTCATGTGTGCCACACCTGATTCTACCCGTTACTATTTGACCTTTGCTCTTAGGCAATACAGCTGGAACCTGTGAACACAATAAAAAAAAAAGGAAAAGCCTTATGATAAAACGTACTCCGTATTTTTTTTGTCAAAATTATTACTCCTTATTTTTTTTTAATTTTGTAAATAAAGGGAAGTCTTTTCTGTTACTTCAAAATTATTACTTTTTTTGGTCAAACAGGACTTCAAATTCAAGACTCGTCAATTATGAGCTATTTTTTGTTTTCTTTTCTAGGAATCAATTTGTTTTCAATTAGTTTTATTTCAATATTATCGAAAATATTTTAAGACTATCCTATTATCAATTTATTGGACTTCGTTCTATATTTATGTCCAATAACCAACTCATAATGTGTTTGGTAAAAAAAAGAAAAAAGAACAAAGAAAAGGGGAGAGACACTTACATGTAAACAATGTACACATAAGTAATCTTGTTAAGAAGATCTGAAAAAGTGTTTTGCATTCTGACCTAACGTATTCCTTTCCGTATTTACATTCCGAAGAACCCTACCCCTACCGTACCTCGTTCCGACGGGAGTAGCGTACCATGTTCCTGTTCTTCGTACTGCAACGATCCACGATTCATGTAACATTGAGCCCAACCCACCATCTTACAAGCCTAAATGCCCTACCCACCATTCCATAATCCAGCCTAAGTGCCTAACCCACTTACTCGCCAAAATTATTAAGTATTAACTTTTTATAGACACATTTTTTTTATTAGGCCTTAGGTACTAATGAATTCTTGGCCGGCACTAGGTCAAAACTTCAAGTTGCCTTAGTATAAATTAATCTCATGTTCCAGACAAGTTATAGAAAACAGTTATTATTCGTCCTCATATACCTCTCCCACTTTATTTCCTTTTCTTTTTCTTCCTCCGCAAATCTAAGGCCCGAATTCAGCATTAAAAAAATTGTTTGATTCTTATTCCTCGTAACCCTAAAAAAATGCAGCATTCCTACTGCATATGTCACACATTACATCAAATGAAATTTATACCCAAGAAATGGTCAATTGGCCTTCTTGAGAGAAAATGATTGACCATGGCATGCCTGGTACGTCCAATATATCTATATATTCTCTCTAAAAATCTCCAAATCTTAGCCGCAAACGGCCCTTCTCTCCCCCTTCTCAAGCTGCGAGAGGGGAGAGATCCTTCCCCTCCGATCTTTGACCTGACGTCGTCTTCCGCGTTTGCTAAGCGACCACCTCCCAACGATGTGTATTTTTGTGAAGCAGAGATGATGGCTACAAGTCTATCAAGGTAGTTGCAAAAACATGGCAGCGGATATTTCGGCGCTGCTTCTTTTATTTTATTATTTGTTTTAATAATATCCTCCTTCGGGGGGTTTGTTCACCTTCGGGAGGTTTTGTTCTCCTTCGAGGGGTTTTGTTCTTTTTCTGGGGGTTTTGTGCTCCTTTGGGGGGTTTTTTCTCATTCTATAAGGCGGCGCATCTATGCGCTTATATGTTCTTTCTGTTGGAGTGTCCGATCTGTGGACTCCCAACCTTCTCTCATGGGGATATTTTGTTGAATACTACCTCTCACCTTTTGGCAAAAAACAAATTAGCCACATCAAGCCGCTTGGTTCCCTGTGGTGCAGGGGTGCACTATAGGAGTGTAGTGCGCGATCCGAGCCATCTGTTTCGCAATGGTCCCAAATTTTATCCCAACTCCTATAAATTCGAGTCATCCTTTGTTGAGATAAAATCTAGACTATTGATAACCAAGATGGACGATTTAGATCTTACACTACAGTGGTGTAGTGCACCAATGCAATACACAGACCTCGATTCCTCTTCCGGCAAAGTGAAACTAGACAGTCCATGTTGCAAGAGTAATCACAAGAAACAGCAGAGTTATCTTCCATTTTTGTAATGTTCTCTAAATATGCCCATGTCCCCAAATTCCAACATTCCATTTTGACGATTCTCTTAATCAACTTCAATTCTTTAATGTCAACGCATGTTTGCTCCAAAAAATATAGCAAAGTAGATAGCGTTACACACTATTAACAAAATTAAAATGTTTTTCAAAAGGGAAAAAAAAAAAAAAAAGCAGAGTATTGAAAGTGATCATCAGAATTTAGAATCCCTTTTGGTTGTATTAATCAATTGTTTAATCTTTTTGAAAGGCAAGAGTGGAGCTACAAACTTTAATGGAGTACTAATCAAGACGGGGAGGCAGAGTGAATGAATACAGAAAAGAAAGGGAGATTTCCTCTCCAATCAATTATTTTGAAACTCGTTAGCTTATATAAAAAAATAAAAATAAAAAACTCATTAGGTCCACCCAACTATTTTTAAAAGCATCTAGTCCACTTTGACATAAGTACCCATACATTAAATACAAATAACTTTACCCCTCCTGTTACATCATCACCGGATAAGTCGATGGCGCCGGAAAGTTTGCCGAAAAATGGTCGGCGCTGGAAAATTGACCGAAAAACGCTCATCCAGGAATTGAACTCTAATACTAAAAAAAAGCTATTAAAAAAATTTTTTATTTAAAAAATTTATACTATTCATTCCAAATTCTCAAACCATCAACAAAAGATATTAGTAGCTTCTTCTATACAGGTGCAGGAACTACAGAACCGTTTGCCCACCAAATTGATCTACCAGAACTTTTTTATTGGATGTTATGCTATGCCTTGTTTGGATGAGAGTTTGAAAAGAATTTTCCAAACTCAAAAAACATTTATTACCCCTACTTCCAATCATTACTCTCATCTCTCTCTCTCCTTTCTCCAATCATTATTACTATCATTTCTTTCTACTCATTACTCTTATCTCCAATCATTACTCTATTTTCTCTCTCCACTCATTACCTAAAAACCAAACTCAAAATTTTTTAAAATATCATCCAAACAAGGCAAATCTCTGAGCAATGCTACACACATAAATTTTCTTATAGATACTACTCCCTCCGTCCTTGAATAAGTGTCTGGTGCGCAAAACTAGATTTTACAAAACATGCATTTTTTTATTAAAAAATTTAAATTTTTTTTTCACAATCTAATAGAACTCAATGCTATCTATTGATTTGTAGAAAAAAATTAATTTTTTTAACAAAATAAATGCATCTTTTTGAAGGCCCGATTTTGCGCGCCGGACATTTATTTAGGGACAAAGGAAGTAACATTTCTCGGAACCAATCAATGCATGTAAATTATGTATTACTTTTCAGGATAATGAAAAGTTAGATGATTGATTCGAGCACTTATAGGTGTTGGATTAAGCTGATTTTTGGCGGAGGCCCTTGAAAAAATGTTTTACATTTAATGAACGGCTTGGATTATTTGTGTGGGACCCGTAGTGGGCCCCACAAAAAATCTGTGCACTTTTGCTGTGTGTGTAACATTTCTGATTACCATAACTCGTCTATATCAAAATCCGTGCATGTAAATCAATGCACACAGACTTCGCCTAAATAGATAGGAGTAGGGTTTTTACATGAAGGGCCACAATGCAAGGCAAACTCAAGTTTATTTCCCGCAATCTCCAGTTTTCAGAAGGTGAAATTTTGATAAAGAAAACTTCGAACGAGATGTTTGGGTTCTGAAACCATGAACTAATAGAAAAGACACACTGATATACTCTAAAGACACACTGATGTACATAAATATCAAAGAATATAGTACTTGGTTTATGTATTCGTTCTCGTTATATTTTCTTTTTTTTCTCGAGTAATCTAGGGTCCAAAGAAAATGAATTGAAAGCAGATTATTATTTTTAATGTGAATACTGAGACACCCAATGTGAGAAACTGGTTCACACGTTTCTAATATCCAAGCAAACAATTGAAAGCTGCAATGGTAGTTTGAATTCATTCAATTCATTATGCAACTTATTGTTAATACAACTGCTGTGTATCAGAGTTAATGAACCATAAAAGCAGAGTACAACAGTGAACAGCTCTCTTCCTTATATCTTCAGTGTTCATGCAGGGGACTAGGAAATTCCAGTTACATGATTATGGCTCGCTAGACCGAGAAACATTCTTCAGAAAAACGGTCAAGATTCTCTGTTGATTATGGCTCGCTAGACCGAGAAACATTCTTCAGAATAACGGTCGAGATTCTCTGTAGCAAAAGTCTGTCCCACGTTCCCAATGCACCCCCCGTATTTACAATGTGAGTGGAGAACCTATCATTCTGTTGGAAGTACATATGAGAACACGGACACGGATTATCTTAACAGAAGATCACGTTCTTGAGAAATACAAAACACGTCCAATTATGCGCTACTGCCAGTTGCTTTTGGCAAAGAAGTGAAGTTCAACCTGGAGAGGAATGTTAAACAAAATGACGTCATCACTAAAAAAAAATTGCAATAAAAGCCAACCTTCTACAATCCCATTCAATAAAAAGCTAAATTGATGGATAAATCACCTGATACTTGGCTTCGTAGGGGCCACAGATGCCGAAGTGAATGCTACATTGGAGACCAGTCCAGTCAGCTCGATAGGCTTTTTTCAAATACAGAAAAGAGAGATCTGTCAGATATGATCAACCTCACCTATATTCATACAACATACTGTAGCTACAAAGGATAATCCCCGTTACATTTTATAAAAGTGCATCTCTCTGTGCCCAATCTAGGCTCTACAAAAAACTGAAAATCATGATGTTGTCATGTTTCCCAAAAAATGGACAGCATGTATTGGTAATTGAACCATCAAAAGGACAGAAAACAAACGCCAAATTAACCCAAACGACTGAAACTAACTCAAAATAACCCAAACTCTGACATCTGTGATGGAGAAGTTAATGTTTTTGTATATGTAATAGTACAACCCAAAATGACATGGCTTTTTCCTATACCCTGGGATTCCAGAATAATGAGTTGTATGCAAAATGATCACACACAATTGAACAGAAGCCCTCATTGATATACAGGAAAATATCAAAGTAATAGCAAATCAAAAAGAAAGACAAAAAACAAGCCACTGTCAAATGGCGCGCATGCTAAGATAAAAAGAGTTGGCAATAAAGACCTCAAGCTCATCCAAGCTCCCATTCTGCAACCACTTGGCAGAAGAACTGGCCCCTTTCCCTTCTGCTGCGACTTCTTGTTTGGCTGTCAGACCAACTTTCATAGTCCCAATAAAACCCTGAACATGACTAGTCATTTCAGGATCATTTTCAAACTCATCGAGTTCTTTCAAAGGACTTCCATGGCCAACAAACGGTTCATGAGTATTCTCCCTGACAATTTTCTCTTTTCCTGGTTCTCGTGAACCACTTGGAGAAGCTGATGGCACAACAGGTGGGCTAAAACTAACTGATTCTTCAACTTCAGGACCATAGCATGAAGTATTGTCAGGAAATCTCGCATCATTCGAGATACCCTTCACATCAGCATCAAATCGTTCTTTTGCACTTTTTTCCGCATGCAAACCCGAATCAGTACTACTACTCGCTATTTCTTTTGAGTTAGTTCCTAAAGCAACTTCATCCTGCTTTCTCTTCTTCCCAGAGCCACCCTTTGTTTTTGCAACTGAAAGCATTTCTCCAGCAGGTTTCGTAGCAGGGGGAGGCCGAATTCCTCCAGGAAACACAAAGTCAGGAATGTTCTTGCGTCTTACATGACATACATGGATCCACATTCCAGGACACCGAGAGTGGTACATGCAAACAGAGTGCTTAAATTCCTCCACAGTCAACCTTATATCAAACTGCTCACCTTCCTGGGCATTGGTACCTTCCTTCCGACGTAAACCCATGAAGTAATAATAATGGAGTGGTCTGGATTTCTCTGAAAATTCACCAGGGTGTGGGTGGCACTGAAGCATGCTATTTGTGCCCCTCTCAATCTACATCAATTTGAATGTCACCATGAGAACAGAGCTGCTAGATAATAGCAGTGGTAATAGCCAAGTATGAAATGGAAAGACAGATGTCACCTTCAAAGTAAGCTGGCGAAGCCGGGACTCAATCCAGCCCTTCCATTTCCTCAAGTCATCATCATTCTCAGCAGCTATATCTATCTGCAAATAGTTTTTGTATGCTTCGAAAAACGGGAAAGGCTCAAAGAGTGTCATCCAGCCAGCATTATTTGTCTCCAACGCCTGCAAGTATTCGTAGAATTGTAAGAACAATTTTTCGTAGAGCAAATGAGAGAGAGAGAGCAGTTATAGGCCCAAATCATAAGTGGACAAAAATAGTATCACAAAATGCTCAGAATGAAATCGAACCAAAATTGCAATGACAATCATAGCAGCAAAAGGAAATTACAAAGAGATTAAATTCTTTCCACCGGCGGTGGAAACGCCACTACTTTTCCACCACCACCACCTTTTTCGGTCCTACCGTATGTTTATTGTTGATCTGAACCGTTCATCTTGTAGATCCACATAGTAGTGTATCCACGCGAAAAATATACTTGATCGGACATCGATAGGAGTATCAAAAATTGAATTTTTCTTTGTAAAATGGATAGTTTATCTTTATTATTATTGACAGAAATCAGATCGTCCATTTTATAAACCAAAATTCAAATTTTGATACATCTATCGACTACAGATCAAGCTGATTTTTTCCATGGCAATACTATACTGCGGGTCTTAAAATATGAACGGTTCAAATCACAACAATAGACACTCGGTGGAGCCCATAAATAGTGGTGGTGGAAAAGTGAAGTTTTACACCGGCGGTGGATAGAATTTATTCTCAATTACAAAAGACCAGCTCTAACATACAAAACTTGAAGGCCTTTGAAAATGTTGTCCAATGAAATTTTTTCTCCAAATGGTCAAAATAAGATAACACCTAACCTTCGTAATAAATATCCATCAGCCCATTAGGGTATAGGTAACGGCACTATTATTTTTGTAATTCAAAGCATTTTTAAACAAAATTATCAAGTACTCAAAGATGACATAAGACATCAATTTAAAAAGTACCTCACAAATATCATTGCCTCTCCGAAACTCTTCCATCATTACACGCAAGGTACTTGTGGAAACATTATAACTAGAGTTCATGCATGGATACGCAGGAGTTATGATCGGCATCAAATGTTGTCCATCCCTGAAATTTCTTCGTGGATCCCAAACAGGAAGCCCCAAAGAACCTTCCTGGATAGGACATAACATGACAGGGTTTGGCCACCGCCACATGTTATAGACCCTGAAGAACCTTGAGACCAACACACTAGGTAGTGCATTTGGGTAAAGCTGGCATATACGAGCAACAAGTAATGCCCAATTGATGCCGCCAAGAAACCCTGTAACCTGGTTGTGACAGGCAACCATGCAACCAACATAGTCACAGAAATGAGAGAGCAAAAAGGCATGACAGATAAAATAGAGCCAGAAAATATATTCTCACATTTGAATAAACCCCACGTCTTTTTGCCCATAATCTCATGCATCTTAGCGCAGTACGAAAGTTCTGAACAAGTCAAAAAGTTTACACAATCAGCAACATTTAAAAGCCTAGTAATGCACAGATAATCAATCACAACCTGAATATTTGGCACCAAACGTAAAATCTGGTCAGTGACTCTGCATCCATTGAGACTACGAACTGTCTGCTCATCCACATTCCGTAGTACTGAATCTTGAGAAATATCCAAGTCCTGCAACAAATGAATGTGATTGGAGAGGACTCTTACACCAGTGAAAGTCTGTCAAAAACAGATTTCACTAGCCATAACAACTTTACCGAAGCCTGGTACCCTACAATCTAAACTAATATAGCCTCGACTTCGAATAATGATTGACGATAGCAAAACTTTGCAGTGATTAAAAAAAAAAAATTCGAGGAAGGATAGATGAGTATCGGCATAAAACAAACCAAACCAACCTAAAATTTGTGCCCTGATAAATTGGGTGTCGGCTGCACAAATCCTTTTTCTCCATTATCTCTATCAAGAGAAACATTCTAAATTCAAATCCTTGCATGCAACTGAATCCTAGGTTAATTAAGGCTTTCCTCTGTCCCTAGCATTGCATCTACTGGGTCTGTGTTACATAGGACCAAAGTCACCAAAGTCTTGGGAACGAGGGTAAGTCGGGAATGTAAGAAAACGAAGTGAAAAAGAAGAATTCGAAAGATGTTTTTCCTTGTAAATGTACGTGAATTTTTTTTTTTGTAAGCCATGAGATAGATGAGTTAATATTAGAACTTGTGAATTAGATCGTGCTTGACAAGGTTATTGAGTTACAATGTAATGAAATTCTTCTGCATGTTTGGATACGGTTTATGAGACCAGAATTGGTTGGTAGTATAACTACGTCTTATGTGAATACGATAACTTTGTGATTTGATGTGTGTCAATATTGAAACTTGGGAATCGTTTCGATAGGAAAATATACTGGCTAGTTGTGACATTATAGAGTTTTCTTGCATTTTGAACACGGAAGTTGGTGGATATGGAGTGTTGTGTAGAGGACATGGTTTTCTTTTGGACTAAAATTCCTTGATGATGTCATGATGTGTATTCGTTGCTTTGCTGGGTGTAAATTGTGGAAATACGAATAATGATGTAGTTACTGGTCCTTGTTCAGCTTATTGATCTGGATTCAGTTGAAACTGCTTCCATATATTTGCTAATGCACTAGCTAGTTTGCATCATAAAAGCAAAGAGTTACTACTAGTTTACGCTAACTTTTTTTTGGATTATGGTGTACATAGATATATTTGTTCTGAAGTGAAAATGCTTTGCATTGAACATTTCGATGATTTGAGGATAAATAGAAGTTAAAGATTTGGGCTCATAAATCTTTGATTCGGCTATTCCATTCTTTAATTCTTGTACCGTATAGGATAGGTCTCATAGAAAAACCCAAAGATGATCTCTGAAGGGGAAAATCCTTATCAGATTCCGACTTACGTAACCCACAGAATAAAAATAGGTTGAGTGGAGGGGTGCTTCTGGCTATTTTGTGACTGGAAAAAACCTACAAAACTAAAAGGAAAGGTTTATCGAACAGCTATAAGGCCAGCATTATTATATGGGGCAGAAACACGCATAAGATGAGTGTTCCTCAAGTGAGGATGCAAAGGTGGATTTGTGGTAAGACTAGAAGAGATAGGATGATAAATGAAGACATTCGGGAATCAGTAGGGGGTGGCAATGGCACTAATTGAAGATAAGTTGAGAGAATATAGGCAAAGGTGGTTTGGAAAGTTGATACATTGTTGATAGAGGGAAAAAACCTTACTTCAGGAACAGCCCAAAGGGCTACATTTGCATAAAGAAGATCTATAGACACCCCACTGAATTTGAATTTTAACACAGGAACATGAGCATCAGGGACGGGATGTAATTCTTCAATTTCAGTCATATCTGCCAGCATTCTGTATAGTTTACCAAAAAAATCTTCCTGCATTGTGTTATAGAAGAGACATTAGACTCATTAATCTCCAGTAAGGAAAACTGAATACAAGTACAAATTTAGGCTAAGGGAGGCCAAAGTTCTCATCATACATCTCGATTGGCATGTCTAGGTCCGACACATAGTGTATCTATATCTGCACCGGGGCCATGTACCTATTTGAAAAGCATAAACCAAAGAAACTCAACTCAGAAGATAATAAAGTATCTGAAGGATACTCTATCAAAAGTCATTCTTGTTGTGGTTCTACTATACTATCACAATAACATGATGATGTTGCTTATGAAAAATATACTCCCTATGTTCCATATTGAGAGTCCCATACTCTCTATCTTGCCAATTTTCAAATAAAAAAATCAACTACTTCCGTGTATAATTTTTTGAATTCTTTCGCACCGTATTAAAGATCTCGATTAGTACTTTAATTTGGTGCAAAAAAATTCAAAAAATTATACATGGAAGTAGTTGATTTTTTTATTTGAAAAATGGCACAACTTTTCGTAGTGGACTCTCAATATGGAACATAGGGAGTAATTGAAGTGCTTCATTTTGAGGGCATCCCTAACTATTTTGGGTTTCCAGTCCATTGATACCAGTTCAATATCAGTATTTCATGCATGGTTTTACTGTTCTCTGAGCTCACAGAAGTAACCATAGGTGATTAGAGTCCAAGATACAGCCTTGAACATTAGATCAACTGAACACAAAGGATGTAGCCCTCATGCAAGTACCTCCCAGACAGAAACGAGCCTTTCCCTCATTTTCAAAATAAAGCGTTACATATTTAGTTCTAGTACAATATACTTTAGCAATTCAACATATCAGCTGAAAAAATCAAAGATTCAAAAATGATCATGCAAGTGCACCCAATTTGCAGACGCGAGAGAGAAAGAGAGAGAATTCATACCCCCAACCGATAGGAACCAAAGGTGAATATCTTCGCATTAGCTTCTTGGACAAGCTGCTCATTAAACCCTTTAGCACGGGTAATATTCTTTACCCACATCTTCACAATCTGTTTTCATAATGCAAATTGTATTGTAAATTAGGAATTATTATAAAACTTATCAAATTCAGGAGAAAAAACCAAGAAGAATTCAACCTGGTCCAATCTTCCCAACACTTCCTCCCTTCTGATAGCTTCTTCCTGACTTTCATACAAACCCGCATCAGCTAGAAACTGGTTCCACAACCCAACAACAAATATTAACCCTCAAATACATGTGACTCTTACACATGAGTCTATTATTATGTCCAGCTACTTTCATGGAACTCGCGAATCCAGCACTGTCACTCATGTTCTTCCTAAACAAGATGTTTTGTCCCCTAATATCAAACTAAGGATAGTTTTCATCATTCCCTAAAACTTCATAGTCAAAACTTAATTCCTTCTATTTTCCCTTGTTAGCAAGCAACCAAATATACAAAATTGAGACAAATAGATTCCATTGCAGAAGCATAAAGAAACCAACCTTTTCCAACTCGCGAGTCTTGATCATGTCAAACTCGGTAGGCCCGCCCGTAAAAATTGGATCCGACAATCCAAGCCGCGGTGCAGTGGCAGAGTTGATTGAACCATTGCTACTCATAATTTCTTTCTCCTTCTCCTTTTCTTTTTTCTTTTGTTCTTTTACTTTACTAGCAAAGGTGCACGTGCGATGCACGTGATAATTACTACGAAACTATTTTGGGCTTTGCCTCAACTTCTAGTAATGGATAGTGGGATCAGTCCTGAAAGACTAGACGTGGTGTGCATAAACTGGCCTGGACATTAAAGTTTAAAAAAAAATAGTACTTTTATAAGTTCAAAATACACCGAAGAGTTGGACCAATATATAGCACGAGACATTTCGAATGCTGCGAATTAGGTAATTAAACCGGCTTGCGAGATTTGAAGACAAAAAGAATAGACATGTAAACCTCTCCTCCCTTGTCAAAAATAGACATGCAAAGGAAGCTTAGATTGTTCTGAGGAAAAATACCATGATCAGAAGATTTTGCTTGTTTTATCAAAATACAGGTACAATGTGTAGCAAGTAAATGGTACAAATGACCATAGAAATAACTTACAGACACTAAAAATTAAATTTAATATTTATACATGAAAATTGATATGCAAAATGGCTTGCTTGTAGAAGTTACTCTTTACCCAAAAGAGCATACAAATATATACAGCTATATATACACACTGATTCAACCGAAGTGAGAAAGGATGGACATGAAAGGCCTCGAATCACCAAACCGAACAAATCAATCCGGAGCTTAATTGACAGCCCGACCATCAAAATTCACCTTATTTACGCCTGAACGGAATTTCAAAAGAAAATCTAGGTTATCGTCTACTATCAGTGGCTTAGATGATCCTGCTAAAGAATAAACCAATGGAAAATCTTACCTTTGAAACCCCAGAAACGGAGAGAGTTGTTAAAAATCGAAGCTCGTCTTTCTGACCTCCGAAAGAACGAATTTTTTGGGTTCCCAACGCTCGAATCGGCTGAGAGAGGGAGGGAGAGATGGAAGGTTTTTTTTCTTTTTCATCCGGATGGTAGGTCCCCTCTCGTGTTCGCCGCCATTCCAGTCTCTTCGCTCCACTCTACTGTTCAGTTCGCGTTCTGTGGGCCCATTTCGGATCTACGTCAATAATCGAAACTGTTTACCACGTAGACAATTTGAGCAACCACAACAAAAATCAAGTCCATCGGATATAGATTAGGAAAAAATTTTCAAAACACCGCCAACCTTTGCTCTAAATTTTAATTAGACTCCCAATTTTTTAAAAAAATCAATTTTACTCCAAACGTTATCTTCCGTTAATCAAAATGTTCTCTTCCGTCCGAATGACTAACAGATTTTGTTAAAGGCTCCTTTAAATAGCGTCCAATCGAATTTTGATGATCCGAATAAAAAATTATTCCGATAAAGCCATTTCCGGACTCTTTTTTTTTTTTTTTTTGCTGATTTCTCTTGGAATACCTTTAAAATCACGTTCTAAACACATTGAGTTACTTGGATCATTGAAATTCGATCGAGAAAACAGGAGGGGCAGACTAATCCTGATTTTGTTCAAGTCAAGACATCCGGATTTTGCTTCGATCAGCACCTCCCCTTTTCCGATCGAATTTCGATGATCCAAGCCGCTCAATGTGATTAGAATGTGATTTTAAGGGTACCATGAGAAATTAACAAAAAAATAAATGACCGGGAGGGGTTTCATTTGAGCAGGTTTTTATTGAACTGTTCAGATGAAGCCCTTCCTGGTCATTTTTTTGGTAATTTTACACGGATACCCTTAAAATTACATTCTGATCACATTGAGCGGCTCGAATCATAAAAATTCAATTGGGATGCTGTTTAACGGAGCCTTTAATGAAATCCGTTAGTCATTCGGATGAAAGGGGACGTTTTGATTAACGGAATATTTTGAAATTTTAAAGATTGGGAGTTTAATTAAAATTTAGAGTAAAGGTTGAGAATATTTTGAAATTTTCCGTATATTAATTTGATCAGAATATATAAACTTGCTTCCAGGTTTATATCCAGTGTACCCAACATCATTTTTTATCAAATAAATGTGTATCAATTAGGTGTCCATGCATATCCCATGGACTTGATTTTTAGTATGGTGACTTGTCCTAACAAGATCTACATGATGAACGGTTACAATTATCGACATGAGCCCAAAATAGGCCCACAAAACACGAGCTAAATAGAATACTAGAGGGACGGGACTGGAATGGAGGCGAACCCCTCCTCTCCTGCTAGTTTGGGCCCTCGTGAATTCTAAATTGGGCAATTATAACTTGTTGTGTTGCTTTCAAGGTGTTTTGAAAATTTTTGAGTTTGGTTTTTGATTAACGAGTGTAGACCAAAATTATGATAATAATTGAAGATAGAGATAATGAGTGGAGAGAGATAAATAGAAAATTGAGAATAATGATTAGAGAAAGAAGATAGAAAAGAAAGTAATAATTAGAAGTAGGGGATAATAAGCTTTCAAAAAAATTTGGAAACTTAAATTAGCCGCACGAGCTTTAGCGCATAGCCAACTCTACTTATGGGCGAAATTCATACAAGAAAATCGTAGGTCCCATTCGAAAAAATTGAAAACAGAGTCCAAACACCTGAGTTATCAAGAAAAAATCAATCTCGAATAAGCTACTAGTTTGTTCAGCTTATGATAACCCAAAAAAAAAATCAAATTTCTCTTAATTTACTCGTGACATAATTGACTAAATCTCGTTTGAAATCAATTCGCCCAATAAAAAAGTTAAGTGTGAAAATTTGTTTCATTATTGTGTTTTCAAACCAAGCAAATATATTACTGGATTGATTCAGGTTATTTATCAGCCTAACTTCGAATAAGCAAGAAATTTAAACTCATCACGATATACCAATCAATGACATCCTCCAACCGTCCCTTTTTTTCCATTTTATTATCTAAATCTTGGATTCAATTTGAGCAGGGGTAAAGAGAATATCTTTGAATTGGAATCTGTCATGAAATGGAAATTTGATTGAAGGATATGATGAATCATCCAGCTTTAAACAAGAACGTCAAAATCAGGCTCGTAAGCCTACGGGCCTAATTTTATGAGCAATTTCTTCATTTTGTATGCTTGAGTAAAAAAGAAAAACTGATAAAAATGAAAATAGTTCAAGGACATCAATTGTCATCAAAATGACGGGATATGATAATAGATCATCTTATAATTTAAAACTTTGCGACGATCAAACCAAACTAAATAGAGCCTTAAGTCAGTCGTAATCAATAGGGTTGGTTATATGAATTCGAAATTTTTTTTTTTGTTGTTGTGGCAACTAGTAGACCAATTTAATTTCATTCATAATCTGCACACAAGTACAATGAATGGATTGGACAACCCGTGGTTTCAAATGCACGTTGTGCAATGCCGTGAAAAACCAAGTTGCCAGATCATTAACTAGAGAAGTATATAGAGATCTGCAAAAATTATGGAAAAAGGAACCAAGGCAAACATCGAAACTGAATCGAATACTCTAGCACTATTCAATTCAGTTCAGTTCATACCCTATTTTGTGCACAACGTTAAACGCAAATTCTAACAACCATTTGTTACCAAACAAAATTTGCTATGTAAATGTTTCAAACATGCTTTTCTACTCCAAGTGGCCTGGCAAGTAGTATTTTTTTTTCTGCACTGTTAGGCAATAAATAAAAACCTTGTCACCTGTAACTTCAGTCTTTCCTTTGCTTGGCGTCACGGATATGGAACATAAGCTGCAAAATTAACCAGCCCCTCGAGTTAATTTCTAAAACTCACAAGGCAACTGCGAAATAGATGAGATTTATCTTTCTACCTTCGTCCCAACATAAAATGTAAGAAACATGCCTCCAAGAGTAGGTAGGCCTAAAAAAAAAACATAAAGAGCTGTTAGTCTCCAATATATTTGTTTCACCAAATAACGGCAATAGGTAAGAGCATGAACCTTCTTTTTGGAGGAATTGAGAAATCAACCAGTTCATGCCTGACGGTCCAATAACATAACCAACAAGGTTAGCCACCTGCAGAAATGAAAGTTTAGAATTACTCCGCGATTATTCTAGTCTAAACTTCCTCAAAGCTAACCACGTAAAAACCAAATCTGGGATAAATGTAGGATCTTAGGGAGCCGTGTAAGGAATCATTTACGGTGCATAGCATTTAGAGGAATTTAAATTATTTTGGATTTCTAATTCTATGCATGAATAGTTGTTTCGCACAGTTGTGATCACACAAGCATGAACTGTGAGAGTACAGATATTACACAATCGAATAGCTGCCTAATTTAATGTTTCACCAATGAAAAGTTCAACTTCTGGGTTTGCTTGAAGTGACGGAATATTGGGAATCGCATCTCAAAGGCACCACCCCTTACAAAGTCCTATTTGAAGACCTGAAAACCCGCTTAGTTGGGGGAAACAAGCTGCTACTGTGTTTTTAAGCAATATTTGCAAGGCATCATTTTCCGCAGTGAACGACTATTAACTCAAACGCCACAAACTTTTTTCTCAAGTTCCGAGTTGAAAGCTTTATCCAATGAGCTTTAGTTGCAATTACAAACCACTTGACTTTAACTTACCAAGTTTATACTGGGCATTGGCGCATATCAACTTGAGATGTCAACGCCCAACCAAACAACCAAAAAATAATCTACTATCACAATCTATTAACGACATGACATTACGAGCAGAATTGTAAGCATCCAACATGAAACTGTTATTAGTGAAGCGAAAAGAGCAAGTAGACATACCATGAGACAAGTTATTGTGATAGCACCAGCAAGTGCACTAAGTTCACGAAAAACAAACTCCCCAAAAGCACTGGGGGCCTGAAAGCAGACATGAGACCAAACTAATTAGTACACTTGTTCAAAAAAGAAACAGGAGTACTAGCTGAATGAACATTTAAAACAAAAAGTGCAACAACAGATAGACTTAGACACTAGATAAACTTTGATGTTGGATGAAAGCAGAGAAAGAACATAGTTTTTCATCCAACAGCATGGTTTACCTAATGTAGCAAAGCGTGGGCCAGCAGATAACATGTTGTTACCGTAATCTATATTATCTTGATAATATGTAGGCCAGCAAATGATATGTGGTCGCCTGATTTACAAGATTTATGTGGTTACCCCAATGCAGCCAAAAAATTGGCCTACTCATTAGCCACCAGGCTGGCTAGTTCCAAATCAAACTCTAATTCTAAGGGAAATAAAGATAGTAGACGTTTCCCATAGTAACCTTTTCAGATGTGTATGATACACGGTGAAAGGAGTAACCACCCCTCAAAAATTCCTACACAAAATGCAGTTCTTTGGGAGCTACTGGTCCACATACCATGTTATCAATTCTCAAAATTTAGTACAAGGGCTCCAATCTAAGAAAGTGAATTCAAGAGGCAGAGGAAATCTTCAAATGCCTCAGCTAAAGAATTACAAGCCAAGTCTGACTAATGAGTGGTCTGAGTGGGAGATAAATGTATATTTAAGTGAAAGATCATATGATTTCAGGCACTTCAATTCCATGTACTCCTAGGCTAACAGAGCATTAAATAGTCACAGGGAATATCAATTAATTCAATCACCCAAGTCCCAACCACCAAGAGACCTCAAACTTGATTTCTAAACTCCATGTTGCGCAAATTCTCTAAATCATCTTGACCCTGACAGACGCTTTGCCATGAGAAAGAGCCCAATAGAGCCTAATCGAACTAACATTTGGGGTTTGTTGTTTCATTGTTTCCCAAGGAATCACCTAGACCTAATAGCAAATCCCACACCTAAGTAGCTGATAATCTGAATCCTGAAAGTTAAGAAGTGACTGAAAACGTAAAGGACTGCTGCCCCAAGCATGTAATTATGCTACCAACTCAAAACCACACTCAGAAAGTAGTGCTTCTTCATCAGGTTGGTTGATTTAGAAATTTCTTTGAACCTTCCCGGTGAGATTTAATGTAGGCATAAGCTTTGTATTGCCTTGACAAAAGCTTTACCAGAAAATAAAAGTTGCTAACCAAAGCAAATCCAACCTGAGCACAAGCCAAACCCAACCAGCCCATTTAAGAAGTGTTTAGGATGAGAAATGGAGCCTGACTGAAAGCTGATTGAAACTATGTTTAGGATGATCTCATGCAGGGACAAAATATGGAAGTGTTTATAAAAATTCCAAATGGATTAAAATATTGAACCGTAACAAAAACTCTAGATGATTTTCAAAAATGAAAATAACAACTGTCTAGTAGGAATTCCTATCTAGAGGACTCAGAAAAGTGACAAAATAAAAGTTCCATACCATAACAGATCATATCGCTAATCAAAATTTACTGTTATGTTCTAAAATCAACAAAAAGGGTACGACCGACACAAGCGTGTACATAGAGAATACCCAGGGGGCGCGAGAAAGATCGATCTAAGGCACTCAGCAAAATAGCCCCGTAAATTTCTTTGAAATTCTATTGACTTCCATATTCATATTAGTCATAAATTCAATAGCTTTATGATCTGTGTCAGGATTGGAGGGGCATTAACTCAGAGCATACTGTAAAGCATGGAGATAGACTACACAAGAAGAGTATCACCTGAAAAGAAGTTGCTGCTGATTTCACAATCATTTCTGGGACAAAGAATACGCATGTTAACCATGCCCACGAAAGAAGTTTCCTGAAGCCAAAGCAATCATGCCAAGTCAATTTAAAATGGTATGTCCCTTAAATACAAAACTACACTTGCGGACAACAGAAAGCATAACGAAAGCTAAGAGTACCATTCCAAATCATGCCATATGGCGACAAATGTGAAGATAACCCATACATTGAGCAGCTTTCTTTGAGAACCACCAAGAGGAATGTACATGTACCTGAAATTATAGTCGTTCACAACCAATATGACAGATAGAACCATAAATGTGAGAGAATTTTAAGATAAAATCTGAAAGCTTCACCTGACAAGCCATTTGTTGAAAGAAGCATGCCAACTTTTCCAAAAAGTATTTAAGTTGTAGCAATTATTTATACACTTTGGCATATTCTCAGGCGCCTCAATGCCACTGATCTGCAGATTAAGTTGATAAATGACTTTCTTCCGAACATAATATAGCTAAACTTGTTCTGTCAAAATCAGATTGATCTGAGCTAGATCAGGTTTGGTCCTATTGGATAGCTTAAATATGGTTGCAGTAGAGGAAACAAGTGAAAGGGGAAGCATAAAAGTGAAATACATACAAGCGACCAGAAGCGAAAGTAGCGCCAGATTAGAGAAAACTTGAGCCACATGAAGTTAAGAACCTGTTGCATTGTAAAAACATAGATGTAATTGCGAAGGCTATGTCATTCCAGTACTTTAGAGAGTCAAGATTTTCGGCATGAAACAAAGCTTAGTGAATAGTATGCCAGAGCATGAGTAGTAAAACAAAGCTGTTTGGCATTATAACAACCTACAAATCGACCCTTACCCCGTATCCAATGATGAAAACGTCCATGGGAGATAACTGTTTCCACAAGCCGCTGATGGTGCATCAAGATGATTTGGTCAGAAAACAACACTCAATACAAGAAAACTTTTAGGATAATGTGTAAGGAGTTCAAAACAGGCCCACCTTATGGCAAAGGCATTGTAGTAAAATAAATGTGTCATTAATTCCATTAGTAAGAGACTAAAAACCCAGCGCAACCCATACCAAGCCACTTCCCTGAGTGAATAGTTTTTCTGAGGGGTATCTAACTGCAGTAAGAGTGTATTACACCGCTATGATTAGATCATTTACAACGTACTGAAAGGTATACACTAAAGCAATAAGTAAGGGCAAAAAACAGATCAATAGAGAAAATAATTGGTCCACTATGGAAGCTTCAGAAATTTCAAACTAAAAGTCAAGGCAATTGAGAAATGTTTCAGCAACATGAACAAAAGAAACACGAATGTAAATGTTCAGACCCTACTATAAAAAGAAGTGGCCACAAACGCTTGGAACTTGGAAGCATGTAAAGGGATAAAAGAAACACCATGGTGAAATTTCAAAAAAATACAAGAGTGTTATACTGTTGCTATAAAAGACCAAAAAACAGCAAAATATAGAAAAAATACCTGTGACGCAAATGCATTAAAGCTTAGAACTGGTCCAGCAATATAGAGGGGAGCATATACCAAATAACATAGGTATACAGCCAAGGAGAAATTATTGTTCTGGAGGTTTCTCTCCTGAGGAAAATAGTTCATTCAAAAGAAGATATTAGTCCAGATGACAGCAAGACTACAATTTAGCAATTGCAGTGATACTAGAACCTAAAAGACAACCTGTAATAGCAGGAAGCATTTTTGTCCTGATGAACATTTACGGCAACTTTGAATGTGCTTCTGCAATCGGAGAAAGGTGAAAACATCAAAATAAAGATACTCTATGAGCAGTAATCAAATTAGAGACAATCAATTCATTTTGTTATATTTTTTGGAGGGTTCCAACCTAAAACCAATTGGCAATAAGTGGAGTAGCCTATTGATTTTATTAACCAAGCTTGGGTGGCTTAGATGAGCGATGTGGGATAAAGTCTAACACTCCCCCCTCACGTGCAGTCCGGATGCACTTGGAGGTACGAATTGAGGAAACCAGGAGATTTGACTCGGTGACAGACTAGGACACCAGGAGCTGAGCGATTGACTCGAGCAACGGAGATGACAAAGACTTTTGCTCGAGAGGTGAGGCCACCCAAGACCTAGCTCTGATACCATGTTAAATTTCTTGGAGGGTTCCAACCTAAAACCGATTGGCAATAGGTGTAGCCTCTAGATTTTATTAACCAAGCTTTGGTGGTTTAGATGAGCGATGTGAGATAAAGTCTAACACATGTATTGCAACTGCAAATGTTCGAACAACAAGAAATTGATCATGAGGATAGTTGAAGAAAACCCAAAGAAAGTAAGTAACTGATACACGAACTACTATGAAACACAATTTCTTTGAATCAGTTTACCAGACAATCTCAAGATTAAGCTATTTTGAAGTTTGGGCAGAAACAAGCAGCTTGGTAAGATACACCGACAAAGACCTTTAGACAAACAAGTATTGTTAACAGAGATGAGAAAAAAGTGTTCAACCCTAATGCGCATGTTTATGGAGGAGAGTACAGAATACAATGACCATACCTCACATACAAATACTTAAACCTATATATAACTCCTAACATACCTTTTGATCCAACCGAGAACTACAACATGCCCAATGATAATCATACCCAAAGCTTATCTGGCGCAAAGTAACTGTCAACAAGATAAACCAAAATAAGATCATAGACATGGAATTCATAAAAGATAATATGAGTTTTGCTTCTGCAAAAGGAAGACAAATCTGAGTAAAACAAATGGGTTTAAGCAATCGGATACGATATCATTAGTGAGACTAATATAAAAGCAATATTATGTTATGAGCTAATTAGATATGATATGACCAGCCTATTTGCTGGAAAATGGCAACTGAAAACTAAAGAATTAACAGATTTACTGACTGAGAAGTGCCTTGCAGAGTTTAAAAGGCGACTGCAACTAAGATTTTTCCCATCTATATTTTATGATGCATCTTTCTAGGATTAAACCAATTACCTACCCATTTTTTCAATAGGTCAATCGATTTTTTATGGTTCGTTGGATGTTTTGAAATGAGGGAAGTCCCACAAATGGGGGGGGCCCGACAATTTTCGGGAGACTTTGATCATTACGAGTTTGATCAATCAGGAAAATTCTATTAAACTCTTTATGAAGTCACGAGAAAGATTTCATATCTACGATATGTAAGGTCACTTTAAACATGATCCCACAATATCAGGTTTCATCCAATTGAACTAATTTCCAAATCCATTCTTTGGGAGAATACATAAAAGGAGGGGGGGAAAAGGAAATTGCAACTATGGTCTGTCCAGCTACGTATTTGCTATCCCAAAAATATGCACAAAAATTCTCAATAGTACCACAACTGTTGCATCCTTGTTATTCCAACAAAAGACTATTTGCAAAGTCGCCACATCTAATAGCTAAGCGCAAGTACAAGAATTCCGTAACATGCAGTGATACTAATTAAGGTTACAGAAAGATATATCCAAGGAAATTTCCATGATGGCAATTGGCAACTGTCAAAATAATGCCAAAGGTGAGGTCTGTACCCATCTAGCCCTCCCGCACCCCATTAACAGGAGAAGTAGTAATAACAACGAAGCATCATGTCATTAAGATGTGGGAACCTTTTCTAATACGTGTTCCAAATATGAGAATAATGACATTATGGGGGTACTTTTATTCTGGAGAAAAATGAAACACTTCTACATGGCAATATATGCCAGCATGACGTGCATGCAGAGTGAAGTGAGAAATTTAACTAATTTGAACATCTTAATGACAAATGATAGCAGAAGAATGAGCAAAACCATAAGATGAAAGAAGTTCACGTCCATAAGGTGAGAATCATATGAACACAATTCCACTGAAATTCCACAAAATGAAAGAGGCAAAGAAAATACCAAAATTAAAGCAGATATGCCATCTAAAGGAACCCCGGAAGTTGTCCAAATAAGCCCAATGCTGCCTGGGCACAAGAAGAAAACATAATCACGACCAAATAGAGAAACTGAACAGGGCAATTGTTTTCCCAAAGTATCGCACTAAACTATTACTCAACATATTATAAGAACTGAAGCAACCAGTCAATACTCACCCAATACTGGAGAACCGATAACCCTCAAAAACACGGTTACATATAAGAACAGATATGTTGAAACCCCAAAGTACAAATGGGAAGTACTTTTTCTTTCCAAATATCTGCAGAAACAAAAATCTGGTAAAATACGACAACAATTAGATGTGGATGCTAAAAGCTTTAATCTAAAGAGACTATAGTCTTTCTAAAGGAGTAATAAGTACTTCTTCCAACTTCCGAAATTGAACGAGTATACAACCTATTCACTTTACATTGACTTGCAATAGAAAATTCAGAAATTATTCAGCTGGGGCTAGTCAACATGGCTAAACTCCCCCAATCCCACCGTTGGGCGGGTCAAGTTTTTTAGTCTTACCACTTCCACCCTCCCCCGATTCGATGGCCTCTCAACTGGCCGAAAAATAGGGAAAATCATGAAATTAGTGGAACTTCAAAGTAAAAATGGCCACAAAGAATAAAAGAACACAATTCTATCATAGCAAAAATTTGTGACGGTCCACGAATTTGTAATGTGAGTGATGTGGCATTGCTCATAATCTTGTTAAATATGACAGGACCAAGTATATTCGGGTTGAGAGGCATTACATCTAGGAAAATGGGATAGCGGTTTTAGCTTGGGCATGAGAGACATATCTACACCAAGTTGAAGTGAAGTGCTAGAGCTTATTGTCAATAGAAAAAGGGTACTTGTTGAATTTCTCAGACTAAACTGATAAGAAGGTGCCCATTTGTATATTTCGTTCCCCTTTTCTTTTTCTTACGCTTCCTCTTCTCTCTTTTGTTTCTCTTCAATTTAACCAATACATTCCTCCAATAGGCTCTATTGGAAGTAATATCTTCAACTAAAGTTTAAGGCAACCATGTCTTTCCTTAGTCTTTAACTCTTCTCTCCTTGACCTACCCCAGTATCTTTAACCATACTTTGTGGGTCAAAGAACTGAACTCCTACTTTCAGGCATGTTACCATGCCTGCGTTGCACATGGCCATGCCATGATGTTCTATATCATGTTCCCCATAAATAACTTGAAACCAAGAAATGCTGCAAAGGAACAGGTGTGAACAAAACAATCGATGACAACAAGAATGCATGCAAAATGAGCAAAATACGCACCTTTACTAAGAGAAAATTAACTACAGCAATAGAGAGGACAAAGATGATGCTGCATGGAAGAAGAAGAAAAAAAAGAAACTTAGTGAAGCAAATGAATCAAGAAAGGATGATGACAAATTTAGTACAACTATGGATAGGGCATATACCAAGCTCCGTGCAAGTACAATAAATAAGCCAAAGATATCAAAAGCCAAACAATTGACATTCCCTTTGCTTCTAGATGACAGAATGCCCTCATTATATTGGCCACCATTGTGAAAACACCAAAAACGACCGTAAGAATGGGTAAATTTGCACGGAAATTTCTCCATTGTGCATCGGAGACATCCTGTAAAAGCAAAAACAAAGGGGGGGAAGATAAGACGGAAGGTTTATTAGGCAGAAAAAGTATGTTTGATGCTCACATGGATAATGTACTCATACTAGTGCAATCAGGTATCATAATGAGTAGAAAAGCTTATTAAAATACTACAAAGAACAGGTACTGTTTCGACCATCATCAAAAAAAAAAATATAGACTATAAACTGATATATTTGGTAATTGGGGTAGTGAAGAAACCACCAAACAGAGCTTCAAAGTGGTGAAGAGCATACTTCACACTTAGCGAAATGCAAATCAATTGTTGCAACGAGTAAAAATAACGAGATAGTTTTCTGTGTAAGAAGTCCAAAAGAGTCTGTCATTAACCAATCTTGCATGGCTCAGCCTGACAATAAGTTTGCAGATAAATTGATCTCCCTCCACTTGATTGAAAATAAGTACGGACCCCCCCCTGCCGTTGCATGCAGTCTATTAAAGTAATAGAAGAGGCTGTCTAGTGGTTTTCTTACGTTTCTGATAAAATAGTGGAATTTTTTTTTATTTTTTTTTGAATCTATCTGCATCACTGATTCACTGAATTTGTACATCTAGTGTGTATATGCCACATGGAAATGAAGTAAACGTGTATTTGCTCGTGAATTGCATTCCAGAACTAGCACCTAAACTACCACCCAAACTACCACCATAAAGGCCTTGTATCCGCACCCAACACCAGGATCTTCACTAAAGCTAGCACCCAAGGGTCCACAGACTCCGCCACCAAGACCACCACATGCAGTAGCTCCACCACAAAGTCAATGGCATACGTCACAAGAATGACCATCTTTTCATGATTGCTTCCACATTCCTACCTCCTCATAGCCCACATCCAAACCATATTTGAGTCAACCTCTACAAAAAACACTGTACCTCTTTAGCATAATGCCATTACATTTGCTTCAGAGATGCGATTAAAGTGATCTCTTGCACTATGCTAATTAGAGCCAAAGGCTTGGTAATATTGCTTTCAAACTGCTAAATACATAAATCCAATCAACTACGTAGACTGCATCGGAGTTATAAAAAAATGGAACTAAGCAGCAAGGAGTGTCATAATGTTATCCAAACAACAAATGGGTGCGACAAATCCAAAGAATGTTCTTCCAAACCACTTCATGACATCACTTCTATTCACATCAAAACACTGGAAAAAGTCAATACATTAAATAAAGCACAACTCCATTTGGTTTGAAGTGGAAAAAACGTTATAACGCATAGTCTAGATGATAATAATAAACGGATACAAGTCAGTCAAAAGAGTTTTCTCTTCGTAACCTTTAACATCGCTCTTTTTACCGGCATTCGACCGAGGTAAGCTTAAGATTTAAGATAAGAATAGCTCAAACCAGAAAACAAGCAATCCTAGAATCCAGTTTAGAACTTCATCAAAGTTTAGAAAAGCTACTATTTAGACTTACCTATTTTCACATGAAAGAATAACCGTCTCGTCACGTAATTTGCAGCCATGGCACAAGATGTAAGGACGTAGCGTGAAGTGAAGTTTAAACATATAGTTAAGGGCTCCACTTTGAAGTTTTATACGGATGCAAGTCAACAATACCTACGTGATTGAATTTGAAACTGCTGTATACGTCGTAAAGATTCCTAACTTCTTTTATTCCCACCATTTATTTTATGGGTTTTGCATTTTGGTTTGGAATAACAAATAAGCCTACTGCCAATCTCCCCGAAACAGAGAAATCATCTGACGGATCATCCACCTCATGAATATACTCCTACCATGTTCTAGTTCAAACACCCACTGGAACTCAAACAACCTGCACTTCAATATCTGTTGTTGTCTGTTATTTAATCAAAGACCAATGTAGTCCATGGAATGCAAATTACTCAATAACTTTCAGTCTAATCCATAGTTTGTCTCCCACTAACACATCAAATATTCCCAAATGACTGTTTTATTCCTGGCGACTAGGTTTCGAGCAGTCATAAACTCATAAGACACCAGCAAATATAAGCAACAAACCAAAATAGCGGGGCCATAATCCACAAAGACCGTAAGAACGTTGAACAAAAAGAAACAAATTCGAAAGAAAAAAAAAACACAGATAACAAGGACTTACATTATACCAACCCCCAATCCAACCAGGACGCAAACCATAAAGGGTTCCATAATGATCTGTAACAGAAACAATGAATCAAATCAAGAAGCAAATAGAGACAGCACACATATCTATGTACAAATCTCGGAAAAGAGAGAGGGAGTGAAGAATGAGAACAAATACACTACACACACACACACACACACACAAGTGTTTAAGTTGTTTTAACTATGGAAAGAGACGAGAGAGTACCATGGGAAAGGTGGAGGGAGCGATGAATTACGATAACATAGAAGACAACAGCATAGAGAATGAGGCATATGAGCTCTCTGTGCTGCCAAGAGCTGTTGTCCATGGCGTTAGCTGAACCAGACACTCAGACAGGAGTGGTGTCAATGTGGACTACTGGACCAGACTGACCACATCTGGATCTGGATCGTTCACTGCTGCTATTAATTATTCGAACCATTGCTGTAATTAATTGTTCGGATTTGCTCAGATAATATTAATTGAACTAACTTTTTAATTAGTATTACATAGAATAATGGGACAAACAAACTTTAAATGAATGAGATGTTGCCTATACAACTGACTACAAGAGTGACACCAAAATGGTACAATAAATAAGAATTCCTCTCATTATGACATGCCTACCTGGGAGAGTTTTTCAGCATCAATCAGTGATCGATGTTTTGAGTAGCAGTGTATCAACCTAAGACAAATTTGAGTAGAGCAGGAAAAAAAAAAGTTAATCATACGTAGCAACCCCGGGCTTATGCCTTATTCTAATCGTACCCAAAATTGATTAAGCCAAAATTAAGGCAATGTTTAAGTTCACACATTATAGGAAAATGATTTGATGAACCAAAAGTAGACATAGTGATTATGGCAAAGCTCACCTTGAACTTTCCGATTTACGTTGTCATCATCTTTCACGATTCTGGTGTATCGAAACTTCATAATTGACTTTTCAAGGGCACATCCATCACCATTCAACTCTCAATTTGATTAAGCTCACACCCTGATGAGTACCAACAAATTTACTGCTCTATTAACAATGAAACTTTTCAAATGTCATATGAAGGGAAGTATGAGGAATCAAACAATTCCACAAAATTTAGATGAAAGTATTAATGTAAACCAAGTATTATTGCAAATATAACTCAAGATTCGGTACACATGAAAGCAACCACATGAAGTGCTATTGGTATTTTAGGAACCCAAAACACAAGTGAAGTGTTGTTGCTAAGTGCATGTGTTTGACTGCCTGTACGTGCCCGCACTCATACATGTGAGAGCAAAATGACAACTTTGCACTAAAGTCATGTCATCCATTTTGCCTCAAAACAGACCAAGACTAAGACACACAACATGTAATAAATTCAGAATTTTTTTTTTGAAAACATAAACCCAGAACACAAAGACAATAAAGTTCTTATGGGAAACTCATCAAATATGTAAAGCAAAGGATTTAAGGACAAACAACAAAAAAAACAAAGGAAAGATTGGGAAAAAAAGACTCGCCATAGAAAACATATATCAGAATTCATAACCATGGCCTGACCCTATTTTGCACCAACACCCTAACAGAAACGCTATGGCATGATACAATCATAACCACCCCTAATTTCTACCATTTAATTAAAACAAAAGGCTGGATGATTGTTCGCCCACGGTAACACAATAGTCAAGCTAAGGTTCCTAATTTTATTATTTCCACCACTTATAACACAAAATCCAACTTTAAATATCAATGTCTGCATTTATACTCTTGATTTCTGCATTCAAGCATGTAATATCAGCATCCGTATCTCAATTTCAGTAAATACCAGCTCTTAGCACCTAGGTCAAGCAGTTACACAGGGTTTTTTTATGCTTACGCTAAGATATGAACCATTGCATAAACCACCGCCTCTAACAAGTTTGGGGGGGCCCACAACATCCTTCTATGGGGAATGTTCTAGCATAATGAGAGAGGCAGTGGTCCAGGCATTCATTTGGCACCTATGGCATTGTTAGAAGTGTCATGCAATTAGTGGTTGACGATGTCTCACAGAAAGTTAAAAATTGAATTCTTTAAAGTGGTGTCAAAGTTATTTTGCGTTATCATGCACGAACACACAAGATTGGGGAATTAACTACTCCATCTGTCCATTTTTAAAGTTTCCACTACTGTTCTGCTTGCCATTTTCAACGACTTATATATCTCAATATATATTATGTATTATGTTATTAAATTCACTGACTTATAGAAATAATTGAGATCTATCAAACAAGATTCATATTTGCATATTTCTCACAATGTACATTGAGAATATAGGTCATTGAAAATGGCATGCAGAACTAACACTTAAAAAGGAACGGAGGGAGTAAGAGAAAGTCAATTAAAGCATTCTAGAGCTGGACAAATAAATTGAGAGTCCACAGCGAAGGTTTACCAGTGAAAAAAAAAAAGGGCTTACAAAATTAAGGATCTATAACGTTCACAAATATATTCCAATTTCTGATTCTCTTCATGTCTTGTAGATATATTCTTTTGCCTAAGTTCATTTAATGGGCCTAAATTGTGCTCCTCGCGTGCAGTCAATTCACTATTTTATATTTAAATGCATAAAGCATTTAATGGCCTTATTTTTCAATTCATTAGTTTCTCTTGCCAAACCGAAAGCAGATTTTGCCACTATCCATTCCAATGTTATCAATACCGGCCGGTACGTACTGTTTTTGACAGAATCCGGTACCCTACACCTCTAATTCCGTTTCGGCTCAAATACCGATCGGTACCGGCTGTACCGGTCGGTACTGGACATACCGGTCAGTGCCGGCCAATACCGGACTACTTTTAAATTTATTTTTTTCTTCAAGTACCGGACAATACCGGACGGTACCGGGAAAATACCGGATGGTACCAGGCAATTACCGGATGGTACCGGACAAATACCGGATTTTTTATTTTTTATTTATTTTAAAAAAGTGTATATTATACTATAAATTCTTTTAAGTAGGAAAATAATACTAATAGCGATCAATCCAAAACCGTACCCTGTATTTGACCGGTACCAGTACATACCGTACCAGTAGGAAAACCGGTACCCTGACCGGTACGGTATTCCGTATTCAGAACATTGATCCATTCTGCTTGCACTCATGCTGACCACATTGCCCAACAGATGTAGAAATGAAAGAGATGGAAGTGGATTTAAGTAATCACTCGAGGCCACAACTTTTCAATTCCCAATTTCATTAAATTCGCTGTGGGAAATGCAATGCCATGTACTCTAATTTCTATGTTACCTGATGATATTGACTTCAATACTTCCAACATATTGGCATACTCATTGAGGCAATAGAACAAACACCTGGTACCCATCACTATATTACTAAATCAGATGTAGAAACCTCATGTAGTTCCTTACAATGGAACACAGTTTTGGAAAATATCAAAAGAAAGAGCAAAGTACGTAAACGTAATAGAAACATCATTAGCTGGACTACTCGTTTTCAATTAACCTAAAAATGGGAACGAAAACTGAGCCAAACCCCTAATTTATTGAAGCGAAGGAAATTGGAGTCTTCATCATCAAACTGAACAAGTCAATTGAAGCAAAACGTAGCCAACATAGAAATGCAGACTTCCTTTTCTCTAGATTTTTCCTTCTTCGAAGAATCTAAATGGTACATGCATATAAATAGAAGCCAAAAAACAAGGGAATTGGAGTTTCCATCATGAAATTGGAGTCTCAGAGTGCAGTAAGCGAACTGACCTGGGCGTCTTGCAAGCAGAATCAAGCCGGAAATGAGTAGAAGAATGGGAGCGATTGCATGACGGTGTGAGTCGTGCCCGGTTGTGTAGTTGTGGCCCGGTGGTGTTTCGTGCAACAGTGCGCTACAGATCGGGATTTATTGTTCACAACAAAGAGTTTCTTCGTGGTTCTTCCGGATCCTCGATAGCTAGAGAGAATGAGAGGTCTTCACTTTTTATGAATTTGGGGAAGAAAATGGGAGTTACAACCGAAAAACACTCGCGGACTGAGGAGAGAAAGTGGGGGGATCGAAGAGGAATAACAGAGTTTAGCGGGGGCTCTACGGTAAAATTTCCGTACTAAACCGTGAAGGGTGTTTTGGTAATATCGCCGTTCCAAATCTGAAACAAAACCCAACTCACTCGTTATAGGGCAATTATTCGCAACGCCATATTTTCTCCCTTAGATCGTTAAAAAAGTTAAAAATTTTTAATTATACTCGACAGTTAGTTATCGAAATTGAGATACATTTTCAGCATACAATTACTGAAATATAATATTTTTTTTCACAGCTATTTACCGAAAATATATGTTCTGCAATTGTTTACCAAAGGTTGAACATATTTTCAACATGTAGTTACCGAAATATAATCTTGTTTTCAACAGCTATTTACCGAAATATTATGTATGATTTTCAACAACTATTTACCGAAATGTAGTGAATTAAGGGAGAAAATACGGGATTGCGAATAGCCGTCCTCCTCTTTATACATACAGGAGGGAAATAGAAAGATGAATGTTGAAAACCAAGTTACAACCGCAACGGAAGTGTTCAATAATGGATTGATAGTCTAGCCGACCTTTTCACATCTCCAAACTTGCTTGAAAACTTCGTTCCAGTGTTGAATGGATAAAAATAATTGGAATACTTTGGCACACCATTCGCTTCAATCTCACTAACGTGTGTGACCGTTTGATGCACGGAACAAAAAATATCACATTGGTTGGTTTTTTTGGGCCTCGCATATTAAAGGGATCAACAAAATAGTATTTGATAAAAAAAATAATTCAATTTTTTTTTTATGTTCCGTGTTCAATGCACGCTAGCATTATTCACGTTCTACATATTGAAAAACATGTGTGGTGAAGAAGGCGTCACGTCTACGGTATTCCAGAGATCTTAGGCCCCGTTCCGCTTTCTTTCTAAACCTTCTTTGTTAAAAAAAATGTAATTTTAAACTCATATATAACGAAAATGAAAAATACTATTTTAATTTTTTTTGCACCGTTTAAAAGATTTCAATAAGATTTATCAAACAAGATTCATATTGATAAAAAATTTATTTGCGTAAACACATATTTTTGAGCTTGAAATTATCTTATTTTTTTAAAAGTTCATTTTTTAAGAAATCGAAACGGGGCTTAATTATTTTTCCCCCGCATATTCACATCCTCCCCCACAACGTTTCTCTCTCCTTCCCACGTATTTCTCTCCCCCCTCTCCCTCTCTCTATTTTTATAAAAAAAAAATCAAAAATCTAGAAATTTTGGATTGGGGGTTGGATGGTTTTTAAGACAAAATACACATGCTTAGTATATAGAGATAGATAGATATGATCTACTTGTTCAAATACAACCGATAAAAATTTGAAAATACAAGTACACAGCTTCAATGAAGGTTGCTATCGTCTGATCGAGTAGGCATCAAATCTGATTCGAAAACCCTGAGATTTATTGCAAGAGTACATTATATATACTTTCACTAAGACGCAATAATGTTTCTCGTGTGGCGCAGTAGTCTTAGGATTTGCCCGCTCTTAAGCTTTCGGTTTGAAATCTCTTAAATGCTTTCCATTCTTTTGGAAAGCATTTAAGCTCTCGGTTCTCTCTCTCTCTATATCTTATTAATATCATTTAGGAGTATAATGTATAATGCTACCATAACCCATCTATGTAAGGGACAATAAGTCTAGGACTCTAGAGAATATATATAATGCATAAAATATCAAGTCTTGGTTCATTCTCTCAATCTATGAACTTAAGCTAATACAAACACATTTCGTTTTACTTCCGTTTTCACTTTTACAAAGTTTTATTGGGTGAACATATTTATCCGAACAAAACTCAAATTTTCTTCTAGAACCTAAGTGGACTCGATTGTTGAGAGCTAGGTGACATGTAATTCTATCACGGGCTTGAAATGAAAACCACTTTTTTTTAAATTAAAAAAAAAACTGGAAAGGTACGTGACACTATAATGCAAACAAAAGTTTGCTTTGGATGCACCTAACCGGCACGGTAGTCTTAGGATTTGCTCGCTCTTAAACTCTCGGTTTGAAATCTCTTAAATGCTCTCCATTCTCTTTGAAAGCATTTAAGCGCTCTCTCTCTCTCTCTCTCTCTCTCTTTAATATCATTTAGGAGTATAATGTATAACGCTACCATAACCCATCAATGTAAGGGACAATAAGTCTAGGACTCTAGAGAATATATATAATGCATAAAATATCAAGTCTTGGTTCATTCTCTCAATCTATGAACTTAAGCTAATACAAACACATTTCGTTTTACTTCCGTTTTCACTTTTACAAAGTTTTATTGGGTGAACATATTTATCCGAACAAAACTCAAATTTTCTTCTAGAACTTAAGTGGACTCGATTGTTGAGAGCTAGGTGGCATGTAATTCTATCATGGGCTTGAAATGAAAACCACTTTTAAAAAAAAAAAAAAAAAACTGGAAAGGTACGTGACACAGTAATGCAAACAAAAGCTTGCTTTGAATGCATCTAACCTCCTAATAAAGTTTGTCTTATTTATTTTATCAAACAACAATCTCATTTCATATCAAAAGCCTAAAGGCTACAAAAATTTCGTTAAAATATACAAGAATAAACTAAAACTATCAAAATCCATAACGAAACACATCTACTAGGAGGCTCCAAGGCACATACTGCGAAGGTAAACATATGGTTAATTTAAGTAGTTTGGTTAATTATAAGGACAAAAAAAAAACAATGGATGTATCTAACCTCAGTCCTAATACAGTATTAATATATATAAACTGAAAGAGTTTAATTTTGTCTCTATATCTCTTTTCATATGCACCATGCAACATTAAGCGACAGACTATAAAGATTTTTTCATGATTAGCAGTTTCGTCTGCAGGCATCATGCATTGCCAATCATAAGGTTTAAAACATTAATTAATTTGGAAATGATACTTGGAGGGTGGAGCAATTACCCTAAACATCTTGAATGATTAGCACTAAGTACATGGTTAATAAAGTTGGTCAATCTTTTGGTTTAGTGTACCACTTTTCAGATTAATTTGCTCCCTATTTTTTCTTTTGGTTCATTAAAGTTGGGTTCTAACCTAATTGTTCAAGATGGTTTGAGCCAACACAACGTTAAGTTAGACTATTGTATCTTGGAGGAGACAAGTCCTAGGAGAGTTCTACTATATCGGTGGTATGTTTTAACTAGTCGCATAGCGCTTGAATCTTCTCAAAGAAAGTGAGATATTCACAGCTCAATCCGGTGTGATGTAAATCCATTGGATATTTGTGTAATATCCACCGTAATTTGTTTGATGTAAGTGGATAGGTAGTTCGTTAGGACTTATTATTGATAGTGGATGAGGTTGCCGTGGAGTGGGCGAATTTGGTTAATTTGGTTTAAAATCAAAATTTCCCAAACCACGTAAAAAATTCTAGGTGTGTTTTCGTGGTTTGATTTATTGGCCCAACGTTCGATCAAGCTAAATTTTTTACAGGAACAACCTACTCGATGAGTTCTACAAAATAAACGATTCTGATCATTATTGTGGGTTCTTCACACACAGGCCCAAAATTGAACATGGACGATATTTAATACTGGTGTGGTTGTTTTTGAATTTCTTTTCCACTAACCTCTTGGTGCAGGAAAAAAAAGAAAAAGAAGGAAAAAGACAGGAAATATAGCGTTATCAAATTGAACATCTCGCAAACTATTTTTTAAAAAGAAAAGTGAGCTAAAACCAGATTGATAGCTTCCCTCCATTGCAAATCTCTCCCCTTTGCTCTCTCCAAAACACACACACACACACACAAAGTAGTAATAAACAGAGGCAAAATAAACCCAATTAAACTTTAGATCACAACTTCAAATTACTAGCTAATCTTGATGCTAACCATCAACAAAGAGTAGAAAAGGATTATTTTTCCAATAATCTTTCTCAACAAAAAAAAAACACAGCCAAATCTAAGAAAACAGAGACTGCATTCTTTAGTTTCTATTTCAAGACAACTCACAAAACAGAGCATTCCAAATTTCCGTGAACACCTGAACGATTACCCTGTGATGATGATACGAATTCAACGAAAGAAAAGTCTCCAGCAAATCCTCCAGGTCTCTCGCTCCGATAATCTGCCTCTCCACGATCATCTCCACCATTGAATTCCTGAAATCATCGTACGGATCGCTCGATTGCTTCTTCACCACGAAGCTAGCTCTCACTTTCCCCTGTAATGGGCCCAAACCCATCTCGCATTCCCTCCTTACGAGCCCATTCACCTCGCGATTGGCTCTGTTTCTCCTGAAAGAATCCGACGAATTGAATGAGAGAGAAACAGAGGAGAACAGAGTCATATTCTCATCATCAAAATCATTTCCCCTATCGTCATAGTAATTATCAAAATTAGCCCTTTTTAACAACTGGGTCGATTTGTTCCTCTTCTTTTTAGATTTTTTCCTTTTGGGAAATGTGATGAGGGGCGAAATGGGTGAAGCAGGGTGGCATTCTCGGCCATCTGTTTTTTGTGGGGTGAGAAGAGGGCTCGGGAAGGGTACTTTGGGCGATGGAAAAAGCTCTGTTTTGGGTCTGAAAATGGAAGGCAATGGGTGGGGGTTGGAAGAGAATAGGTCGATCAGTTGGTACTGGTGGCGGGTATGGGGGAGGGTTTCGGGTCGGGCGATGACGTCCGAGGTGGCTCGGGACTTACAAGACCCACATGACGATGATCGGAGGAGGCCAGAGATTCTCATTTTCAATCGGTTATGGTTCTCCATTGAAGAGAGAGCGAGAGAGAGAGAGAGAGTTTGAAGGTGAAGGTGGTGGACTTGAAAATGAATATAAAGAAACTGGACTTGAGGACGCAAGAGGTCCGGTAGGTTGGTACTTGAGCCGCAAGAGGTCAGGTAGATAGGTTGGTGGGTTTGTTTTCCACGTAATTAATCACAATTCTATTTTTAGGGCATGCCGCAAAAAAAAAATTGTAAATTCTCTAGTCCCGATCCTGTTCAGTATGAATTACCTTCCAGTCCCGTCTAGTTTGGTTTTTTGTGGGTCTTTTTTTGGGCCCATAAAAATAATAGGAATCGTTCACTTTTTAGAGCTCGTTAAGACTAACCACATCAAAAATCACGTTGATTGTATATCGTTTAATATCATTTCAGAATGCATTAAGTTTCGGAAAACCATGTTGAAGGGTTGCAATCCTATATTTCACACCATTTTTTAGACAACATTAATGCATTTTTAAATGATATCAAACGATATCCGATTAACTTGATTTTTGGCATGGTCGTTGTTCTCAATAAGCTCTAAAAAGTGAACGATTTCGATCATTGTTGTGGGCTTGGAAAAGGCCCACAAAAGGCAGAACTAGGCGGGACCGTAGGGTAACCCATACTGGACGGGATTTGACTCCAATCCCTACGTGGACAAGCCTGCCTTTGACCAAACCGGTGCAGGGATTAGTTGAGGTTCAGGTAAGCTGACCCGAACACCTCTGACCGTGGAAAAAATAAAAAACCTCTACTTGGAAGAAGTCTTTGTTTTTGGTAATTTTTGAAAAAAAGGTTGAAGTTTTTGTCAAAAAAGCTCGTATCTGTCATCTTGCTAATCCCCAAAACATGTTTGATTTCAATTGGAAGGACTTTTCCTCACGATAATTTAGCAGTTATTTTCCCACTACCTACCTCCCAAATCATGGGTTGAGCTTCCCTCCATACCTAGAAGAGGGTGGTTCCGAAGTACCCCATGATGTTTCAACATTTGTGGCAGTGCACTAAGACCTCCATACCTAAAAAAGGGTGCTTCTAAAGTACCGCCATGTTGTTTCAACATTTGTGGCAGTGCACTAGGACCATCGGATAATTACTCTCGTACCCCGTTTCATCGGTGGACAAAATTGCCTGTCCTTTGCAGCATGCAATAGTAGGTCGAAGACTTCCGTTTTAGGGAGAACATCATGTTCAAGTCATATCTGACTGTGTTCGGAGTCTCTAGACTCAATCCCTTTCTCTAGTCTCTGCGCACGGATCCTAATAAATTTTCTTTCCAATTATTATTCTAATTTCTTTATCTATCTTTCTCTATTCATCAACCAAAAACTTGCTTCCTCAAAACCCATCCTCGAGCATGTTTTGTAAATAGTAAATAATTTATGGATTTCTCCCTGTCTTTGTTTCAAAAATGGGTAGCGGCAAAGTACAATTGAAAGGTGAGAATGTGGTTTAATTTGTTTGCCCACCAGCTTACACAGGAATTCATTTTTAAGGAAGACAGGAATCACCTGATTGTAGAAGGTAGGGACCAGATAGGGAATTTAGTGAGTTATAGGGGTTTCTGCCATTTAAATTCAAAATGCTAAAAAAATAATTTATGTTTCACCTACCCAGCCACCAGATATTTTACTTATTCTTTAACCATCAAAGAAAGTTAAAAAAAAAAAAAACTTGAAATAATCTAAAAGAAGAGATTGAATGGAGATTAGGACCTAATCCCGTAACACGGAGTCTCTTATTATTTATTTATTTTTATTTTTTTTGGGGGGGGATTATTACCATTTTTTTTTTAGGAAGAGTAAAAATTCATTAATAATAAAGAGAGTGTATAAGGAACAGACGTTATAACCTATAGGGAGACCATATAACACGGTCAGAACAAAGAACAAACAAGCAACAAATTAAAAAAAAAATCGCCTACTCCCAAAAGGAATACAAAAGCAACTAAATGTATTCATGGATAAAGTTTTTCTAGCTAGCACTTGCAAAAAAACCATTAAAAAATCACAAGCAGAAAAAATATACTAGTGTATCACACGACGCTGCGGTGCACGAAACACATAAGAATCGGTGCAACTATCTTCAATGGATTATGTTAGCTGTGACATTCTCTCGAAGTATTTACTGTGAAGAATTACAAAACTCGAAGCAAAAATTTGGTCAACTTCATTTTCGGCTGGTTGTTTCTGTAATGAATATTCCGCTCGATCTATGATTTGCGGAATATATTCCCACCAGTATTTCACGGACCTTCGGTTCCTTGCATCCTACCATCTTTTATTTTGTTGGGTAATTCACGATATGAGGTCAATTTATGTGCATTTCGACTTGTTTTGAAAGAGCAATCATACCAAAGACACGATTAATATCAACATACAGCTCTTTTTGGACTTACACTGCAAGAGTTGGTGATACTTAGGAAATTTCAAAGCTAGTTAGGATGGAGTAAATTCCTAAGTCTCAGGTTTTGACCACAAACCAATCTCGGGCTCTTTGCATTAATCAAGTACTATATATATATATTGGCGAATGCCCGTACCTGAAGGCACAAGTCGAACAATGAGCAAAGAGAGAACATTTGTAAAAAATGGATAGGAACATAGTAAGTTCCAGTATATGCGCAAGACAAATCGAGGTGCAAAAAATATTCAAATAGGTCAAAATTTTCTAAAATCCATAAATCACCCAACACACGTAATAAAAATTAACTATTGTCAAACAAAATATATATTTGTAAAACTTAACCTAATAAATAAAATGTCATTATGAATTTTCTAATGTCTTAACAAAGCTCTTATCACGATGACCCCATTGCCCTTTTGTCAGCCCTCGACATTCCTACATAAATAAGATCAAGAATTATTAAATCCATCACAAAATATGAACTGACAATAAAATAAAAAGTTTGGGGGGTATTTTGAATTTTTCCCTAAACTCCCAATTGAAATACTTTTAAGATACACATGTTATCCTGGTAAACTTTTAAAAACTGTTAAATTCACTTTGCTATGTCCCTGGCATTTCTCCAAGTAAAGGATACCTAATGTGGCGTGTCCAGACATGTCTCCACGTGTTTCCGTCATGTCACGTGTCCTCATAGTGTCGGATCACAAAATCTATCCAAAAATTAAGAGAGCTACACAAAAGTGGGCATAAAGAATTAATTCACTCCCCAATATTTTCACTATGTCAAACGTGCACTTTAACAAATACAAAATGAGCATCTTTGAAAGACAAATAACAAAAGTTATAGATCAAAAAAATTCTCATCCTCAGAGAATTAGAATGAAGAACCAGCATACCATAAAAGTAAGTTGCTATCACTGCTTTCTCAAAGATGTTAATATCATTGCTTTTAAAAGTGAAGGAAAAGATGGGTAGAAATCACCTAATTTCATTTAATAGTCTTTAGAAATATGATGGAAAAGAAAGGAAGAACTACCTAAAGTGATATATGAAATGTGCAGTCCTAATGCATGTGAAATGCAAGGAAAGATGTACCAACAACAAAAAAAAACCCAAAGTCCAATAATCAATACAGCTTGTGTGTTAGTAAGAGCAGAGAGTAAGCTACAGAAGGTCCATTGTTTCAGCCTTTCGTTCATCATTTTCGACAATAAAGAGTAAAATCAATACGAAACTTTTAATGTATTACCTCACACAAGTGCATAATGTCCTTCTCATCGTGGATCACAACACCAGTATATCTTTCTCGAAGAACTTGAACCTATATATGCAAAGTCAATAGAAAGGAAAAAATTGTTTAGGTAAGAGGCTGTAGATGATTAAAAAAGAATAACTGTAAGAGGTCATACCACTGGACATGAATTTTCTTTTCTCTTTCTTGCAGTGGTTAGCTTTTTCTTTCCCTTGTCCACGACTGTTCCCTTTAGTTTTTCCTTCGCAATTACTTCAGTTTTTGTTTAAAAAAAAAAATTGTATAAACAAAGAGGCCATGACATGAAGAACCCATATTCTACCAATCCTAATAATCGAGATCCAAAAACTAAATTGTAGAATTTGGAAGCGACAGCCACCATCAGTTTTCGAAGTTCAAAACCAAACAAAAACTCAAGTTGGAAAACTTCATAAGCCATGTCTAGGCAATTAGAGTTTGAAAATCAAACTCCCAAACAACGGCCGTGTATTGGTAGTAGTAAATCAAATACCCAAACAAAGGCAATTAAAAGGCCATGTAACAGGTCTAGAACCAAACAAATTCTACCCAAACAAATGGCTATAACCAAAGAAAGGAAATGAAAACTTCAACAAACCGAGGAACATGCCACATTATTTTTTCCTCAGGAAGACTCTAGGATGATGGGACATGGGAGTCTTACCGGAGAGGGAGAACCAAATCGATTTTATGGACGGCTGATTGGTGGGTGTGCTTTGTCGATTTCATGGACAGTTGATTGGTGGGAGAGCTTTGTGGGCGCTGAGTTTTTTTTTTTTTTTTTTAATCCAAGCGTCGAGGAGTGGGTTCTGCACAGAGAGAGAGAGAGAGAGAGAGAAGAGAGAGAATTAGTGTACTTATCTAAAACTTTGGAATTAACTTTTGTTTGCATCTTTTAAATTTGTCAAAGGGCAATGTTGCTACCCGACTTAGAAATACCACTCAAGTACATAGAATGCAAAATCACACGTTATAGCATGCATCCACTACAACTTTTAAGCTAGTTATGTATTCAACATTGAATACCCCCATAGTTTGTGACTTGTACTATTAGATACACAAAAGAAAAACAACTAAAACATATATCCGAAGTTAATTCAAGCACCGACTACCGTTGGAGCAACAAATAATGAATGTATTTATTACCATCGACAATTAAGTTGATTGAAAGCAACATAATAATTATTGAAATTGGGCACGATGAAGGCACAGCTAGCTGCTCCAACATGTAAGAGACGACGCTCAAAGAGGGGATAAGCTTCCAATGAATCGATAATTAGTGTTATGATGTGAATAGCAGGCCATAATATTCATAGGAGACTCGATCCCTGCAATTCAACAAGCACCTTCAGTACTGTCTTCCGATTCAGATCATACGCAATAACTTTTCCTGTAATAGCTAGCAAACACGAGGGAGAGAGAAATCTTTTTCGTTTGTTTCCATTCACACAACTCAACACCTGATATGATGGCCTGAATTCTTCGGGGACCACAGAAGATATATATGCATCCCAGATTGACCCGGCACTTCACGATCCAACAACAACGTACGGTCTTTTTTCATCTCAAGGATGTTGAATCCCATGGCAAATTCTTTTTGAGACTGATCGAATAAGAAGTAAACTGCCACCACAATCTCCAAAATACAGAATCTTATACTCCTTCATCAAGGATGTTAGGTACGTAGTTTAAGCATTGTCGACTCATCCAATGAATTGCTCCATTCCAAATTGGAAACAAAATACTGTTAGAAGAAGTGCCAAAGGAAAAAGGGAAAAACATACCTAAATTGAAATGATTACAGTACTCGTAACATCCCTCATTGCATATGGTCCCTCTCGTCGAATAGGCACGGGCAACCATTCATCATCACCAAGTTGATCAAGACTTATGGCACATGTTGACACTGCAATCATCTCAGGGGATAAAATTTGAGATTCTGAGTGCATCTTTCATGTGGAGTTTTTCTAAAACCAGTAACGGTGGGGGTTTTGACTGGTGCCATGATAGAGATTTGTTGTGGTTCGAAAGTTGTTTCGCCCAGGCTTTGGTTTGGTTAGTTGTCGAATACGAATTTAGACACCAATTACACAAGTGGACAGTTCTTGTTGTGAAATATCTTCAGGCATAACTATTTTCGTCAACAAGTTTGGTCCCCTGACACGGTTTGTTCAACTAGCTACCTGGAAAGGTGTTTTGTGAAATTTGTTAATTTGAAAAAGTGTCATTAGGCACTGGCAATTTGCTAGTACTATGAAATGACAGGAAAAAATTAATAATATGAACGGTCTTGCTATTGTCAGTTCACTGGGTTGACGATAAACACACTAAAAGACAAGGAAAACACGTATTTCTATGCATTTTTTATACCTTTTAATACATATTCACACACTTACTATTGTCAGCCCATTAGACTGATTTTAGAATTTTCCTTTGTACATTTATGAAGCCAAGCCATGTTATGGAACCATTATATTTATGATGACGTAGCAAGTATAACTACTGGTCATTAGGAGTTCTTTGCTTATGATTTCTACAACTTTGTTTGTCTCTATTTGAGTAAAATGATAAATGGGTGTTTTTTCTCATTTTGTTGCTCTTGTTATGATTTTATTATTGGGCTGACATCTAACCGAAAATTCGTATCTTCCGAATGCAAATCCAATCAAACAATATCAATCAGTCGTTACCTGAACATCTGAAACAATAAGCACGCGGCTACGTGCATTGACATTAGTAGCAAAAAAGCACTATATGGTTTATGCCATACACCGGTGAAGCAATAAGCATGTGCTCGGTGCCACCATTGGCAAACAAACCCTTGTTATACGAATTGATAAACATCCATAAGTAATTTTTTATGAGATAAGTTTTCATTGAGCCATATCATTCCCATTCTGTAGAAAATTTCATGTCGTATCCGGTATAAAATTTTAATGGGTTATACATATAGTAAATAATGGGTTGTAAATAGAATTTTAGCGGGTTACATATAGTAAATAATGGGTGGTAAATAGAAGCCGCCAAAATTAGTGAACCCCTCAAAATTTATATATATAAAGCTATTCTACATGCTAAACTGCGGCACGTATCTTAGAACACCCCTTCCCGAATATACTAGTTGAAAACCGCCGACTCACCACCGTTCTAGGCCGCCGCTGCTAAGTTTTCCAAAGTTTCCCATACTGTCTTTAGAGAAAGAGAGCTGAAAATGGTAATCTCGTGCGCTCAATTTACCTGCAATTCAAATTTGATAGCAGAGATATCCATATAAATGCTTCTTCTTTTTTTTCAATAAAAGTCAGCATTGTTAGTTGTTTTTAGTGAGATTAAACCCGTCGAAATGATTGCTTTGATACGTTCATGTGAATGCATGCATGTCAATTTCGATTGCTTGATTGATAATTTGTGTCTTTGTGTCGACGAAGTAAAACATGGTAAGAGAACAGCGAGCTTTGGGAAGAAGAGGAACAAGACTCACATTTGGTGCGGCCGCCGCAACTTCCACCTCCAGAGAGCCGTTACGCCTCCTGTGGCTTTCCCTCTCCCCGTCTCAGGAAATGTCTCTCTTTCTCGTCTGAAAATTTGTGTTTACTTTCATGTGGTGTGCTTGATTTCTACTTATTGTACGCAATTATAATTTGGTTTGCCTGTTGACAAACTCGGTGTAATTAGACAATTGGAGTGAGAAGGTGATTCGAAGGAAGACTACGGGTACTGGTAGAATAAGGTATCTCTGCCATCTTTCCGTCAGATTCAAGAGCAACTTTCGGGAAGGTTGGTGTAATATGTTGAGCAATGCCACTGATATAGATGTCTTCACAACAGTTTGACACAAAACATATCGCGTCCGGATCTGTGTAGGAATATCCAGTTTTCGTTATGCTGAAGTACAAAAAGGAGAATGCAAAATTGAGCATCTTCACTATGAAAAGGACTATGAACTAGGAATTCTTGTAGTAATGTCCTTAATTCTCTCATATAAAAAACCCTGGAGTTCCATATAATCTTTGCATTTCATATAAGTAAACTATCCTATTGAAATCATAATTATACTGTAACAGTTTTCAGTCAAGACTTAACGAAAATCATCAGTTTGTGCGGGTCGCTAATAGGTTATATAGACTACAGTACACTCCTCAGATCATATCTGGAACTGTAATAAGTACTGATTTTATTGAATCGAGTCTGATTCTGCATGCGGTTGTTGTTCAGGAACACAGGTAGCTCCAAGGAAGAAAGGTGCGGTCACGTCTTCATAAGCAGGCTTAACTTGCACGAAGATGAGCATTTCAATGCCTAAGTTTGCTTTCTTGATCTGGGTATGAGTTATATATGACGTGTTGCTCTGTAGATATGTAAAACACTGTAAATGGATCTATCATCCAGGTCGCATGTTTACTAGGTGCCGTCTATTGTAAAGTGTATGATCTCTTTTCTGCACATAATCTTTGTTGTGTATCATGAAGATGGAATGTAAAGGATAACTGGATTCTGGCCTTTTGGTTTGGAAGTAAAAGCAACCCTTGCTCCATTTGTAATCAAAAAGTGTAGGAACACAACTCCGGATGCTGTGTGTTTGTAGTATTGCTCATTTGCAATTGCATGTGAGATTCACGTGTAGTCCTCAATTTGTGAATTTGTGCCAAACAAATAGGAGTGAAAAACAAATGCTTTAATCCTGTCACGTAAATGAAAGACACAATACTCAATCCTCTCCTGAGATACTTAAATAAAAGAGACCGCTGCAAGGGAAAAACCAAAACAATGGGACGAAAAATATTGTGGTAATTTTGCTCATTATGCAACTCTATTGTACATGAAAATAATGTAATAAGTGCAAAGAATTGATTTCATCTACAGCATACTAGACCCATCATACCAGGGAAAACAACTGCCAAAAACAATAAATCCAAGACTTAAAAGGAAAAACGAATATGAAGCCCCATGAAACAACTTGGCATCAAAGAATATAACCTACCTACTAAAAAAGGAAAAAGGGTACAATAGTATAATCTTACCCATTGCAGATCAACAATCATCCCATTCCACCGTTTGTTTCGCTTAGTTCTCTTTTTATTTTGGGTCTCTATCAACCAAGTAAGGATTTCATCGTGATAGTAACCGGATACCAGCTTCTAAATCCTCTAGGGTGATGGTGAGTAGTTCATCAGTATCCACACAATCAAAATTGAGTCTTAAGTCCAAATTCTCTCTAGCATTAACCAGCATTGGATCTACAATACCTCCATTCATCTCCTTCCGCTGTTTTTCACTAGTTTCTGCCTCAATCAGTGTCGCAACAACATCAACCGTACATGAAGGAAGCAACTTAAATCCATACAACAAGCTATCTTCGGCTTGGTTGTTCATCTTTAAATGAAGAATATTGGCTAGATCTATTGAACTAAAGTCGTCAAAATGGAAAAACTTTGTTACCCTTCTGCAGAAGCCTTCGTTAGAAGTAATTACCCGCTTCATCGGTTCACTATAGCCAGCAAATATCACTACAACTTTTCCACCGTCCATGACTGACATGATCTCTTCTAAGGCTTCCAGCCCATAGTCCTTATCATCAGATTTTTGCATAGGAATTAATCGATAGGCTTCATCGACAAACAAAATTCCTCCCTCTGCTTCTTTTATCTGTAGACCGTTGGTGGAAAAAAATTTGTTAGAATAGATCAAGTATAATGGGTATCGGTAATTGAGCAGTAATGTTAGATGCAATATTCTTTAAAAATTTCATGAAGAAGCCTCTGCCAGAATCATGTGTCGGTGAGAATTTTGTATTTACAAGTCATTTTGATGGGTTTGCTGATTGACCATGATATGCTGAAATTCAGTCATAGCCTCACAATATAGTACATACTTCTTTTGCTACGTAAAAATGATGAGTACAGTTTGAGAAGCACAAAAGGGCTTACCTTTCTCCTAGTCTTTGGTCCTGTATGGCCAACAAACTCCCCTACCAAATCAGTTCTTTGTACTTCTGTTACCTTGTCGGTTGGTAAAATTCCCACCATAAAGAGTAATCTTCCAAGGATTCGAGCTACCATAGTTTTACCTGTTGCATAATTCTACGTCATGCCTTGTGGTTAAAAGTACCAGATAAAGGAAGATGACAACTCAAATTGCCCACGGAGTATGAAATATATATAAATAAGCGAGGACTAAAGGAATGAGTAGGAATGGAAACAATGGGTTAGCCCACCAACTATGGAAACAATGAGGTAAAGCTGAAGATATTCATATGAACATCCATTTGTATTTTATAGTACATAGCTTGATATAATATGACCACAATCCACACACATCCTCGACCATGGGTTACCTGTTCCAGGATTGCCAAGGAAGGCCATATGAGGTGGTTTCCTAGGGCCAACTTTGAGCCCAAGTGCCCGTCGCCTCTCATCCAAAAGCATCCCCTTTGCCCATTTCCGAAGTTGTAACTTGAGCTCATTTAGCCCCACTATATTTGATAATGCATCTTCAAGGTCATCCATCTTAGCCTTTGTCTCACTGCAAGCTTCAATAGCTTTGCGCTTCCTCTGCTCTTCACGGTGCCAGCAAAGAAGTTCCCGCAATTTCTCACTTCCTGGGCCTTGCGATAGGTGATTTATAGGAGTCATACCCTCCTGCATATGAAAAGCGTAAGTATCATAATCAATTAACAATACAGTATATGATCGTACACCGTAACATTTTTTAGAATGGCGACCAACAATACATTGTCTTCAGCACTGCAATCAGCATTGTACTGCAGCAATGTCTTCACAGTCGAGCAGTCTTCAGCTCGGAGTGAATGCCAAACGGCCAGGTGCAATGGAGTCATTCCATTCTGTCAGGAAAAGAAAGGTTCAAAAGCATTATCAATATCCAAGATTTCATCGAAATTCAAACAAGAAAGTCTAATGAATTAGTTGGTACAAAACACACATTTGCTTTGGCTTCAACAAATGCACCATTAGCAAGGAGCAACTGAGCAGCTTCATTGCACCCATTTTTTGAGGCCATGTGCAATGGTGTTTCTCCGTACTGCAAAAAAAGACATTTAGCCATAATGAAATATGACAAAGTTAAAAACTCCCAATCATGTAGACATGAATGAAAATATGACCAATCAACATAAGCTTCACTTGATTGCAAAATACAAGTCCAATGGAATTAAGATGATTCGTAAATTTTACCCACCATGTTTTTGGCCTCCAACTCGACTTTTTCGGGTCCTTGCGAATCAAGCAACAACTTAACTATCCCAACATTATTGTAACCAGCAGACACATGAAGAGGTGTTTGAGCCATCTGCACTTAAAGCAAACGTCGTGAATAAATGGGAAAGCAAATGAAGAAACAATTCGATGTGTACAAATTCCATGCATACATTACCAACAATGTGATGACTGGACCCGCATGCAGTATAGCAACCCAGGTACAATTTGCATCCAAGAATATAACACAAGGGTAAAAAATTCCTAATGCTATTTGGGAAAAATGAAACTCGTGTCTTCACTAGAGTAGGAGTTTCCACTAGCCATATGCACATGAGGATTTGTATTTTCCTGACCAAGGGGTCTAATGATCTAATCGGCCACAGAAAATCTAAGATATAGTTGGAAGGGAAAACTGCGTTTTGACACCAAACCTTAGTAACTAACTTACTACACTTTGTATGAGGCACATCATCACTTATATTATTCTTCAAAATGACTATGAGCTCGAGGTAATATAGAGGGATATTCTAGACAAATCAATCTTCATTACTCCCTTTCGACATCATTCTTCGTTCTATATCGGAAAAATTACACCTCCTTCTTGGTTGATGTCCAAGAAGTTCATTGACCCCAATGAGTCTCTTTTAATTTGATATGCTTCACCCCTACCATCATTTTCACAAGACAAAGTTACGGTGCCAACAAAGAACACATGTCCACAGACCAATAATAACTCCCTTACCTTAATGTCACACTCGACCAATCATCTCTTACATCCAACTCCACAATAACTGATTATGCATAAGCAAATAAATACTCCTTGTTCAACTCATCCATACAGACAGATGCCAATCATAATTGAACGGTAAGCATTTTGAGAGAAAAGGATGTTTAATTAATCAGCCACCAATCAAACCTCATTTTTTTCGTCAGTGTTTCCTCTTATTCTTCTTCTTTTGGAGGGTGTAGGGGACCTTAGAACATTTTACATTAGACCCGAATGTAGACAAACTTTGTATTCACACCCAAAATCAAACACAAAGTGAACATAAATGCATAACCAAGACCCACCAAGATTTTAACAAATTTCTTGAAAATCCACATCGCAATGTAGACAAAAATCAAGATGGCATAGCAATGTAGACAAAAACAAGGGATTTGCATGTGTGTACATACACTAGAGGAGTTTAGCATAATATACCCAAAAATCAAGACGGCATTCAGATTCGTAAACAAAACTAACCACAATTGAATAACCAAGAGTCACCGTAGATTCAACAATTCCGTAAAAACCCATTTCGTTGGAACCCTTTCGTTGGAACCCTTTATAACATTTCAGAGTGGGGGATCTTACAACAGGGTTTCGATCGTTGAGAAGAGAAGGGTTATCTCGAAGTAACTTCTGCATGCCGACGAGATCTCCGGACTGGGCACAGCTATGTATGGTGGTTGGCTTGGCGGATCTTGACCGTTGATCCTGCTGATTCCTCTGCATCTTTCCTGTCTTCGCCGCTTCTCTCGTGCCGGAAGAAACCTAAATGCACAATGAGAGAGATTTTTTAAGGAATGTCTTGAGACCCTTTCCGAGGAATGCATCAGAAGGCAAATGCATTTGGATCTATCATTTGTGTCGGTGTTACATTTGCCTTCTGATGTATTTGTCCACCAAATTTTTGTAGATTATTGATTCGTCTCGATCGACGGGAGGAATCGGGAAACTTTTTTTTTTTTTTACTTTCACCCAAATATATTTAAAAATATCTACGATAAAACACAAATTATAAACATGTCAGGACCTGCTTAAAATCATGTCATGTATGTCATGTATTTTGAGTGAACTACTAATTTAAATCAATAACAAAAACTGAAGACATTTTTAGAAGAGGAAAGAGCTCTTGAGACTAGAGTGAGTGGGGAAGTAAGCACTTTATAATACACTTGAACACAAATTTTTTGGCATTGAACAAAATGGCTATAACCCAACTATATTTATACTACTCCATGAAATGTTCTAGATTTTTTCTTTACAAGATAGGTTCTAGATTTTACACATGTGAAAAATACTTACAATTACAATAATTATTTAGAATATTTCTTAAGGCTTTTCTAGACATCATCTAAAATCTAGATATTCTAGAACTCTACTAGAAACTAGTACTAGTACATTTACATCCCCTTCCTAAATATCTTCTTTATTTGGGCTTTATTTTCTTGGGCCCAAATACTAAATCAAGTTTATGCTCCAACATTCTCCCTCTTAATAGATGATAAAATTTGAAGCACAAAGTGAATTTAATCCGAGAGCATTCAATAATTTTTCCATTCTCTCTGAACTTTCCATTCACCATTCGGTGGATTACGTAGCAAAGTCGTTGCTGCTTTCGATGTACTCCGTAGTAAATTTGCACTAGTTCAAGACTTCAAGTTGCATTATAAACTAAACTCGGAAGTGTCCGCTTTTATTGTACTAATCTCATGTTCCAGACAAGTTATAGGAAAACAATTATTATTCGTCCTCATATTCCTCTCCCACTTTATTTCCTTTTCTTTTTCTTCCTCAGCAAATCTAAGGTCCGAATTCAGCATTAAAAAAATAATTGTTTGATTCTTGTTCCTCGTAAACCTAATTAAAAAAAAATGCAGCATTTCTACTGCATATGTTACACATTACATCAAATGAAATTACAGAGACACACACACGCAGAGAGAGAGAGAGAGAGAGAGAGAGAGAGAGAGAATTACAGCGAGAGAGAGCAGAGCGCCAGAAAGAGAGCAGACCGTCGTCGGAGATTACATCACCGGAGAGAGTAGGAGTCGTCGGGTTCTTTGTCGTCGGACAGATGACGCAACAGAGGGGTTTAATTGATCTGGGGAGAGTGGCATAGTCGTCAGTGATGGGCGAGCGAGAGGGAGAGAGACCGTGCGAGAGGGAGACTCCAGCGAGGAACTCCGAGATGACGCAGATCTGAAGAAGAAAAGGATATCGACATGGATTGTTGTCGATAATAACAATGAAAAAATTATCTGGTGCTTTGCACCTAGGAAATCAAGGCAATCCAACGGTCCAATATTGATTGTGAAAAAATTATCCCGTGCTTTGCACCTTAAAAAACAATTTTTTTTTAATTATCAAATTAATCAATATATTAGTTAAGGAATTTATTATTGGTTAATAGTGAAAAAATATTTAATTGTATTGGATTTTGTAATTATATATTTAATCTGATCAATCATCTAATTTAACACTACACTAGAGCGAAAGAAAATAAGGTATTGTATAATATAAACTTAACATTTACATTTCATAATAAACAAAATAACAAAAATACTCCTATAATAAAGCACTTAAAAATGATTTTTTATATATTAAATAATATATTTAATTATTGTATTAATTAACTAAATTATTATTGATTATTTGTGAACAAAATTAATCAAGGTTGGAGGCCAAGTCATTATATAGTTAATCAAATGAATAATCTAACACTGCACAGTGGCAAATAAGTCATTTGATAGTATTTACCCAAAAAAAAAAAGAAGTCATTTGATAATTTTTTACATCATACACCATTTTTATACACCCAATTTATCTTTCATCCAAACCAAGTATACACCCATTTTCTAATACATCATTCAAACCATCGAACTTTTTAATATACCCTTTATAAATATCACATTAATGTGGACACTCTTTTCTTAACTAATATTCCTTACCATCTTTTTCTCTCTTCATAAATAATACACTCATAACTCGTACCCATCCAATCGAGCCATTATACCCAAGGGAAGAAATGGTCAATTGGCCTTCTCGAGAGAAAAGGATTGACAATAGCATGCGCTGGCCAACTGCATCACTTAAGTTATTTTTTAGCTAGGAGTTGGTGAGATTAATTTTCTTGCTTCCATCCATTTGTATAGACTTCTTAAAAAGAGCCCTCACTTCACAATCCAAACAGGACCCATATAAAATGGGAAAGTGACATGACTTGAATTCTCTCTATTCCATGAAAATCAATCCTTTTAATGGAATTCATTTTGTTCACATTGTTGATAGTACTAGACAGTAATAGCCTACGAGGTGATGATTGAGTGAAACAGGAAGGTCCCACAGTTCTAAATTTGACAAATATAGAGATTTTTTCTCAAATTCAACAAAAGCCCAGGGCAAGTTAAGATTAAAGAATATTAATCGTTTAGGATTTCTCATTCTTCTTGACGACGAGAGTCGAAAATGAAATATAGTAAAAACATGGGTCAAAATTGAAATTTTGTTTTGAGTAAAGACGTACGCGAACTTTCTTCATCTTTAGTGAATTTGTTTTTTATTTTGATTAAACATTTTTATTTTTTAAATTCCGCTTATCAAGACAAATGATGAATCCAAAAATTTGGCATGTTTTAAATAAAACAATTGTTAAAAAAAAAAAAAAAAGGACAAAGAAACAGAGTGAATAATTCCGCACAAGCTTGAAGGAGTGGTGAAGGGAAGTGCAGACCATCATAGGAAGAAAAAGAAAACAAAATGGGAGAAGGAAAAGAAGGGAACCACCCAAAACACACAGCCATAGACACACACACACTCACTAGTGTGTGTGGGTAGTGTGTGTGTGTCTATGGGTGTGTGTTTTGGGTGTGGTCCTAGAATAATTGTTCTATCACAAAAAAAAGGGGTACTAAAGGTAATTAAAAAAAAGAGGCATATATTAAAACAAGCACTAAACTTCTCCTTTGTTTCTCACAATCTTTCGAGGGGAAAATAAAATGTTCTAAATCGACTCTCCTCACAATCAATCCAGTCCTTACATAAGCCTTTTTGCTAAACTTAATAGAATGAAGTCCATGTTTTTACAGATTTTTAGACAGGCCATTCTCCTCACATGCGCCAACTAAAATACCATGCATTTAGCATAAACAATTTGGCTATTCCTTTTAACTGTAGTCCATTAAGTTGAATAGAAATGCACCCTTAAATACACAATAATAACACCACCATAAAAAAGGAAGAGAAAAAAAGGTTACTCTTATTCCAAATCAAGCTTTTTTTCTATCACAATCCAATCTCCACTTGTTTTCTTGTTTATACATATATCTATATCTCTAGATTCAAATCATTTGTGCTAGTGTGGTAGCGGTCCAAGCTCTTGTTTGGTACATTTCTCATTCATAAAAAGCATTGGAGTTCCATGTCAATATCATACATAAGAAGCCAAATACTTCAAAATCCATTGGAAGCCAGGTGTGTTTCCTTTTTTTCTGAATGTTATATTGATAATAATTTGATGCTTCTAACACGTGTTATGTTATTTGGGATCACACGTTATTTTGAGGCGTGATCGAAACTTCTCACGATGAATTAGCCACTCCAAGCCGGCCTGGGTTCATGTAGTGCATGGATGCACTATGAGGGTGTTGTGCGCGATCTGAGTCATCCATTTCGACAATCAATGATTCTAAATTACAGTATATCTCAGCTCTTGCATATTTGAATCGTCTCTTGCTGATATGACATATGGACCATTGAAAGCCAAGATTTTGCACTACACTCTTGTAGTGCACCTCAGCAATACACGGACCCTGATTCCTCTTTCAGCAGAGTGAAACTAGACGTTACATGTTGCAAGAGTAACCACAAAAAACTCCAAAAGAGTTATCTTTCATTTTTGTAATGATCTCTAAATATGCCTATGTCCCCAAATTCCAAGATTCCATTTTGATAATAATATTAATCAACTTTAATCCTTTAAAATGTTTTTCGAAAGGAAAAAAGCGAGTATTGAAAGTGATCCATCAGAAGTTTAGAATCATTTTTGTTGTGTTACTCAATTATTTATTGATCTTTTGGAAGGGCAAGAGTGCCGTTGTGTTAGTGCCGTTGGGCTTTATCAATACAGTACCTCTCACTTTTGTCAAAAAAGAAGAAGGGCAAGAGTGGAGCTAGAAACTTTAATCAAAACGGCAGATGGGGAAGCGGAGTGAATGAATAAAGAAAATGGAGGGGCAATTAGTTACCACTCCAGTAATTTTTAGTCTTGGGATTTCACGAAAAATCCCCTAAGGTTTTGTACCCAAAGTTAGGGGAGCTCGGAGAAATTTTTCGGTGCCGGGTGGGTATATCCCACGTGGTACCTACTCGGCACATTCGAACTGTTCAATACATTTATGGACGGGTCGGATAAACCCTCTTTCTCCTCTAACCCCAACACTATCTCTCTCCTTCTTCTTTTTTTTCTCCAAGTCCGAGCCATCAAAAAACGCAATAGACGGCTCAAATGCGCCAAGCAGACACCACGTAATATCCACCGGCCACTAAAAATATGAAAGCTCCCTGTGAGTACTCTTTTTCTTCGTCTCCTTGGAAAATAAAGCTCCGTGTTGCGGGGGCCCATGTAGTGGGGTTATTCATTTTTTCTTCAGATACAATTTGATTTTCACAAGTAGAACTTTAATACATGATGTGCTAATTTTCCTAAATGAAAAGCTAAAGTTATGGGTCCTGCCTGATTTATTTTGGGAGAAGACTATAAATTATAGTAGTACCAAAGGAAAGTTCCATCAAGAAGCAATTTGGTTCGGCCATATTTAAAGCCAACTGTCATGACTTCCCATGGGTTAAAATATGAGCTGGCGGGCCTAAGAGAAAAGAGGAATATATTAAGCCACAAAAATACTTTAGAGTTAAATAATTCACAAAAAGTTGTTAGGGTTTGCAAAATCAAACAATAACTAAACGATATGAGGTGAGTATTGTAACATTTTTTTTTTGTTTATTTGCAACTAATATACCATATTTTCTCATGTAATTGCAGATATAAAGATTTACATCGCCAATTCTCGTAAAAGTTGTTAGGATCTGAAGGAGTTCTTCAACAGATCTCGAGAGAGAGAGAGAGAGAGAGAGAGAGAGAGCTTTCAATAGCTGCTTGAAACCAGTGGGGTCTCGAAGGGGAGAGATCGATGGATCTGAACTTGGGAAACACTGAGATACGGAGGACGACGGTTACAACTCGAATTAGACCGCGCCTCGATTGATGCGGAAGAATTTGGTAGTTGGTTTTTTGTTTTTACAAGAAGTGAAAGTAGACTTTTAATACTTCCTCTATTTTCAAAAATTTAGAAAACTCATTTCAATTTTTTAAAATGAAAATAAACAACCAAACATACTTTCGATTCTAAATTTTGAAAATTCCAAAAAAATAAAAACAGAAAACATGAAATGAAATGGTTACCAAACAAGAGCATAGCTTTACCCATTATTATTAATCAGTTTGGACTTGGAATTAGAGCCAGGAGGATTGGGTTTCCTGGAAGGCTGGAGCTATAGGGCATAGAATGTAAAAGCCAAAAAATTAGTGTTTGCCTTGGCTGGTTATATAAGAGGCCCTGCCCCGTTCTCTTGAACTAAACTTAAATTTGGAAATTTTGTTCTTATTTGAATTTTTTTCGTATTTATTAATTTTTGTGGGTTATTGATTCGTCTTGATAAGAGAAATCGGAAAAGTAAAATTTTGACACTTTTACTCAAGTATTTTGAGAAATAACTATTTTTTAGCAAAAAAATAACATTTTTGCGCCAAACAGTGGTTATTTCTCAAAAATACTTGGATAAAAGTAAAAAAAAATATTACTTTTCCGATTCGTCTCATCGAGATGAATCAATAAACCACAAAAGTTTGGCACAAAACTAACAAATGCGAAAAAATTCAAATAAAAACAAAATTCTCAGATTTAAGTTAATTTCAAGAGAATGGGTAATTTGTTGTCCTTTTTGAATTTTTTTGCATTTGTTAGTTTTGTGTTCAACTTTTGTGAATTATTGATTCGTCTTGACGAGATGAATCAGATAAGTAAATTTTTTTTTACTTTTATCCAAATATTTTGAAAAATAACCACTTTTAAGCAAAATAAGTGAAATAAGTTGATTGACTTATTTTGCTAAAAAGTGGTTATTTTCTAAAATACTTGGGTAAAAGTAAAAAAAAAATTACTTTTCCAATTTTTCCCATCGAGACAAATTAATGATCCGAAAAAAATTGGTGCAAAATTAACAAATGCCAAAAAAATTCAAATAAGGACAAAACCAACTTAATTTCTTTGAAGTTTAGAAGTACTAAAGAGCCCATTATCCTGCATTATAATTTTGTCCTTTTTTCCTTCTCATTACGAACAATTATAGTAATACGCAGTTTAGCAAAAAGGGCATAAAGCATCATTGATCATAAAAAAATAACAGGTAATTCGGAAACATAGAAATATAATACTCCAGTAATAAACTTCAAATAAAATACTCCTACGCAGGAGTTAATTGTCTAGTAGAAACATTATTGGATTTAGTTCCGTCTCCGGCTGGTTTTTCCCGTTTGGCGATTTTTCCAATTTGATTTCCCCGAGATCTGGTTGGTTATGGACCTATGGTGGTGGGTAATATTTTTTCTTAGTTTGCTTGTTTCGTGTATTGACCTTAGATCTGGTATCGTGCTTGCCATGGTCACGTGGCTTTCGGCTTCACCGAGCTTTTTGCTGGCTCACGTCAATACTTTTTTATAGTTTTCGATTAGTTCTATTATACATATTTTTCAAATTCATGAAAAACATTATAGATTGAAAAATATAAGCGATAAAAAATGATACGAGTTTCAAAAACTGTCATCTTTTTTGCAACAGAGGAAGTAGAAGTTAATTGTCTAGTAGAAACATGATTGGATTTGGTTCCGTCTCCGGCTGGTTTTTTCCCCGTTTGGAGATTTTCCAATCTGGTTTCCCCGAGATCCGGTTGGTTATGGTAGTGGGTAATAGTATTTTTTCTTATTAGTTTGCTTGTTTCGTGTATTGACCCTGGATCTGGTATTGTGCCTGGCGTGGTCGCGTGGCTTTCAACTTCGGCGAAGCTTTTTGTTGGTTCGCGTCTAGAACTTGTCGTGACAGCGAGGATTAGCCCTGAAATGGTATCTATCATTCGTGGTAGCGAGGGTTCACTGACTTTGTCAGCATTTCTCCCTCCGCTACGAACCAACCGACATTTGGCTTTGGATAGTAGATCGGCATTGCGCCACCCTGAGACGACGTATCTAGATTGCTAACTCTATTATTGCTAAATTTTATTATCGGTTGTGTACAGAGTTTGAGACTCACGTTTAGAATTTAGACATAAACTCGTCTCTTTGTGTTTGTTGTACGTATATTGTTAGCGTTTCGGGTTTGGTTGCAACTCCATAGAGGTATTCAAATTGAAATCTATGTAAGTGTCAAAATGACTTTTATGGAATGCAAAGTTGTGCTTCGAATAAAACAAATAACAATATTATCAAAATAAGACGTTACCTATTGATAAAATTCTCCTAAATTGAAAAGAAGAAGAAAATCAAGTTGTTCGACGAAAGACAGAAGACTATCTGTGCCTATAACACGGGATTCACAATAGACTATCTTGCAACCTTAACTCTAAAAATTGTCAAATTTCAAACTGTGCAATTTTATTACCAGAAAGTCTACATACACATATAATCTATGCACAGATTTCATTGTGGGGTCCACCACGGATCTCACATAAATCATCCGTGCCGTTCATTAAATGTAAAATATTTTTTCAAAGGTCTCCGTAAAAAATAATCTCAATCCGATACCTATAGATGCTCGATCCAATCATATAACTTTTCATTATTCGAAAATATGAATGAAAATTTAGATAGTTGGATGAAGTATGTATAGGTAATGGATTGAGCTTATTTTTTACAGGGATCCTTAAAATTTTTTTTTTCATTTAATAAACGGCTCGGATGATTTGTATAGGACTTTTGGTGGGCCTCGCAACGAAATCTGTGGACAAATTACTGTGTGTGTAGCAGCTTTGTTTTATTACTCATCTCTGTACCACTCGAGCTATCATTTGAGCTACGGATAGGTTGTTCAAACTTGAACTGCGTGCCGGATGGAAGAGGGATTTTTGACGGGGGCCCGCATATGTTTACGTGTCGGACTGTGAGATCAACGTACCTGCACGTGGGGCTCCTACAAAACCCATCTTGTGTAGTAATTGACGGTCAAACGGCGCAAATCTTGAGAATGTGTGGGCCCGTTATCTCGAATCGGGAGATACTACTATGTAAGTATGCCCATCACGTTTTGTGTTAATTACGTGTGGGCCACTCGTCGTATTTTAAGGAACAAAGCAACCGACATTCTTGGATTTTTTAAGTCGTTAGTTATAGTTCGTTACTTGCCACCAATCACTTTGCTTCCTAAATTCTAATAAGGGTTCACACACACTCTCTCTCTCTCTCTCTCTCTCTCTCTCTCTTCTTTTCCTTCTCTTGGTAATGCAATTAAGCCAATTAAACCCTTGCGTCTTGGGTTAAGAACATCAGACCAATCACTCGTAGTTTTGTTCAGACTTTGTTCAAAACTTGGTGAAGCTCGATATAAAACACTTGAATAATTAAGTTTAAAAAGAAAGAAAAGTTGTTTGTCCTTGTGTAAAGTTACAAATTTTTTCATATTTGAAAAAAGAATTAAAAAAGAATGAGATAGCGTTACGGGCTAAAAAAGAAACAGTAAGCAAAACTTGAGTGTGCAGATTCAATCAAAAATTTCGAATCTCTAACATGATAAAAACATACTTCGGGAAGAGAGTAAATAAAACATCAATAATCGAAAAAACTCTCATTTTAAATTACTGTTGTTTTAGGTATCAAAAGGTTTATACACGCCACTCTCTATTTCACACCAACAACTATTTTCATGCTTTTAGTTACTTGTGTTAGTAGTAGTTAATTCCTAAGTATAATATTTCATCACTTGTCTAACAATTAAATGGAAACAAATTTACCAAAGCTTCGATTACCCTAGTGGTGTCACTTTTGTGGTGTCATTTGTTATGTTAAGGGTTCAAGCCATGATATCCACATTCACCCAAAAAAGGGAAACAAATTTGAAATAATAATACTAGTACTATTTTTGCATTGGACGGTCTACAATCAATTAAGCGTTAAAAATTGGCACTAGAATCGCCCATTTGTCCAATAAGTCAATACTCCCCAAAACTAAAAAAGTGAACTTGACCCATTCAGAGTTCTCCAAACGCGCAAAAAGCATGAACAGATTAAAGAAACTTGTAGGAAAGCCCACCCCAAACACAAGAAGCAAAAAGAAACCATTCCCTTTGCACTAGTCAAAAGGTTAGATGGATTCTTTCACATCTATGCAAGCACCAAAATCCACAAGCCTAACATGGGATTGATTGAGTTAAAGTTTGTCCATCCATTTGGGTTTGCATTGATTAGGCTAACATGGGGAAAAAAACACCACACAATTTGTAGACTAGACTTTTTAAGAGTTCTCATTTTCACTTGATGAATTAGTCTTCGTCTATGTCTCCACAAAGTTTCTAGAATCTTTGATATTAGTTGTTGTAGTGTGAATCAAATCAGGGCCGGCTCAAGACTTTCGGGGGCCGAAAGCGCACTTCGAAAATGAGACCTTTATGCATTTTTCTACTCTTTTCACCCCAAGTTGTTTGTCCAATTTTTGACTTTTACTTGTCCCAAAATGTTTGTCCACTTAAAAAGACCAAGGGATCAAAAGCTACAAAATTTCCTTTTTGTCCCTTACCATATGAACTAAAGTATTTTTTTTCAAAAATTTTGGAGGGCAACTTTTGGAAAGTTGATCATTTATTGGTGCAATGATTGTGTTCTCTTTAAAAGTTGTATTTTCCAAATTGGACAAACAAATTGTGACAGAGGGAGTTGTATTAAAAGAAATCAAAATAGCAAATTCGAAACAAATAAAGAATACGTATTTGTTATGGAATGCGCCTTATTTTCTTTCTTTTTTTTAATGCCTCAGTATTTCTAATGAGTAATTTCACAATTTAGGCCTATTTTAATTGTGGCTCCTAAATTTCAATTGGGCCTATTTTGTGTAAAGGAGACTAATGCAATTTTTTTGGGACCATATATATATATATATGGAAATTTGGGGCCCCTCGTTTTTAATTTTTTTCGGAGGCCAGAAGCGCTGGCTTCCCTGGCCTTGGCTTTAAGCCGGCTCTGAATCAAATCTCGACTTTTATTTTATCTTTTTATTAATTTCTTTCTAGCTTTGATGCATGCGAAAAGGCAAATCTAATGCCATTGTTTTAAGATGTAAAAAGAAGTTATGATTTTCGTCACGAGTTAGTGTTGGTTCTCGGTTTGACGGATTTTTTTTTTTTGCACTCTTAGTATACATAAGAATTATTGAAATAAAATACTATTTGAAAATACAAATGTGAAATCAATTCTTATAAATATTTATGACTTGTTGAAAATTATTTTAAAGAAATTTAGTTGGTAACCATGTTACACTCTTTACTGCGAGGTTAAAATGGTCAAATTTTGACGAATGCAATAATTGATTGTCAATCCTCGTGTACAGGAGTGGTTCATTGTTAGTTAATTTCTTTATCTTATGAGACTATTTTTTTGTTTCCTGTATCTTATGCTTGGTTTGGTTGTTACGAATCTCACATTGGGTAAAACCATAAATAAAAACGTTCACATTGAATTGAAATAATTTTATTAAATACTATAACTTATCCACTACTTAACACAAATAAAATAACAAACAGTAAAAATAAGTCAAAGTCGTTTTCGGTGGGTTTTTTATTTTTCCCCTGTCGTTGTTCCTTAACTGCGGTCAGGACAAGGAGGATGTAAGCACGTAATCGTTTGGGAGCTTCTAGTGCCACGCATTCATTGTCTGAGTACACCCACATATGAAAAATGTTGTATGCTCTTTTTCTTAGTTATTACACAATAATATATTTCCTACTGTTGTTGGCCAAAAGATATTCATTTTTCACATAAAACGTTTTCGGAGAGAACTAATTATTTCAACGTTAGTTAGTAAAAGAAGTCAATAATGGTACTATCTCCAATGACATAGTTAGAATTGAATAATCAAAATTTGTGACCTCATTTTTTCGTTATCCATTTAAAGATTGTTAAGATCAAAAATATAAAATTTCACAATGTTCCATAATCAAAAACTCATTTTTAGTAGAGAGAGAAGATAGAGGGACCGGGGGGTGTTGTAGTGCACCCCCGTACTACACGTGTAGTGTGGCTAATTCGGCCATCCATCTCGGTAATAGATGGCTCGAATTTTCAACCAAACAATGGACGATTAGAATTTGTAGGAGCTTAGATTAAATTCAAGCTGTCCGCATCGAAACGCACAATCGGATCGGCCGCACTATACGGTGCAACGGGTTCATTACAGCCCCTCCCATTCGGAGATAGAGAGAGTTAAGAATAAATGCAAATATGTGTGTCCATTGACAGTGATGAGAGGAGAAATAAAAAGCGAGAAAAGAAAAAAGAGTGTGTATTCATTGATGAGAGGAGAAATAAAGAGCGAGAAAAGAAAAAAGAGTGTGTATTCATTGATAGTGATGTCATCCCCTTAAATTTGGTTATCCCAAAAACAAAAAAAAGAGGTTGGTTAAAAGTTTTTTATTTTTATTATGCTATTGGAACACTTTGAATAATGAAATTTGCTACTAGTATTTGTGTAATGAGAAAAATTTATTTATGGAGAAGTCGTGAATAAATTTTACAAAGATTAATCTTGCGCGTCCAAAAGTGTTTTGGACGATTCAGATTAAAAATTTACCGGTCAAAGATATTTATTATCAGTTAAAATTAAAAATATATTTAAATTATTAATTACCGAAACGAACCGATGAAATTGCACGCTGCATGAATAAGTTATTCCCGTTATTCCCTTGTGTGTATTAATGAATGGATTACCCTTTTTTCCCCTTCTTTCTTAACGAGGTGGGTGTATAGAAGGGTACGTGAGAAAAGGTGAGGGGAAGCACCTAACTGAGAACTAATCGTTGCCCCTCCTTTCCGCCGAAACTACAAATTTTGCCACCCAACGCGCTGGTTATTTTCAACCTATAAATACCCCGCGTATTAGGGTTTGGTGTGGCAGTTGAAATTCGAACCAAATCAGAGGCGAAATCTGTCTATTCCTTGTCCTAGAGAGAGACAAACTCGTATTTATTTTTTGCGAGACAGAGAGATACAGCGAGACAGAGAGACAGACTCGTGGAGCGTCGCAGGCTTCGATGCGTGGAAGCAGCTGACGGAGAATAATGGCGAGATCGCTTTGGAATGAGCCCTTCTTCAAATGGGAGCGACTCCTTGTTCTCGTTACGCCTTCTGATCCCTAACCGTGTTCTAATCTCATCAATTCCAATCTCTTCATCAGGTACGTGTCCCCCCTTTTCTTGCATTCATTCCCGAGTTTATGAATTCTTAATCCTACATTGCTCCCCTCCCCTCTTTCTCTCTCATCAAATCCTCAAAAATCATCCTTTTCTGTTGTTTCCCTGAAATTTCCTCGAATTTGCGTTCTAGCCGTGTCATAGTTGCTTCGGCTGTTATAAAGTTTGTCGTCCACGGCATCATTACGTCGGTTATCGTATGCGGTGAAGGAAATCGGCAAAAAAAAACAAAAAACAAAAAACCCCATTTTTTGATGATTAGAGACTTCTATAATTGTTAACCGTTTTTTACTTTCGTTTTCAAGTAAGTGGTGTTGACCTGAAAGTGATTGATGTATTTTGTTTTGTTTGGTTTAGAAATGGCGGAGGTGACAAAATTGTTGTATATCGTTGTCGTGGAGGATGATGAAGAAGAGAGGAGAGAGAAAGAGAAAGAGTCGTTCCGGTACACGCGCCCTGTTCTGCAGAGCACTCTGCAGCTTATGGGATGCAAAGCCAGGCATGCCTTTAAGGTACTAATAACTCAATTTTGTGTTTCTCTTCGGTTTCTGTGTTGTTTTATGTAAATTTTCCCCCCCACTGAGCATCTTTTGTAGATCGAATTCCCTATGTTTTTTGGATTACGTTATGGTGGAAGAGTGGGTGTAGAATAATTAAAGAGCTTGCCTTTTGTGCTAATTTTGTGATCTCAATTGTCCCTAGGGCTGCAAACTGTGCTGAGCTTTAGAAAGTTTAATTTTTTTGTTTGTTAAGTTTTTAGCAAACTCGAGCTCGAGCTCACTGATTATTTGACGAGCGGGGTTGGCCTAGGCTTGAGCTCACTGTTCATAAGCTTTAACACGCCAAACAAATCATGTACTTACGCTTGTATATAGGTCTAGAGATGCAAATAAAATTTTTATTCTGTACCTTAATAAGTTTCAAAAGAATTTTCATTTTGTTCATACATAAGTTTGCATATATACAAGTTATATTTATTTATGCATATTCAAGTTTATATGTGAAATTTTCGTTATATGCATATACTCTAGATTTGTGAGCCTAATTGAGCCAAATACTGTTAAGCTCAGGCTTGGCTCATCTATGAAATGAGCCTCGAATTGAGGCTCAGGTTCGGTTTGTTTAATAGACGAACCAAACTCGAACGAGTCTTTACCGGGTCTATCCTCGAATAGTTGTGAAGGGCTTGGTTCATTTGGAGCCCTAATTGTCCCCTTTTGGAATTAGAGCTGCCCTTGATTTGATCTTTAATTTTGCAGTATGGTATACAGTTCCTCAAATTTAGAATAGCTCCACCTGTTTGAGGTTTTGGTGTACAAGTCTCCTAAAATCATTTTCCATCATGTCATAGCTTGTTTTTGTTCTCTCTCTTTCTAACTTCTTTACTGGTGCTATCACCGAATGATGCAGTCTTTGAATATCACAGGTTGTAGGCTTGACTTCCTTAGCTTACACAATGAAATAGAAGATCTTCGTTTTTCATTTTGGAAAATCCTCATGTTTCTCGAAGTTGTCTTCCATCCATTTTTCAAATTGCCTAGTGTCTCTCTCTTTCTTTCTTTTGATAGCAATATTGATGCATAGATAAGGTCAATACATTTGTTGGTGCGAGGGTGCAATGATGTTTGAATTCATTTACTGTAACGTACAAAAGCCACAAATAGACACCACTGATATGACTAAATGGACGGTTTGCACACTTCTAACTAATGTACTCTTCGTTAGGTATTTGGATTGGTTGTCTGAGGTTGAAGATTTTTTGTATTTTCTTCATTATGCTTATTTGTTTTGGTTGCTTCCATCTCGGCTCTCTATGTAACTTTTGGTCATTGAGGGCCAATGTTTTACAATGCATCGGCATAGTGAAATTGTAATGCAGTACCATAATTTAAAGCATCTAAAGGTTCATCATCATGGTACTAATGGTGAGTGGTAACAACTTCGAATCAAAGATCTGAGGTCCATGGTCAGAAGTGTTTCATCCTTGAGTTTGTAGCTTGTTTTGGTTTATTGTTTTAACATTAGACTGTTAATACTCAGGAACTTGCCCTAATGTTATCTTTCTGTACTTATCAGATTAGCCAACGGGTTTTTGAATTGATGAAAAGCAAATGCTCTGCGGAGGCTTGGGTTTCAACTGACGTTGAGATTTCGGAACTTGATTGTGCCAAAGGACAGTCTCAGAAAGAAAATAATTGCTTTTCTAATGGGTTTTCAGATAAAGCAGATGGGGTTCACCATTTGGGTCTGGAAAAAGATGCCAAAAGTAAGAGTAAGCCATTTGAATCGTACAAACGGCGCACGACTATGGTTGTTGGAAGGAAAACTTTCTTAGATGTCGTTTGTGATGCACTGGCTGAGTATAAGTATGTGGGTCCGAACCAGAGAGCAGATTTGGTTTTAGCTTGCAGGTATATTGTTGCATAACTTGGTGTAATATAGCCATTGTATTGTCATTGAGGAAGTGTTTACATTGAAGCAGTATTTTTTCTTCGTCCGCACCTGTTTTTTTGGCAAGTACTTTTACTTTTTGTATGTTTTTTCTCTTGACCCAAATTCTACTTTACAAGTTTATGCTTGTAAGATTTATCACACACTCAACGTTCTGAAGAGAAAACCTAATGTATGCTAAAATGAAAATGAAGCACATCAAATTACGCAAACTTTACTGTATTGCTTTACAGTAATTAATAAATGTTAGGCCGTGTTTCTTATAAGCAAGTATGGAATTCTTTAACGTGGGGTAGTTGGCAATTAGAAACTGAATGAATTGTTTGGAAGTATTATAGAATTGGAGGAATGTTGGATTGAATTGGATTGCGAAATGGCTTCGAATTTTCCTTTTACATGTCTGTGTTCACATGATTTCATCTGTCTCGCATGATACATTACTTATTAGTTGTGATTTCAGATGAGGAGAATATGCTGTCACAGAACTTCTGAATCAATATTGGAGTTTAATCCACTGTATTGGAGTTTAATCCACTGTATTAGTCATGAGAGAGTATAAAATTTAACTGGTGGATAAATAACTCTTGTAACTACTTCAGTCAATTCTCCAGTTCTTGAGCAGGTGAACTGACTCTTGCTTTATGTTCTGCATGATGGTGACTGGTTGATATAGCATGTACCAGCGAATGTGTTGTTTATAGCAGCAAGCATACCCATGTCACACTATTTTACATGTTATATATGCCTCTTTAGTTTATTTGTCTTTTGGAAGCTGAAAATTTATTTTCCTTTCAGATTTCGGGAAAGAAAGGAATCTGTAACTGTTCTACTGTGTGGGACTAGTGGATGTGGAAAATCTACGTTGTCGGCACTACTGGTATACTATTTTTCTTAGTAATTCTTTTGGGGTGAATCACATGTAACCCAACTGTAGTTTAGCCTGGATAAACACAACTTGATTGTGACTGAAAAATGTATACTTAAACCTGTCATATAATGTCCTAGCCCTTGTCTCTGCTGGCTCAGTTTTTTCCTCCCTTCATTTGGTTGTGGTGTACTACGAATGTCATTTCCTCTACTTTCTTTGTTTTTTTAAAACCCCTTTCTGTTTCTTTTTTTCTTTCTTTTCATGAAATTTTAGAAGCCTTTCTGTTACAACTGCCCATATCACTCAATGATAGATAATGGTTTTTGTATATGGTGCAGATGCACAAAATCGTAATTCACAGTAGATGGTGACATCAGTTCGTTGATTTTATGGTTCCCGCTGATTGTGTTATTTTCGACTTTAATTATCTACTGTCTGGAATTTGGATTAGCTTTTTTGATTTCGACAAATCTGTAAAATATGAGATATTTGCCAAGAACTGAGGCCATTGTTGGAAGCAAATGTGCCATATATTTCTTTCTCTCTTCTTAGATAGTTGTGTAGTGTAGACTGTGCTCCATTTCCAATCTAAATACTTTGCGTCTTCTTCCATTCAGCCACTGAATGGCTCTTGAGAATTGGGGTTCATCTGCCATTGATCGCTACAAACTTATGAGTTGAGATGGAGGGTGTGGCAGCATTTAGATCTCTTTACTTTAATATATTTAGGCACAGGAGATTGAGGTTATACGTTGTTGCGGTTGATACTCGTGTTTGGATAGGGAAGGAGTTAAATCCCCCACTGGTAGCCTTATAAAGAAAATCCAACTGCAAACTCTTTCCAGTTAGCATCCGGCGTCCGCTGTATGTAGTCAGCAATAGCATCCTTAAGTGGGACAAATTGTAAAAGACTCTCTTTCATCATATTCTTTATTCACCACTGTTAGTTCCTCACGTTCTTCACTGTAGGGGAAATACAGTTTCCTGGAATTTGAAATCCAACCTATAATCCTGCAATCCGGATTTGACTGCATTAGTCTTGTGAATAATGGAAAAAATTCACACTAGCACTGTACATTCAGTTATGGTTTTCTAGTTTAGTTAAGTTCCAGTTTTTTATGTTTTTACCTTTTAATTTGACTAGTATCCCCACAGCTGTTGTTGTGTATTTGACCTTGCTACGTCTATTTGCAGGGTAGCAGGCTGGGAATTACGACAGTGATATCAACTGACTCGATTCGGCATATGATGAGGAGCTTTGTTGATGAAAAGCAGAATCCCTTACTTTGGGCTTCAACGTATCATGCTGGGGAACATTTGGATCTACAAGCTGTTGCAGCAGCGAAGGCCAAAAGGAAAGCTACAAAATTAGCTGGTGTCTCCCAGCTGCAATCGAAAGACGATGTATCTGATGGTCCTGCAGTTGTGTTACCGGAAGTAGACTCTACTTCTGTTGAATTGATAAGTCCGAAACAGATGGCCATTGAGGGATTTAAGGCACAGAGTGAAATGGTCATTGACAGTCTGGATCGTCTTATCACTGCATGGGAAGAACGGAAAGAATCAGTAGTTGTAGAGGGTGTCCACCTAAGCCTTAATTTTGTGGTAAGTGAAATGATGTGTTGAAACTGTGAAAAGTTAGCCTGTCAAATGAGAAGAGGTTCCCTTTTTCCTTCATTTTTAGTATTGATAACGTGTCCTATGGTTTGCAGATGGGGCTTATGAAGAAACATCCATCAATCATACCATTCATGATATACATAACAAACGAGGATAAACACTTGGAAAGATTCGCAGTCCGTGCAAAGTACATGACACTAGACCCTGCTAAGAACAAGTATGTAAAATACATTCGTAACATCAGGACAATCCAAGAATATCTGTGTAAGCGAGCAGACAAGCATCTGGTTCCAAAGGTAAATAACACTAATGTCGACAAGAGTGTGGCTGCCATCCACGCAACAGTCTTCAGCTGCCTTAGAAGGCGAGAGATCGGGGAGCAACTTTATGATCCCTCCACGAACACAGTTTCTGTGGTTGATGAGGAATATAGGAATCAATGTACTGCCAATTCATTAAGTTCAAAGGGTATGTTCCAACTTATTCAAAGACAAGGTTCCACTAGGCATCTGATGGCACTTCTGAATACGGATGGTTCTGTGGCAAAGGCTTGGCCTGTTAATTCAATCGACTGTAACGGAAAGCGCAACCTGGATGAATCCACTGAGAATGGGATAGGGACACCAATGTATGGGCCATTGCAGATTGGTAAGTGTGAACCTGTTAATCTTCAGTTCGGCCACTTTGGGATCAGTTCTTGGCCCAATGATACTGGTGGGACAAGTCATGCCAGCAGTGTTGATGAGTCCAGGGGTGATCTCACAGATAATGGTAGTAAGTATTACTCTTCCTGCTGCAGCTCTCCCAGGATGTCTGATGGACCAGCCAAGGAGGTATTTTGAAATCTTCTTTAACACTATTGTTTCTTACGCCTCAATATTATTCATGGTTCAGTAAATTGTTAATAAGTAGCAATCACTACGGTTCTGAATCCATCACCTTTGTATATTATTTTAGTGTTCGCTTACGTCTTTTTTCTGTTCTGATTGTTTTTCACTTGTTCTTGTACTTAAGCTCAAGGAGGAGCAATCTGTGCATGGTAGTGATGAGGAGGTTGACGATCCTCCTGAAGTGGACAGCGATGAGGATCTAAGTGATGACGGTAGAAAACAATTCCATGAAGAGGTAAGGAAGGGTGCAGTCGTTTGAGAATTATTATGCATCATCTTAAGTATTCTTAGGTACGGCTGGATCACCTCCTTTTCTGGGTGGTCTCCTTCCTTGAGTTTCATATGGATTTCTTTTTGCAAAGCAATAGTGCTCAATGGCATTGGTAATACGGGTGCGCTACGGTTGATGTTTGACTATCATGAAGTTTGTGTTTATGTTTCTTCGTATCACAGAGTGATTTGCGGCTCATTCGCTAAGGTAGAAAATAATAGGGTAAAATACGGAAAGATTAATATAAATTCTTCTCTTCATTTACATTTTGCCCTATACATTGCACCCTTCAGAAAGTACTGCAAAAATTCCTGATACGATCACAGCCTTTAGGGGCAACTCGAGGGGTGGAAACTTAGGACCTGGTTGGGCAAGGCCCAGGTTCGAGTCCCCATAGCCCCTTATTTGGGCTAAACATACTCCCAACACCACCCACAAGTGGTGAGACTTTAGCTTCAGTCCCAAAATAGGTGCGGTGAGATCCCCTACATATAGTGGTGTGGTATGACGGGGCAATACTCCATGGCGAAAGTGACGGGTACCTTACCTGCACTTCCATCGATTCCAACAAAAAAACTAGGAAGTGAGCCATATTTGAATTTTTAGCCCAACGCCGGTGATATTGTTGCAATCTAAATATTTGTTGCTGTTAGATGTCTGATAAGAGGGAGTTAGTTTTTTTCGTTTTTCGTTTTTTATTTTTTTATCAGCAGGAGAAACTTTTTTCCTTGAACTTTTGATTTTTTGCATCTACACTGCTAATTATAGGGTTGAACTCTTCTGCAGTTATCATTTTTTTCCCGAACTATAGTTCTGATGTGGAACTCTGTATTTTACAGATGGAGGGATCCGTGGATGAGGAGTCGACCAAATCAGATGAAGAGTATGATGATCTTGCAATGCAAGATATCCAAGAGAATGGCTACTGGTCAGACGATGATGAGTTCAAGGATAAGGTGGTGCCTATGTCCGGGAAGGAACCAACTTCAGATGTTCTTAGTGTCCCTGGAGACATAGATGGGCTAAATCTCGATGTCTTCTCCAGAACTAAAAGCGAACCTTTTTCTGAGCTACCATGTTCTTACTCCTCTGTACCAAGGGACAAGAAAAATGAAAAGAGAGTGCCATCTTCTGGTAATGTCAAGTTGAGGAAACGCTCTCAGAGTATACCTGCTTTTGGCAAGCGTGGTTCGGTGATGAAGGGTCCCATTTTCTCTGGAACCCCAAAGAGGTAGAGGAATATTCGTTTATTTTTTTCCGGTTTTGCCCCCTTGCCTTTTGGACTTGCGGGGGAAGTGGGAAAGAGTAACAGGGTAATTTACCTCCCTCCTGTGTAGATTATGTCAACGAGTTTGGATGCTTGGCGTGGAGTTAACGTACTAATTAAATTTTGTCTTGCATGGAAGGTTTCGGGCATTCTTAGTAATGCTTTCTGACCACAGCACACAGAGAGGATTTGGTTCTATCAGACAAATCAAGAAAAAAACTGTGAGCTTGTTGTGTTGTTTCCTTGCTTGGTTGTTTTCAGAACCACTGTGACCCTATGTTTTTCGCGTAGATATTTTCGAAAACTGTTTTAGAAAGTACTTTGGAAAGATGATTTGAAAGCATCAACTAAACGGCGCGCACAATGGGAGCCGCTGTGGCAGCAGCGATGCGAATGCAAACGGGTTTTAACCCGGGCAATGATTGGAGTAGGGGGTCGCCAAGTGCGTAGCCATGTCAGTTCGGGTAGAGCAGAGGGTTTGTCGCTGATGTTTTTGGTTTTACCGGGGAAAGAGAATAAAATTGTTCCTGCTGCTTCTGGATGCAGGCAGGCAGACAGGAAAAAGTAAAAAAGCCATTGGGGACCTAGCAATTAATTGCTCCTTTTTCAGAGTCATCAAGTCCTTCGGTTTAGAAAAGATTTTGCTTGTACCTCAAAATCTCTTGATGGCCCAATTCACAGCCTGAGTGGTCCTTGGTGGTGCCCAATTTCCTCCTCCTCCTCCACTTTTCCAGGATTCGTACATTTAGTATGACTATTAAGTACCCTAGAAGCGTGTGGTGAAAGAAGCCCCCTCCCCTCCGGCAAGGGTTTGGACCTGTTCCACAACATTTTTAGAGCTCGTCAAGAACGGTGGCTATGCAAAAAATCAAGTTAATCGGATATTGTTTGATATGGTTTCAAAATGCATTTATCTTTGGATAAATGTGTTGAATAGATTGTAATTCAGTGTTGCACATGTTTTCCCCCAAGCTTAATACATTTCGAAACCATATCAAATGATATTCAATCAACTTGATTTTTGGCGTGACTAACGTTCTCGACGAGCTCTAAAAAATGAACGATTTCGATCATTGTTGTGGGCCTGAAAAGGGCCCACAATGGGTCCAAATTGGATCGCATTGGTTAGGAAAACACGCCCCCCCCCTCCCCCCCATATATCTCTCCAGATCTCTCTCTCATACTCCAGCTACTGCTTTCCACATCAATGGAGTTTATGGGACCACATAAAAGGACATGGGGACCAAATTGCCTTCAGAACCTTTTAGGCTGTATTTGGATTGTGAAGTTGTGCATGGATTTATATAGAGCTTGATGCAAAAAAAAAAAACAAAAAGAGGGATGACCAGGCCCAGCTTAGATTTTTCCGAGGTCCTGGGCGGAATTTGAAAATGGGGCCTATAATTTTCTAGTACTGGAGTATATTTATTAGTTGTTCAATATAGAAAGCAAGTTAGCATTGTGGTTCAATGACAAAGTGGTTGTACTACCTACAAGTCTCCAAGGTTGTGCGTTCCAGACTCCAAAAGCTTGATTTTAGCAACTTTTTGTTGTAAAGTTTGTGCGTTCCAGACTCCAAAAGCTTGATGATTTTAGCAACTTTTTAAAAAATGAAGCTGCCAAGGATGAAACTCAGGAACCCATGCTCCTTATGCGCATGCCTTACCACCAAACTACATTAGCCTGCTTGGAAAATTGTTCAAATACATAATATTTACTATATTTTACCTTTTTGGGGGTCCTATTATTTGGCCCAAAAGGGGAGGCCCTAGGCGATTGCCTAGTGAGCTTAGGCCCAGGGCCGACCATGGAGACGACAACACAGAATCAAAGCAAAATCAAATGTAGCCTTTTTACAAGCACCTTTAAAAAATGTATAATAAGTCTAGGAACACTCGTACCAACCACTTTTCTCTCACATATGTGTCGGAGCCGACACATAGATGAGAGAGAAGTGGTCGGTAGGAATGTACGCAGCATTCCTCAAAAAAATGTACTTGCTCTTTACTTTGTTATCGTCATATTGCTTCCTTACCATGATCTTGTACAAATACACGGTCACATATTTGTCGATTACATCTAAACAAATTTTGAGTCGACACATGTGAGAGAGAAGTGGTCGGTAGGAATGTACATAGCAGCAGCACTCCTCAAAAAAATGTACTTGCTCTTTACTTCGTTATCGTCATATTGCTTCCTTACCATGATATTGTATAAATACAAGGTCACATATTTGTTGATTACGTCTGAACAAATTTGGATCTTACAGTGTCGGACAACAAAAGTTCATAAATAGGAACAAATGCCAAATTTGGCAAATAAAACAGCATCCACACCGGTGTTTGTCATTTCACCCTTGCCATTCTCATGTTTGGCCAATGAGTAGTGTTATTTTTCCAAAAAAATGGCACAGGTGCTAACCCATGTATGCCATAATGCCATTCTCATTAATTTTCTCCCTCTCTCAGTAAAAAGCGACAACCTTGCCATATATTTTCTCCTATCTTTCCTTACCAACTTGAACGGCTCTTGTTAGCTCAACGAATACGAATGCCTTCCTTTCGAGAAGATGCTTTGAGGGAATTTGGCAAATAACACAGCATTTGTCATGAAACTTTTGAATTTATGGATGTGGGGGTGGTAGTCACCAATTCTTTTGCAATTTTCGAGAAATAGCAACAGATTTTCTCAACAAAGCAATCGGTGTGGTTGTAGCTCTTATTGTAAACCCCCCAAAACTAAAAAAAGCCCGCGGAGCTATTTTTCCTTTCCGCAGATAAAATTAAATTTGCAGATACTTATTTATATTCTTATCACTATGTTTTTTAGATTTATACTTGGGTTTGTATGTACTTTATTTAATGGCTGTGAAATCCATGGTACTATACTACTATCATCAATTTACTAGCTATGGTACCACTATCTATTCTCTTACGAGGCTACGAGCCATACATACATATACAGAGAATGTTGAATGTTTATGCAATGATTTCATCGATAGTTTTAAAGAATTCAGACACCAAATAAAGAGAGTACGTAGATGTTAATTTACGATACATAATGCAACAGTATAATAGCCAGCCAACGGGTGGCGACGGTGACGTCGTACATTTAAACGAACTTGTAACAGGGAGAGAATTTTGCAACAATTAATATGAGTGCTCCGGTGGTGAGTTATATTCTTAATTTGCCGATAAAAAGAAGAAGCTATAACTAATCAAAATAGAAGCTCTATTGACATGCCAAGACTCTTAGTACTTCCTCCGTTTCAATTTGTGAGTCCCTCTTTGAAAATCTAACTATTTTAGGAAACCTCATTATTGCATTAACAAATTTCCAGTTTCCAATTTTGCCCTTAAGTGGTTTTCCATTCTTGTATGTTTTATATAAATTGCCTTTGCAATTTTGGCTAAAAGTCACATTTCCCAAGGAGAAAGTCAGATTCATTTCTATACTATTGGCGCCAATTTTGCCTTTTTAAAATTGTCCTTTCACGACATTATTTAATAAGTATTTAAGTTTGGAGAAGAAAGGGCAAAATGGAAAAGTTGTACGGTAGCTTTTTTTGTGTTGACTTTTCAAATGGGACACTCATTTTGAAACGTCCAAAAAAGGAAAGACGGATCTTCAAATTGGAACAGAGGGAGTATTAAATTTTGGCAATGTCAACCAAATTTAGTGCTCGAAATTTGATATCTCCATAAATATTTTTGATTCAATGATGAAAGACAATTAGTCGTTCTAAAACGACATAGAACTAATAGCAAAAAATTTCCAAAAAAAAAAAGCCGAAGAAGATAACATAACACCGTAGCAAGCCAAATTTTAGCAATTACAAATAATTGTGAAAACCATGAGAGAAATTTTTTTTTTTTTTGAACAACGAAGAAAACCATGAGAGATGCTCCAAAGAGGACATTGATAAAATGTGCTAGTGTTCAATATTAGGACTTAGGAGCACAATACCAAGAGATTAATTGGTTTCTGCGACTATATTTCTTAACCTTGATTCCAAGAGATTGGTTTAGGAGGGCTTGTGATCTCTTTCATCCTCCAATCTGCACAGACCAATCAATAAATTAAGAAAACAATAGTCATAAGAGATCGGTTTAGGAGGATTTGTGATCTTGTAAGCAATCTCTAGTCTATCCATGTTCATTTTGGAACTCTAGATCTAATCTTTTATCTCTGACTTCAATAAATTTTTACTCTCATTTCTCGATTTATCTCTTTTCACTCATTACTTCAAAAAAACTATCTCAAAATCCAAAACGATCAGCCTTAGATTTATCCAAAAACACACACACACACACACACCCCTAAAAATGGTTCAAAAGCATGGTACACTAGAGTTGGTGATGACGGTAGTACTTTCCTACGCCATAAGAGCATCTCCAACTCATTTCCAATTGGGCACTAAAACTCCATTTTGAGTAATCCACGCCCTCCAACCCATCTCCATTTGGGGTCTCCATTTTGGAGACTCCATTCTAATTCTCCATATTTGGAGAATCATCTCCCAAATGGAGACCCATCGATTCTCCATTTCTCTCATTCACTGATATTCTATTTATTTTTTTGCTAGAATTTCGTCAATTACATATAACTTTTACATTACGCATCATTTTTCTACAAAATTGGTATTATTGGAAAGGCAATAATAATACCTTCAAAATGAGTCTAATATTAATTATATATAAATGCATTTTGAAATAACATCAAATGTAAATTCAAACCACTTGAACTCATAATATTATTTTTTCTCATTTTTACTATCCTATCATTGTATTTGTTTGAATAATGAGTTGAAATGAGAAAAAAAAATGCATCTAATGAAAGGAGGATAAAAAAACAATATGGAACAATAAATGCAGGAAGAATTGGGGGGAGTTTTGAAGGTGAAAAATGGAGAATTGGGTTGAAATTGTTGATTCTCCAAAATGGAGAAAGAGAGAGATAGGTTAGAGATGCTCTAAGAGATGGATTGGAAATACGAAAGAATATATATTTGCAAATGAGGAATGCTAGATCGATACAAAGAAAATATTCGCACCATTCAAAAAAAAAACAAAGAAAATATACCCGAAAATCACCCAAAATAAGGTTTCTTACCGCTAATAAAAGTCTCTTAACGGTCATAAATACCTCTAAAAGTGTATTCTCGATAATTTTTGCGTGCACTTTCTTTGTACCTAGCAGTAACAATCCCCTTGGGAATTTTCTCATTCAAGGCTTGACTATTGAATTAGTAATGGGGACACTATAATATCAATCAATTTGTCAATTAAGCTTTTGACATAGGTCAATAAAGGAGAATGCATGCTTTGAATTCTCCTGCGTAGGAGACTCCTAAGGATCGCATGCATACACGTTTTTTCCGACGACGCAAAAAATTCAATGAGATTTCAATCAAGATGTACTTTAATTCACATCAATTTGTTCCCTCAATGGACACTATCGATCGATTAGTCTAGCTAGCTATCAGTACCATCGACTATGCCAAAGACATAAACAATGCGGATACAAGACATTCTTGTCTTTATGTTTCCGTGACTTGCACCCGATGTATTCAAACTTATCTTCATTGGTGTCAAAGGCTGTTTTTTTGACTCGAACCCTAATCTCTATTCTACAAGACATGATTCTTCAGAAATTACAATTCTTAAGCATTTATATATTGATTCTAGCACTAAGCTTAAATGCCAAGAAATACTATCAATCTTGATACGTTCACAAAAATAAGATATTAGGAAGTCGTTTACCAAAAACAAGATAATATTATATTAGATTGTTAACCACTAACTCATCTAAAAACTTAAACTGTTAGAGATGTGAGTAACTTTATTACTTATACCTTCAACATATTAGGAGATCTTTTACCAAAAACGAGATATTAGGAGGGAAAATCCAATTGGACCACATATCCTATAGTATAGTATTTGGTTAAGATGTTTATGACCAAATATCGAATATTGCAATATGGAATACTAAAATAGGGAATCTCACAAAATGTGAAGTATACAATTTATTTATATTATAAAACAGAGCAATTTTTATTTATACATATAAACATGAGCATCTCTGCAGCTGTTGATCGTCTTCAAGCTAAGATCGTAACTGTTAGATTAAAAAAATATTTTCTACCAGCTGTTGCGGTAATATATACATTTTTCTTTCCAATTTATTACCTTTTGTTTTTTTTTTTCCATTTGAAGTTGATATTATTTCAAGAGAGTTGATAATTAACCTGTAAATTACTGCATTTTTTATTTCTTCTCTCTACCTTGGCATAAGCTTTTTAAAGTGAGCCAGAGAGTGAGTAGATTATATTAGACAAGTAGAGCCAACAACTTATTTAAGTTAAAATTATATTTCGTTTGGACGTGCCTTTAGGCACTGGTATCCATTAGTATTATAGAAGGTGTGACATTATAAAATAATCACTATTAGTCGAATGTGATTGCATATCTTATTAGATTGTATATTCTTTCACTGTTAATACTCTTGTCATATCTTATTAGATTGTCTATTCTTTCACTTATTAATACTCGTCAAATAAACAAATTTTCAGTTGGCCAAAACTTTTGTATCTTACAAAAAAGTCAGTAGTTCGAATCTCTCCATTTGTTCATGTTTCTCCTTTAGATAGGCTTTTTCTTACTTTATTTGTTTCTTACCAAAAATGACCTTATTCTTGTACTGATTGAGTTATTGGGTTTAATTATCTTATGAGACTTTCACAATTAATATAGTGCTTTACACTTGATTTATACACGATGGAAATGATCTTTCAATCGATTGGGAAAAAAAATGTTTAGGGTTTTTCAAGTGCATTTTTTGGGGCAACATCGATTTATATTCCCCATTGAAACCCACAAGAACTGAACCAAGACACGGATATAGTACAGTGGTGCTGGGCACACAGATCTCTATAAATATGCAGCTGAATAATACTCTGTCATGAACAACAATAAAGCCAGAATTTGAGATATTTTCTGAAACTTAATTTAGCTGAATAATATCTGTCATCAATAATATATTAATATGTACCACTAGTATTGATGGATGATTTTCATACACAGAGAGAGAGAGAGAGAGAGAGAGAGAGAGAGAGAGAGAGAGAGAGAGAGAGAGAGAGAGAGTCAAGCGCTCATCAAGATGTAAGATTTCTCAGTGCTGGTCCACCTACAAGAATGATGGCAGATTGAGAAATATTGTCAAAGGGTGATGGAACAGAAGATCCCACCATATATGTAGAATGATGCGTTTTGTATGGTCCTCGTAGTTTTATTCAAAGCGCTTCAAGTTCTTCATAATTTTAACCAACAAATGGGTCACATTTATTTGACATGAAATCTATCGTGAATCCGCTAATCCCGGTATGCAATTAGGCCTGTCTTTGACCGGATCGGAGAGAATAATAGTTGAGGTGTGCGTAAGCTGACCTAAACACCTGTGACCGTCAAACCAAAATAGAAAAAAGCCAGTGACAATTTGGCATGTAGCCATTGGGATATACATTTGCAATCGAGTTGACAGTTTCCAATGAATTTACAAACAATATAGATATCGAGTCCTTGATTCCATGGACAAAAAACCACTTAAGGAGACTGAAAATCTCCTTTCCAAAGAAGACAAAAATGGGAAAAGCTCAGAAGGTGGGCAAGATATTGATCAACAGCTCTTTGCTATTTTTGGGTGGATCATATCATATATATCAGCAAAACCCACAACATATAAGTACAAAAAACAATGATCGAAGCACATTTGCTGAGTTTGGAAGCAGCCAAAATTATACCGCAAAACACATAGTACTCCATTTTAGTACCTACCACTAATTTTGGATATTTATTATGCACATCACTCTCTCATATACAATGAATTAGGAGTAGTAAATTGATTTTGGCTCTCCACGTTAAGCCATTAACACTCCAGTACTTTTTGTCTTTACCCTATGTGAAATTATCAAATCACTATTTATTTTGTTAGTGTTCATCCACTTTAAATGGTATTATTGTAATTTTAAATAGTAAAAAGACAAAAAGTAGAGTGCCAAAATTATTTTCCTTAGGGGTACTATCACAACAATTTAAGAGAGTTTATTTGTCACTATCTAAAGGCCCCGTTCCGTTTAACTTTTATCACTTTTTGTCCTTATTCAATTTTTTTTGTGCCAAATTTTTGCGAATTATTGATTCGTCTAAACGAGAGGGATCAGAAAAGTATTTTTTTTTACTTTTACCCAAATATTTTAGGAAATAATCAATTTTTAGCAAAAAAGTAAACTTTGTTTTGGCTAAAAAGTGGTTATTTCCTAAAATATTTGGGTAAAAGTAAAATTTTTCACTTTTCCGATTCCGCTCGTCGGGACAAATCAACAATCCACAAAAATTTGGCGCAAAACTAACAAATGTGAAAAAAATTCAAATAGAAACAAAACTAACTTATTCCACTTTAAGTTAAATGGAACGGGACCTGAGAGTCGAAGTGAATCTTCAGGTAGGATCGATGTGTTTTATTAACTAATCCTTCAAATATGATCACTCAGCTCATACATCCTTCTTATTCTTCTCACCATTGAAATTTAATCCACGAACAACATCAAAAAACTACAGTGTTTGCTTGGTCTTAACTCATCCATCGATCCTTCATACATCCTTCAAGCATCAAATACGAATCACTCATCCGTCGAAATTTAATCCATGAATAACATCTTTCATTTATACATCGATATCTTTCACTCATCCATCCATCATATTCCTGTTTTCACCATTTTTACTTGGTCTTAATTATTTACAAAGTACGTACCATCAAATGCACACTTCAAAGGCAATACAGAAGAGTATGGGAGATGTTTATAGAAAGACAATAATATATACTTCACATGATGAAGATGTTTTTAATTTAATTCCCTCTCTTTATTTGTATGCATTACCATTGCATCTACATTATAAACTACACGGGGCACAACTTTTTGCTCCGAAAATATAATTTTCGGGGACAATTATGGTCATAGAGAAGTGTCGTCAAGTTCCCCTTATGACATGATTAACAGACAGGATTCATCAGATTGACAAATCCTAAGCTGATGCTCATGAGGATAATTTGAACAGAGCTTCTCTTTCTTGAAATATAATGAATTGGCTCGAACATGATCCAATTTTTGTATCCCACGATCCTCGCCAATGTCAAATTTAACAAAGCAAGTAATATGAAATATATCGATGACACGTTGATTAATTTCTCAAACAAAATTTTACCTTCATTATTTTTGCTCTTTATTTGTATGCATTACCATTGCATCTACATTATAAACTACATGGGCCACAACTTTTTGCTCTCAAACATAATTTTCAGGGACAAATATGGTCATAGAAAAATGTCTGTCAAGTTCCCCTTATGACATGAATAACAGACAGGATTCATCAGATTGACAAATTCTAAGCTTATGCTCATAAGGATAATTTGAACAGAGCTTCACTTGTCTTGAAATATAATGAATTGGCTCGAACATGATCCAATTTTCGTATCTCACGATCCTCGCGGATGTCAAATTTAACAATGCAAGTAATATGAAATATATCGATGACACGTGATTAATTTCTCAAACAAAATTTTACCTTCATTATTTTTGCTCTTTATTTGTATGCATTACCATTGCATCTACATTATAAACTACATGGGCCACAACTTTTTGCTCTCAAACATAATTTTTGGGGACAAATATGGTCATAGAAAAGTGTCGTCAAGTTCCCCTTATGACATGAATAACAGACAGGATTCATTAGATTGACAAATTCTAAGCTTATGCTCATAAGGATAATTTGAACAGAGCTTCACTTGTCTTGAAATATAATGAATTGGCTCGAACATGATCCAATTTTCGTATCTCACGATCCTCGCCAATGTCAAATTTAACAATGCAAGTAATATGAAATAAATCGATGACACATGATTAATTTCTCAAACATTTTTTACCTTCATTATTTTTATTTGTATGCATTACCATTGCATCTACATTATAAACTACATGGGCCACAGCTTTTTGCTCTAAAACATAATTTCCGAGGACAAATATGGCCGTAGAGAAGTGTCGTCAAGTTTCCCTTATGACATGATTAACAAATAAGATTCATCAGATTGACAAATCCTAAGCCAATGCTGATCACAAGGATAATTTGACCACAGCTTCTCTTGAAATATAATGAATTGGCTTGAACATGATCCAATCTTCGTATCTCACGATCCTCGCCAATATCAAATTTAACAATGCAAGTAACATGAAATAAATCGATTGACACATGATTAATTTCTCAAACAAAATTTTACCTTCATTATTTTTGCTCTTGATCAGTCATCTGCAACTCTCTTCTCCAATCCTCACATTTGCTGTCCAGAAGAATAATCACACGTCTGGAACCCCTTTGGAATTCCTCCAATGGTCATTCATGTCAGGAATCCCCCAGTGTTTTTGGTCCTCCGTGGGATCCAAATAAAAAATGCAAATCACTGAAAGATACCAAAAGCATCAGAATCTATTGCCAGATTTGCCAAACTGTTGAAAGTGTTCCGATAAACTAGCAACTACCCACCTGACAGAATCACAGCTATATGTTGAAATACTGCAAACTGTTGCAACAGTACTGATGAAAATTTATGTATGAGCCGTTTATTGCCGATGCAGCATCATCAAGATTCTCACCTCCAAAAACTTTCTCGCCCAGTCCAAAAACTTTTCTTCCGCCCGTTTAATTATTACGCGATTGTTTTTCAGGTTATTGATTTTTGCGGTCCTCTTTTGATGAATGCACACTATGTCTTATTTTCGGTAAATTTGTCGCGGTCCTCTTTTTGACTAATGCACACTATTTGTTATTTTTCGTAAAAATGCTACCAACAAAAGATTCACAAAACACATCCTGGGGATTGCCCCGGTGGTTTAGGTAAATGTTCATGCTTTGGGAGTATTCCTTAAGGTCTGAGGTTCGATTTCCCATCGTTTGAGTACCCTAGAGTAAGTGGGGGCCGTGGCTATTTTGGTCACACTAGCTCTCTCGAAGGTTTGGATTGCGCAGTCAGGCAACCTAGTAGTGGGGCTGTTCCTCCGTCCAAAAAAAAAGTTTCACAAAAATCATAAAATGGAAACATCCAGTAGGGGTGGAGTGTGAAAATCGTTTTCCTTTATTTGTGATCAAAGGAGCCTCGGCAGAAAGTTGGGGAATAGAGTATTCAAACCTGGGGTGTGCATTTGCATGTGAATCTTGATGATGCTACATCTGCAACCAACGACTGTGTCAATCAATCCACCCGCAGCATCGCCCTCGAAAGGGAAGGATTCAAAAAATCTCGATCGCTGCGAATCAAAATTTTACAACTTTCGATGTTTGGGCGGATAGTCTATCTATCAAGATTTTGGACCTCCGATCCCGTTATTGTGTTTGTATTGGGATAATATTCTCTGGTATTGGCGAATATTCAGAAACCCCCGATTGGATAAAATACGAAAAAAATCAATAAAATACGAGAAGCATTTGTATAATCAGACTATCAGAGAGAAACCATAGATTCAGAAAAAACTTGGCTTAGGAATAAATGACTGCAGCAAACGAGAATCTCATGATCCTCCGATTAGTTGAGGTGCGCATAAGCTAACCGGAAAACCTGAGACCGAGTAACTCATGGTCATGTTGATACAACATGACGAGAAACCCAAACAAAAAAAATAAAATCAGACTCTCATGTTTTCTGAAACAAAATTAGTTTTCAAACAGCTCTGGGGATTGTTTTTGAAGTACTTGGAGGTTGGATCAGATTAACCGGTGAGATTCCGGTGACAAAAAGGACAACCCATGTCGGATTCCGGCCGGTCGAACAAAAATTAGCGCTGAGTCAGCTGACAGATTTGTGGCTTTTAATCAACAAACCAAGTATAAAACGTAGTAATAGTATATATATTCAGATTCACCTGAAAAAGGCACTATGCTTGAAAGGAATCGAAAAAAATCTGTAAATATATACATGCTCCAAAGTACAAACCAGAAAATAGTCGTAGTACTACAGAAGAAGAAGAAGAAGAAGGAGAAGGGAGGAAGCAGATTTATAAACACGCCTGAGACCTGAAAATTGGCCAAAATCGCATGTGTGTGCTTGTGTGAGTTTATGAGAGAGAGAGAGAGAGAGAGAGAGAGAGAGAGATGATAGGGTATGGTAGGGTTTCTTTGGTCTTTGGGGAGATATATACACAGAGATATGACGCCATTTGCGTTTTTTAATTATATGAAATTTTATTTAGATCTCATTCTGCTTAACTTTGGCACTTTTTGGAGGTTTATTCTTATTTTTAAAAAATCATGTTCATTAGTTTTGCGCCAATATTTGTAGATTATAGATTCGTCTCGACGAGAGGAATGAGAAAAATAAATTTTTTTTTTACTTTTACCAAAATATTTTGAAAATAACCACTTTTCAGCAAAAAAAAAAAAAAACCAACTTTATTTTATTTTTTTTCTGAAAAGTGGTTATTTTTCAAAAAAAAAAAGAGGCTTAAAGTAAGTTTTTCTTTTTACTTTTTTAGATTCCTGTCGTTGATCAATAATTTACAAAAATTTAGTACAAAAATTTAGCGCAAAATTAACGAACGCGATTTTTTTTGAATAAGGACAAAATCTTGAAAAAGTTCTTTTTGTTTGGTGGAATACTTGGGCTACAGTAATACTTGTGTGTTCTCTTAATAATAAATCTTGCTGAAAAATTAAAATTACTTCCTCTAGACAGGATGCAAGAAAGTGTTCCACGACTTTACAGACACAAAGTTTATGAACGGGGTGTTTGGCCCCGTTCCACTTTCTCAAATAAATATTTTAAAAAATAAGAATATATTTTCAAGTTTAAAAATAATAAACTTACAAAAAAAAATTTAATTTTTTTGTAGGGTTTAATAGATCTCGATGAGATCTCGATGAGATTTATGAAACAATATCCATATTGCATATTTTTTATTTATTTCAGCAAGCTTGTTATTTTTAAGCTTAAAAATTATAAATAAATATTTATTTTTTAAAGACTACAAGCGGAAATATAGTAGTTTATGATTTTGTTTTGGGTTCTAATGTTCAAGGTCTGAGAGTTTTTATTGGATGTTGCTTAGCTGTATCATGTATGGTACCACTACTTTACTAGAAACATTAAACAGATCCACTCTTAGGTTCTGTTTGGAACTTATAAAAAAGAAAGGAAAACTTAAAAAAATTTCTTCCTACTATTTGGTTGGAAGAGAAAGAGAGAAGAAAATAAAAATTTCAAGTTTAGAGAAAAGTAAATTTTTTCTCTCATTTTCCACCCATTTTCTTTTCTTTTCCTTTTTTTATTCTCAATATTCCAAACAGAGCCTTAGATAAGGGGAACCCTCGTCTGTTGTGCACGATTATTCGGAAATCAATTTTCAACTTTATAATAGTATTTCACTCGTTGGGCACAGTAGTCGATCATGGGTTATACTAGTATAATACTCCTATCATCATTAATTTATCGTCCCACCGCATACGACCATAAAACCATTGGTGCATGCCCATAAGATATTGTTCTCACGAATTTAGGAGCGTTTTCGACAGTGAATAAATTTTGAGAAAGAATTCGTTTCAATTCAGTTGTTAGCTGTTTTTGAAAGTGAAAAAATTGTTGAGAAACGTCAAATTGTCTCCGATAGTAAATAAGTTGTTGATTAGTATGTGAGTGAAAAAATAAACAAGTTATTAATTTTAGTGTGAAACAATAAGTTAAAATGTCAAAACTTGTTAATTAGTGTGAACAAATTGACAAAATAACGAATGTTTTTTTTTTTTTTTTGTGAAAAAGCGTATTGGAAACGCCCCCTTATATAAATTACAAGAAATGCAGAAAACTATTCTAGATCAGACACTTAATAAAGTACTCCACCTATGCAGGAGTCTGTAACAACTAATTGCATTTAATTACAGTACAAAACTAACTCGAGAAATAGTCGGATTAATTAAAAAAGTACTACCTTACAAGTAAAAGCTTCATAAAAATAAAAGAATAATCTACAGTATATTACTCCCTCCGTCCCTATTTTATAGTCCAGTATTACATTTTAGGCTGTCCCTTAATAAGTGTCCATTTTGTAAAGTTAGTGGGTAAAAGTTCGTGAATTTTTCATTTTGCCCCTAAAAGTAGATTCCATTTTGAAAAGTTAGTGAATAAAAGTGTAATGATGGTGGGTAAGTAGAAAAAATGGAGGAAAAAGTTGATGTAAAAGGTATAATGATGATGTCTTTTTAATAAGTTGGAGTTACGAAGCAGGACACTTAAAAAGAGACGGAGGGAGTAGTAATTTTTGCATTTCATTAATAAGTTCAACTTTCTTATCTTAACCTCTTAACTCGGAGCTCGTAAACGCATCTAGTTGAATATCATATATAATGGAAAATAGTAATATTGGGCCGTTAATAAGGTAGAGAAATGACAAAAATATAATTTTTTATGTTTTAAAGTGCCATTAAAGTGTAAAAAGTACATCAAAGATTTGTTTTTTTTTTTTTAATATTCTCTTGTCTTGTTGACAGTCCAATACTGTCAATGATATTGTTAGATTAAATTTCACATCGCTAATCTAAATCATTCAAGCTTCATTGATAATTTTAGAGGTTACTTTATCTGTTGCCAATTGATTTTAAATTGAAACCATCCAAGAAATTTAACGCACAACGGTATTGTAATATCACAGGATCGAGCACTTGAATGTGACAGAGAATATGGTCGGAGAGTGCTGTAGTGAATTCCGTGTAATGCGCTGTGTAGTGCATTATTCGGGTGCATTACAACACCCCGGATCTTGTACGGTACAATTGTGAAGCAGTTTGAGAGAAGAAGATATTCCTATATTTGTGGTGGTGGGAGCCGGGAGATATTTTTGGTTGTGGGAGATTCTCTGCCATCAGACCCCCACCTGAAGGAAAAGTGGGTCCGATTTCCGTACAAAATGACGTGGCCAGTTCATTTCCCTTTGTGGGGGCTCAACTTTTTTTTTAACTTTTCTAATCATAATTGCGGAGACCTTTTTCAATATCTGCCTCTCTTTAATAGTAGTACTAGTATCACCATGGAAGGGGCACGTAAAACGATGCAGAGCGGTCGAACCTTTAATTTTGAGTAGTAACCGGAAAGGTCCCGTTACGTGATTTTGCACAATTACTAGCAAGGGAGTTTTATGGCAGCTATTTTCCAATTGTTATGATTTTCCCACGATTTACTTCTTTGTTTATTTAAGCTGAAAATTTGGCAGTTTTTCCTTAACTGATATGAGTAGTTTAGAATGCCTTAGCAGTTGAGCAGAATTTAATTTTGTATTTCAATACTGTTCAAAATTTAATTTTGTATTTCAAATTGAGCAGAATTGTTGGTATCTTGCAAACCTTTGCATGTATGGTGTTCTACTTGGCTTTTAGGTGGCATATGATTGTTGGGTTGCAATGGGTGCAGACTTAGTTGGATGCTTGCTCGATATAGGTCATGCCTAAGGCTAGTATGCCTTGTTCAGATTTACATTTGAGTTTCTTTAGGTTTGATTTTTTGGGTAATGAATGGAGAGAGATAGATAAATAAATGAGAATAATTATTGGAGATATGTGTAATGAGTAGAGAGAGAAATAAGAGTAATGATTGAAAATATGGGTAATGAGTGTTTCTTAAATTTTTTTTCCAAGTTTGCATCCAAAATAATCTTCATAATCATTATTCAAAAATTAATAAATTCCCCTCTTCTCTTTCGAAAAAAAAAATCATTAAACAAATTAAAGATGAGACCGAGAATCTATATAGGTGTGAGCTAAATCGCATAATTTGCGTGTGCGTGCAGAAGCGAGAAAACGTTTTTGAAACACAAATTAAACTACTGAAAGTCTGAAATTCACGAGAGCAACGATTAAAAATCACAAACGTATTACTCCATCCGTCTCGCAAAGAATGTCCAAAATCACTATTCGCACCTCTCAAAAAATTACCTATATTTTTTAATGTATAATAATTTTTTCGATGCAATATGAATCTCGTTTGATAGATCTCACTTAATTTTATTAAATACATTTTTAAAATCATAAAGAATACTTAATAAGTTAAGATATAGTGTGTATTTTTTTTTTAGAGATGTGACTGGTGATTTTGGACATCGTTTGTGGGGCGGTGAAATTGTTAGAATGGGGAGAATGAGATTGGGGGAAGAGTGGACCCCAATCACGTGGTTTTCACGGGGAGTTGTTGGAGTGGGGTGGGTCCACCTATGCCACGTGAATTACCCGCGCAGAGGCCCCAAACGCCGACCACCGCTTGTCTTTTTGCGTTAAATACTCCACTCTACAGCAGCTTCTGTTTTTCCTAATTAAAATAAATATTTATATGTTTTTAATTAAATATAATAATATATTGTGAAAAGAATGATATATCGAAAATAAGTACTTTAAAAATTAAAACCTTAACGGAACGTAGCCTAAAAATGTTTGCACCATAATGGCTTTTGTGAAGTTCATACTTAACTAAATTTATTTTGTCAAAAGCAATCCACTAAATGAAAACATCCAACACATCTTCTACAATTTTTGGTTTAGTGAAAACAAACATGACTATAAATACTATCTCAATCTCAAAATGTCTGTTCGGTTCGCAAAACGATGACTAAAAAATAATGTATTTCTTTCAAAAAAGATTCAAACTTTTTTCATAAATTAAAAGAACTCATCGATATCTATTGAATTGTTAAAATTTTTTTTAATTTAAATTGTATTATTTTTACGTCATCGTTTTACAAACCGGACAAACATTTTGGGACGGGAGGAGTAGCTATTAGAACGTCTAGTTTACCGGAAATGCTTCTAATTCAACTACCTCAAACGATAGAGAAGAAAAATCGAAGTGTTGAGTTTGTTTCAAAATTTTATTTGCTTGTGCGATATACGCCATTGTAGTTTTTTTTTTATACATCGGTGGGGATTAGCAGGAAAGTGAAGGAATTCAGAAATTCTCTCTATAGCTTTAAACCCCAAACCTCTGCCGAGGCTCAAACCTTGACCTCTTTTGCGGAAGTACCAAGAGGTAACTGCTGGGCTACAAGCCCTTTGGTTCCGTATTACTACTAGTTTATCAACACAATTGTTTTGATGGGATTGATATTCACTCATTTTTTTGTTATCCACTCTTCTTTTTTATTCTAGCAAAGAAAACACATACGCTTTCAACACTAAAAGAAAAAGAAAAAGAAAGAATATGGATAACAAAAACAAAAATGATTCACACACAACAATCTGAACACAACACCAAATACAACCTTTTACATACATGTAGGCTTCACACACACTACTATGTGTGGGCCTCACATATATGTGAGATGTTGTGTTAATTATTGTGTTTGGATCGTTGTGAGTAACATTGTTGTAACAAAAAAAAAAGAGAGTGAATATCAATTATCTTTTTTTTTTTTTAATCACAAACATTAAGAAAACAACATTAATATCAAGAATAAAAAAAACTTATCTCGAAAGTGTCCCGAAAGAGAAACTTGTACATGTGGTTAAGATTCACTTTGATGTACGGGACTCAATTATCAAAGTAAATCCCAACCGCTGATTATTTTTTTTGGAATGCTTTCGTAGGAAATATTTTTTTGTACCTAGTATTCCTCGGTTGCGGGGGAGGTAAACTAAACAGATCAAACCTTCCCCACCCCACGTACTAGATCGAGCAACCGACAAGCACAACACGATAATCGAAAGTGTTTTGTTTCTCCAAAATTTAATACTCCGTACTCCCACTATTTGGGTGTGTGCGCTATAGAGCCCATCCATAGTAGGAGTATCAAAAACAATTGTTTTGAACCCCCAAAAAAAAAATCTCGTCAATGCCAATGTCAGGATTTGGTGGAGGTAAACGAGACGGATCGACCTCCCCCAAGTGCTAGAGCAACCGAATGGAATGGAGCAGTGCTATTGTTTTAGATTAGATTAGATTCGGGGTAGTTTCCACCAAGGAATTAAAAACTTTGGAGAATTTTTTTTTGTTGTTGAAAAGTTTTTAATTGTTTTCGATAGTGAATAAGTAGCTGAGAAATGTCAAGTTATTTTCACCAGTAAAATGTCAAGTGTTTAACCAATTGGGGTTAGCTTGGTTGACCACAGGACTCTTGCATCTCATTAGGAGGTCAGGATTTCGAGTCTCCACATCTGCGTGTGGGTGTTTTTCCTTTAGAAGATTTTTCTTTTCTTTCTTTGTTTCTATCCTACAATGAGCTAGATTCTTACATTGGTTGAGTTGTTGAGATTGGTTGTCTCATGGACTCTGACAGTTGATGTAGTGTCTCAGGTTACTTCATATCTGATGTAAAATGATCTCTTCTACTGATTGACAAAAACATAGAAAAAATTAGAAAAAGTTGTTGATGGGTATATGAGTGAATTAAAGTTATCAAGAAAGAAGTTGTTGCTACCAACTTTTTTTTTAATGTGAACGAGATGGTAAAATGTTGAAACTTATTGATTAGTGTGAACGACTTGCAAAACTTGCAAAGAATGCCTAAGTTATTTTCTGTTTTTCCTTGGTGAAAACACGGAACTAGTGCTTTGCCCCTTCGATATTTGGGAACGGAACCAATATCACTGTAATTCTATGAACCTTTATTTTCTTTCTTCTGTTAACAGTGCATTGAACGAGCATAACGTTAGTAAGAAAAAAAGGTGCATTGGTAATTTTGGAGATGAAAATTGAAAACCCAACCTTTGAGCAATTGGCATGCACTCTATGAACAAATTTTTGTAATAAACGGAACCAAAGTTGGTGCTAAAAAATCTGGGGCACTTATATCTACTTTTAGGAATTTGAAATTTAAAGTGTAAATAAAATAAGTCATAAATCATAATTGTGAAAATATGGGGATAAACAAAACAAACAAACAAAAACTAAAAAATGTTAGTATTTATATTTATCCTCTTTTAAAAATAAAAACCAAAAAATCAAGAATCGGAGGTTTAGACTTTGGAGGCTTTTGAGCCTAAACTATATTTGCTTATATTATAGAGTTGTATAGATGGGTGGACAACACAAAAGAAAAAGCACCAATCCGAAGTCCTTGTATTCCCTTTCCCTCATCTTGATGTATCTTTTGTCAAGATTCCTAAATAAAATTTTTTTGCCTATAAAATTAAATTCTGCTATATTATGTGAACAAGACTGCACCTAAACATTCTAATTGGAGTTTCATATACAGTGCTAGAATATAAAAATAAAAGGATCATCAGTAACATTAGAACTTTAGAAGAGGTAATTGTATTCCGTTAATGGTTCTTAAAAAATAAATACTTATTTACAATTTTCAAGCTTAAAAGTAATGAATTTACTGAAATAATTTTTTGTGCAATATAGATTTTGTTTGATAAATCTTGATGAAATCTTTTGAAAGGTGCAAAAAAAATTTTAAAAATTATTTTCATAAATACATTATTTTTAAATTTAAAAATTATAAATAGGTACTTATTTTTTTGAAAGATTTTAGCCAAAGAATTCTTATATTTATATTTTTTGAGCTCAAGAACAAACACCTTTTGTAATCAAACACAAGGACAACTGTGCCTATGAAAATGCCTAAAACCCTAGGGTACCTTATGAAAATGCCTAATGCTGTGTTTGGATTGTGTTTTAAAAAGTTTTTTAAAAAATAGTAGTGGTAATAAATGGAGAGAGATAAAAAGAGAAATAGTGGAAGTAAGGGGAATTTAGGAGGAATCTATGGGGAATTTTTTGAAAAATTCTTTTTGAGAAGAGAAGAGAACAAGGCATAAACCACTAAAATCCTGTAATAGAAAAGTGTACCCTAAAACCCTATAAAGTGCCTAAACATGTTTTGGCCTTATGACTAAAAAACTAGAAAAATTGAAGGACTTTCACTGAAAACTATTTTACTGACATTCTTTCCGTAAATAAAAATTATTTTACCGTTTCTATGACTAATTTTTCTTTATTTTTTAAGATACCTGAGCGGAACTGGGCGATGGCCACCACTCATCAGGGCCACCACAAAAACGTGTAGAAAAAGAGGGGATTACAACGCTCCACGAATCTACAGTGACGTAACCAGCCACCCCATTGATGGCGTCACCCATAACAATGCTTACATCACCAGAATTGATCCGTGGAGTGCTGAGTCTGTTGACCGTTAGGTGCAAATAGCAGGACTCAAGGAAAAATTATGTACAATGGTCCTCGGGCACCGCCACTATAGCACCACACTCCACACATTTATGTGAAACTTAGTAGTATTGAGCGTATGATTCCTAAAAAATATGTTTTAAAACAAAGTTTTGGAGGGTTATGTGGCGATGCTCCAAGGCCACCGAATAATTACTACTTGTATCCGGGGTTCTATACCCTACACCCTTGGCACAACCTGACTTCAAGAACTCATGATCCGATTCGAGAGGAACCTCCTGCAACAAAGTTGACACCATTGACTAACCATCGATATGATTTCCATGTCGTGACGTTTGATGACGTTGGGGACCATGGGTGACGTTTGATGATGCAAGCTCAGCTATTTAAGGCTAGAGAACAGAGTGTGGCGTAATTAACTTCTTCTTCCTTCTTCTTTTCGGGATACCCTAATTCCTCTATGTTGTCATCGGCACAAAGAGTAACTTGACGTAAACTAATTGCCTCCCAAACACCTCTTACATACCTTCCAGTTTCCCCATTTTTAGGGCACTATCGAAGGCACAAAATACTCCAGCATTAAGTTGTCCGGTGTGGAAGCGCGGTTGGATGAAAGTGAAATTTTTTTTAACTACATTTCAACAATGGAAGAAGTCGTATGACTTTTGCCCACGTGGGTGTGAAATTTTAATATGTCGTACCTTTCAAAGAAATTTCAGAAAAAAGTGATTAATTGTGCCGATGTTGGTTTCTTCAAATGAGTATATATGAACTTGGGTGTAGTGCTCGAGCTCGAGATCGTTAATTAAATGAGTTTAAAATTTGAGTTCGAGTTTGGTTTATTTGTAAACGAATTGAGTTTAAAAAACGAATTGAGTTTAGTTAATTTATTAAACGAGCCTCTGTAAATGAGTTTGAGTTTGGGGTATTTAGCTCAACTCGTTTACTAGACGAGCTTAAAACTCGAACTCGAATTCGGCTTGATTACTAACTTATCGAATCGAGCTGATACCTTAATGACCCGAGCCTCAAACGACTTGGTTCGTTTTCAGCCCTATCATCGATCCAGAGCGAACAACTCCATCCTAGAGTTGGGCCGTCCAGTTTTGCCTTTTTTTCGACCCATCGGGAGCCAGTTTTTTTGGTTGCGAAAACAGTTTCTCTCGGTATATTCTGGAGGAGATTATTAACGTTACAACTTACAAGTCTGTTTCGATAATTATAGGACAAAAGCATGTTCATCCGATCAATTTAGTTTTCGTAATTGTTGCTCCTGTTTCACTATTTGGGAACTCTCGAAAAATTATCTTTATTTTTTTATTTTTTTTATATTCAATATGAATCTTATCTGCTAGATATCAATTGATTTTGTTAAACAAAGATTTCGAGATCATAGAAAATCCTATAGATCTTTCCCTGCCCTGTCTTAGTTGAGATAGATTGAGTACATGTTATCAACTTTTGTCGGGCCAGTTCAACCCCGATTAAAATTTGACTTCTTGCTGGTACATTGTGGAATTGATACCCAAAAAATAATCGAGGCACGCAAAATACACAGACACCCTCAATGGCGGATGCATAATTTGTGATTAGGAAGGGCCCAAACAACATGTATTTCTATATTGATAACAAGAAATATAGAGGCACGCAAAATACACAGACACCCTTAATGGCGGATGCATAATTTGTGATTAGGAGGGGCCCAAACATGTATTTCTATATTGATAACAAGAAATATATATTAGGGAAAATGACAGCCAAAAACATGTTTTGATAATTAATATCCGCAAAAAACATGCTGAGAACATTTGTTAATGCTGAAAATATCCTCGACGGGTATTAATTATCAAAACACGTCCTGAGCCGTCATTTTCCCAATATATTACTACTTGGGAAGTCTAAGAAAGAGACGAGATGGTGTGAATGTGTGTAGATGCCATTTAAGTTTATACATGCAACCTAAAAATGATTAGTAACTTCAAAATTTTAATGGGGTTCCCACGGATATAGGAACTTTTAAGAAATTTTACGGTTCCAAAGTAGGATAGGCCCTGAATTGGGCCCAGCCGCTTCTGTGTAGTTAGGCCCGAGGCTGTCAGAGATCTGAAATCTATGGGATCTCTTAAGATGGATTTGTGAATTGCATCGTGAGTGGTAAAATTCTACTTTCGAAATGGAAAACATCAGTTTTTCTTTTTACTTTTGTCCAACTTGCCTTTTATCCATCAGTTTTTCTTTCTTCCTTTTCTGTCAGTCTCAGTAAGGGGTTCCACATATTTTTGAAATAACTCATCCAATCACATGTTTTTACATTTTAACTCAAAATTTTCAATCCAAAATTGCGAACCAAACACAGCGACTAAGATTATAGATGTCAACCGTATGATGAATACTTGAAATCAAATTCCGTAGGAGTTTGGTAAAGCGGGCAAGAGAAAACAAAGAAAGTGCTTATCCTCTATGAAGTCGCATGTTCTAATCTCACAGAAACCAAACATTCCAAACCGTGGGACTAGGACTGCAAATAAACTGAGCCGTTTGTGAACTATTCGAGACTCAATCCGGTAATGGCTCGTTAGAGTTTGATTCGGGCATTAGACGAACCACACATGAGCCTTAATTTTAGGCCCGTTTAATAAACCACTTTTTAGACGAACCTGATAGTATTCAGCTCACAAATCTGGAATATATGTATATATCTTATAAGAATTTTACACATAACCTTGAATATGTATGAACTTTTACACGTATATAATGAAAATTTTATAACTTGTATATATAAACTTTAAAAAGTGGTATAAACTTAAATTTTAATACATTTTTGTAGTTTTATACTATATGTATGAAGTTACTTGCACAAAATAAAAATTGCACTTGCAATTCTAGACTTGCATGAGAGCATAAATATCTAATATTTTTGACTCGTTAAAGCTCGCGAACAAGTTTGATTTCGACTCAGACCTAGGCAAACTCGGCTCAAGCTTGGCTCGTCAAATTTTCGCGGAGCTCAAGCTTAGGTCGAGTTCATTTGTAAACTTAATGAACGAACCTGAACAGTCTAAAGCTCAACTTGATTCGGCTTGCTTGTTACATGGGCCACTAGAGAATTTGCCCGGCCGTTGACTTCACGGCCTCAGAATTAGTCCAGTTGCACACAAGCAATACAATCGAACATCAGTTACCAATACAATCTTAACCCCAACAAAATTAGGAAGCACACATTTCAGCAACAGTGCACAGTAATATACAGCATGCAAGCAGAAAGAGTAAAATTATCAATGCCATGAAGACATTCAGTTTGAGGGATGCCTCGTAGAAGGCAGAGCACTGATATAAGACAGGATCAAGCACTAATTGCACCAGCTGAAATGTGCAAATATCATTTCTCTGGTTTTTTCTTTTCACAACAAGGGACCCGCTCGGGGGAAACCCCAGGTCTACATATGCACAACCGCACACAGAATCAAAGCCAAGTATGAAACCTGTTGAAGCAGATGGCCCCAAGGAGTTGAACACGTGACCTCCACTTAAGTGTGGTCACTAACCAACTGATCTACCCACTGGCGGTTATTAACTTGAGTTTATAACTGCATGACACATGAGAAGTAGCCAATCCTGTCCTTCAACTTGAAAACAACTGACTATAAAAAGCCAAGAGTATGAACTATCGTAATAAATGTACCTGCGCTGCCCAGCGGCGCTTGGACCTGCCCATACTCCACATAAGGAAGCAATTACCCTTTCCGTTCTCGTGACGGCATCGTGATCATTTGATTGGATACTTTGTAGATGAGGAAGAACTTTTCCACTCAAAAGGTCATCAAGAACAAGCCCCTCGAGAACAGGCAATGCAATAATCTTGTTCCACATGCATATGTTCCTCATCAAACGAACAGATCTGTTGAGTTTTGTTCACCCTCCACTTAAGAGGGTGAACATTACTTTCCTTTCTATTGGTTGAAATGGTATGGATCCCATCACAAAGTGATGTCATGCTTACCAAAAAGTGTATTGCATGGTAAGCATGACATCATTTTGTAGTGAGATCCACACAATTTCAATCAATAAGAGGGAGGGTAATGTTGAACAAAATTGCACTCGCCAAACCTACATGCTGCCACCCGTGCAGCATTCGGCACAGCCTTCAGTACAAGTGGCTCCATGTTGGGACCTATGAATTGAATCTATTAGATGAACTGGCGAATAATTACAACAGGTAACGATCAACAGCCACTTCGCTCCCTTAAGATCGAAGGGGTGAGGTTCTCATAAGGGAAGCAGAAGCAGCAAAACTAAATTGTACTGCTGAAAATGGCTTAAGAGCATAACAGGTGAAAAACGATAAAGGAAAACACTCACTCAAAAAATGGAAAAATTAAAGGAAACATGTCACCAGTTGGCAGTACCCCAAGTGTTTATAAGAAATCTGAAATCTAAGATCTACTAGAGGTTGGACCCCATTCGTTTAAGGGTTTTGGATTTTGGATTCTAATCATTATCCTATTTCTCTCCAATCATTACTCTTATTTTTCTCTCTATCTCTATCCGATCATTACCCTTATTTTCAATCATTACTCTATTTTTCTCTACACTCATTACCTACAAATCCAAATCCAAAATCCCAAAACTAATGGGGTATCTTATTTCCCTCCTCTCTCTGAAAGAAAGGAGGGAAATGGAAAACCTCAAAACCTTTACAGTATTTCCCCAAAAATATCTGTTCTATATTCCATCCCAACTACCCCAATCAAATATAATTCCACAGAAGTAGAAATTAAAAAAGGAAGTTTGATATGGTTGGTGTAATAGCTTTGTATACATACCACAAGGTTAGCAACAGCATCAGCTAGACGGTCACGAAGAACCACTGCTAACTCAATGAGAGACTCGCTGGAAGCAGGAACATATCTGACAACCAACTCGGTGGCCAAGACAGGATTCCTCGTCTCATGGGTACTCAGCATATCCCAACAGTGAGCTATCGCATGATGCAAAATAGGAATTGCAACTTTCTCCACCAGTTGAGGAACAAGGTTAGCATCATCATCATCAACAGGGCTGATGTCATTTTCGTCGTCAATAAGCAACAAACGCCTGGCCATCGCAAAAGATAGATTTAATATCAGATTACTACAAGGAAATAGGAAGCAACATATTTGCAGTTAACAATTTATGGGGCCTCTTCAAAATGTACGAAGAGTTGGGCACAACAGGCACGAAAGGTAAATGTATATGTCTCTAGCACGTCCATACAATAATCAAAGTTCTAAAATCCCATCTATACATAATTGCTTCAAAATAAAAGTGTCTACGCTCCATGCACACTTTGTTACGTGGACTCCTTTAAATGTGTGAAGCACACAATACATGACAATCCAGGGTAAGTGTATGATTTGTATCCGAGTCTGCAGTTGTCCGCTAACCCAGCAAGCATGCCCAGTACTACACATTCACTATATAACTATCAAGAGCACTCCCATACATTCATGCAATGCTCCTATCACCTTGTAAATACAAGTTCTCCTTGAAAATAACAAAATAATATCAACAATGTTTTTTCCCATATCCCCATGTCCTTGGACATAGGAGTTAATTTTATCGCATTTGTAGATATTAGGCAATGTAACTTACTTACTAATGTGAAAAAAATATTGCAGCTAGGATAAAGAGATGTGAATGTTAACCTCTAGCCTGTTATCCTTGAACAAAGATTCATGCATGGTTTATTAAGATTCATGCATGGTTTATCTGAAACTATTCGTTGTTTAACACATCACCAAACCAGCTAAATCGACCCTGTTCGGTTTGGGTTTTGAGGGAGAGTGGAGAGAGAGCTAGAGAAAATTTATTAGGGACCGTGCGCAGGGGTTTTGAGTCCCCCAAACGAACAAGACCAGAAGAAATCGTTCCTCATTTATATGTTTGATTACAGGTTCCAGTCCATCCTTAAACCTCTGAAAATGCAAGTAGTTGCCACTCAACTGCTGGGTGGTACAGGCAAGGAAATTTTACTACAATGTTAACAGTTCGTAATTTTCAAGAGAATTTCCTATAAGTAGTTTTACTTTCTTTACATTTTCTCATATCATAACTTCAAGTTCTTTCTTTTAATTGTTGGAAAATGAAGCTATAAACCCATTAATGGCTATTAATGCTTCATGTGGTCTTTTGGTAAATATAACAGCTTTTACAAGTATATTTTGCACATCCATAAGTTCTTCTAGAAGGCTTAACTTCTTCCCCATTTCCCCAATTTTCCTTCTGTGTTCTTTGAAAGACGCAAAGAATGACAAGCTCCTCACAAATCTGAGGTGTTTCTTCTCCATAATCTCCTGGTTGTCAATACGTAAAGCATTTAGATAGGAAGAAATTACTTTCCCAATCTTATTTGTTCTTGCCATAAACCGCAGAGGGGGGCCTATCCAATATAAACTCTCCGGTCCTATCGGTTGTGCACAAGAGCACCAACAGTCACAGGCGACCTCCCTTCCACTGCTGGTAATTGACAGCTCGCACCACCGATTGCTCTCACCACTCTATCCTGGACTGGATGTTTAGATATGTTGGCCTCTCTCTCCCCCTCTTTCTACGTAAGAATGCATAGAACCCAATTTCATAAACCCTAATTTTTCCCATTGGAAAACCGAAACCATAAACTCTATTGATCTTCAATCAGACTAGAATGCTAAAGTGGAATCTTGTTAACTACTTCAAACTCGTCAATTTTCAGTCATTTATATCCTACCTAAACCAAAATATTCGTTTTTTGGTCGATTAGGCTGTACTTTTTGCTGTTATAGAGAGGAGATTTCATTTTGTTCCACCCCAGTCGGTTAAGAATAATATAATTGAAACTTTGAAAGCCTAATCTCCTCTCTCTGTAAAATTCTAGCTCCTAGTAGATTTATTTTTTAAGGAAATTGATTTCAGATGAAAGGTAACCAATATGAAAATTAACTTGGAAAGTCCCTCTGTTTGGAATGTGAAGTTATTTGTTTTGGTGGTTGAAAATTAAAGCTCGCCAACCTATTAATGGTTGTTGATGGTTTAGTAGTTTGGAAGAATGTACATGAACGAAGTTGGATAGGAGTTTCTACTGCATTACTTGAAGAAACCCAATGAATCATGCAAGTCTATGCATCAACACAAATGTCTCAGTACAATATCATATCTGGATATGCATTTATTTATTATTTATTATTATTTTGATGACGTAGGAACCACCCCATGGTAGGGCCACATTGGACCAACCCATGCCATGTAAACCTACAGGGGAACTAGCGCAGCAACCCACCGCCATGGCCCCTCACTTAAATCCCGAATGCCCCCACGAGGAATCGAACCTTGCCACGTTGGAGGCGCAAGTCCACCCTTACCCCTGGGGCAACTTTGGGACAGACGCCAATGTGATTGACACTTAATAGGTGTAAACATGCATAAGCGTATGAGCTGCATAAATGCATATGGGCAAATTGAACAATTACTGTAGAGTTTATGAACGAGTTTCATATTTGGTTTAGGTTGTATGCCTTTGAAAAAAATTAGTAATCTTCAAGTTGCAATGAAAAGCTGCAGCGCACATATCTGATCATGGTTAATTTAATAGAGAAATGTGTAAGTAGAAGAGTTTCCAATTTTTGACCACCATATGTCATAGTGTAAAAATACTACTCAAAATTATTTGACTAGGCCTTACATATCTAGACGTTATGACCCATTATTTAAACGGGCCTATTTCAATGGGCCAGAGCGCACAAATTTAAGAAGCTTCTGTGGCTCTGCCTATGAAATCTTACCTCCTAACTGGACCCATAGATGTACATGCATGTGTTTTCTGCAATCATAGTGATAACCTCATTGATCTAACATTACAATGAAAACCTGCAACATCAGCTATGATGCAAACTTTCTAAAAAGTTATAACAATGGGTTTATATTGATAATGAAAGAAGTTATAAACAGCGCACTAAAAGAGGATTAAACACAAAAAGAAAAATGAAAAAAAAAGAGGAGAGTGGACAAGAGAAAGGCTTTTCTCCTCAGGGGACTATGAAGAACATATAGAAATCAATGCTCAACAGCAGAGGGACAAAGTAATTGATCAATCAAGAAAAAACATTCAATAAACTCCCACCCTTTTCTATAACAAGCCACCACTTTTATGAATGCTACAAAACCTAAAGGAACGCTTAGACTTTCTGGAACTTACATATTCAGCATTTTTAACTGGAAAACATTCTAAATCCATCAGGATAGAAGGTCCCTAAGCAACTTATAGGCTAACAGACTTGATATACGAAATTGAACCCGACTTAGGTTAAAACTACTACCACAACATCAGACAGATATTTCGAAAAATAAATGTCCATTCATGTTACTCCTGAAGCAGACTTATATTACAAGAGAAAAATCAGGAGTACAAAAAAGATACAGCTCTCCATACATCATTTATTGTGAAAATAATCAAAATAGCTAAAAAACGAAGCAACCCATCAGATTAATTTGTACCTGCAAAAAGTCACATATAACAGAAACAAAGTCACGAAGCCTTTGCATAAAGATGAACCTCTCACCAGTAGCAGATAGAGATTTCTCAAGAGCAGTGACTTTCAACAGCGAGGTGGTCAAGTTCTCATCATTCCTAACCAATAATGCCATGGTTCTGCCATGGGATTCCTGATAAGGAGACAGATAAACATGAAAAACACTGGCATCAGTTAATTAAATTCATGCAATACATTTCTGTGTACCACCACAAATTGTCTAATGATGCAAAGACATGAGATAAATAAGAAGTAATCCAGAAGAGGTCATGTGGACAGATAAAATAGGAACGAAAACAGCTGTTATAAGAATAGCTATAAAAGAACTTGGTATACAAACGAGATGATCAAACAATTTTTATCAAGAACAGCAAAAGGTTGCTGAATGAACTAAACTAAAAAAGAGGTGGACAAAGTTTATGGTACTAAGGAAAAATTATTGAGGAACGAACGGGGAATGTATGGGGAACAAATTTGATAACACTTGGTAATTGGCAATCTAAATACTTTCTCTTGATTGAGGGAGACCTTTTATATGCTGTCCCTACTAAAGGAGTTCAATCAGGCTTTTCGACGAAGACTTTGTAAGTATCCTCTGAAACCACGTACTATATATTGACCATAGGCCCGCCGCCCACAGACCACCTACAGATAGCTATGACTATGAGAACCCCAAAACAATATGAGAAGGGTGTCTATATAATTTTTTGGAAGGTTAAATTAGCATTTCAGAGCGTTAACATGTAACTCATTACTGAGGCCGGTGTGGAATTTTATAACTTCAGATTCACCAAATGTCCCACATACAAGTTAGTATCAATCATCACAAAGTTCCTTTCCTTGGTTAAGATGAGTGCTCAACGTCTCTAATGAGTTCACATTCGGCCAATTGAATTTCATGATGCCACATCCATTTTTACATGGAGATGAATATGGATAAGAAAATCATATGATATTCCTGCCAATGAAGAAACAAAAGGGTGCCTATATCCATGTTTTCTGCGTAAGGGAACACTATTGAAAATGACCTTTCATCTGCATCATCTGCATCACATGCACTTCATAGAAACGTAGGTCAGAAGAAACATTGAAAACTACTTCTACGCATACCATTAAGTTGTTCAACAAGAACCATTTTGTATGAAGGTGTTGAATATTGGTACGAGCATAGGGCACACCACACTAAGTTAACCACAATACCACCTAAATTATGCTTTGTGGTAGTGATGGGTTGTACAATGCAAATCAACAACTTGACTTAACATAAGAACGACCGGATACCATTTCCAGGTTGCAAGGTCAGTTTTCTAGCATACAAATATGATGCCGAAAAACAAACCCTGAATGCAATTTCTTGCTCTTTTCCCTTCATGACTTCGACTTTATATACTTAATTTCGCATAACAACGGCATCAACACCTCATACCATTCCATAGAACTATTAAGTATGTCAAAGAAGTGAAATTTCCAAGGCATACCTTTATCCTCTTCAGGTTGCCGTGCAAAGCTTTCTTAGCAAGCTCAGCCTGCTGCGGTATTGACATCACTTCTAATCCTGGCAATCCATCGACCGCTCCTCCAATGCTCGGGACCGAAGGATACGAAGCTACTGCGGGAGCGTACGCGTACTTTTGTTGTGGAATAATGCTCTGAGCTACAACTGGCAAAGCCACACTATTACTATTAGTCCCTACCACCCTACCACCGCTAGATGAAGCCTCATCCATTCTCTTCCCTAACCCTTTCCTAAACTGCTCTTCCTCCCAAATCTTATCCTCCTCCTCTTCCTCATCAACGACTTCCTTCCTAAACCCAACACCCTCCATAGCCACAACCCTTTCACCAACACCATCATCATTATCAAATACACCCTTCTTCTCGATTTTATCCCCGAAAAACTCTATCCTCCCAAGAAACTCGGGCTCCTCGTCGCTCAATCCCTCCGCCTCCCCTTGATTACTCCCCCCGTCCAAGGATATAAAATCCGGTGCGGCAGCCCGCGACTGCCGCTGCCCCTCCCTCCTGGCTCGGATCGCGTTTATCGTCGCTTGATCCGGGATCGATTTCCCCAGCCCTATCCCGGCCAATTGGGCCGTGGTTGCTTCTTCTTCTCGGTCGTCGTCGTGGTCCGATTCGTCGTCTTGTTTTAGGGTTTCGGAAACTGGCTTGACGAGACCTTTTAAGAGGATGACGAGTTCGGAGGGGGGAAGGCGGTGGTGGGAGGAGGGGAGTAGGGTTTTGGTGTTTTTACAGAGTTCGACGAGGGCTTCGGGGGTGTAGGTGCCGGAGAGGGGTTGGACGTTGGAGAGGGGAGGGGGAGGGCGGACATTGGAAGATGTGTGGATATGGGAAGAGGAGGGTTTGATCTTGTAGAGGCGAGAAGAGCAGGAGTCGTCTTCGTCGTCGTCTTGAGCGAAGCTGAAAAGTTTTTTGGGGGCTTGGTGGTGGGGGCTTCTGGTGGAGCAGGTGGAGGGGGTAACAGTCCCATTGGGAGTGTCATCGTCATCGTCATCGTCGACGCGGCAGCGGAAGTTTTTGGTTGGGGCGGTGGCGGTGGCGGTGGCGGTGGCGGCGGTGAAACGAGAGAGAGAGAGAGAGAGAGAGAGATAGAGAGACAGAAAGAGAGAACAAGCTTGCGTACTGCACTCGAATTCACGAGCAACCTTGCGCGTAGAGAAAATGAGAAAAATGAGAGAGAAAATTATTGACGAAGTAGTTGTATAAAATATTAATTTACAATCCCTTTTATAAGGTTAAATTCTAAAAATTCTACTGAAAAAGAAAATTTTAAATCATGTCAGGCTGTATTAAAGAAGAGTTAATTTTTAATTAATTAAAATAAAATTTTAATTTTTGTAGAACAAAATTTCTAATAAAGTTAGAAATTAAAATCAAATCGAATACGAAAATTAATAATTTTAACCTAAACGAAAATATTTTTCGTAAAAATCTTATTATAAAGTAATAGAAATAAAATATGGAAACTCTCCTAGATCATTACTCCATTCGTCTGGATTTAATAGTCATTTTTTGAAGTTTGTGTCGTTTTTCAATCGATTATATCTTCCAATTTATAATGTTTTGCGTGATTTCGAAAACATTGTATTACAGAATTAATCGAGATCTATCAAACAAGATCCATATTCGATATGAAATTCATTACGGATTCAAAGATATAACCTATTTTTTAGCCAGTTAGAATAGAACTAGATACAATTAAATCTAGACGGAGGGAGTATTTTACTTTGGCCCATTAAAATTAGTTTGGGAATACTTTTTTTGGGTATCCTTTCTTGAGAAAAATTAAAGGATTAGGGACTAGTATATATAGCAAAAAATAATACTAAAAAATCTAGTGGTGGCAAGTCTATACAAGTTAGAGATGATTTTTTTTACATGTAATAAATGTATTTTCTAAAATTCTTGTTGTGATGGCCGTCGCTACTAGACTCCTTAGCTCCATCTTTGATACGTACCCAAGACCAGCCCAATGGCAAGGCCCAAGAGGCCTCCGTCTTAGACCTCCACATTTTGCCAAAAATGGGACACCCCTTCATATATATTTTCTGTGCGCAACTATAATACAAACTCCTTTGGTTGGTTCAGTGGTAAAGTATTTGCTCTTCCACATATAAGATGCCTAGGTTCAAATCCTGGTAGTCGAAATATTGACCATATTGAATAGTATGAATGAAAATGATACTCCTATATAGATAAATATTTTTGTTTATTATTTTTAAATTAGAAAATTTATGTCGGGCACTCCAAAAATTGATACAAGCACTCCAAAAAACATAGGAAAGTGACTTTGGAGTTACATTGATTTTGGAGTGCCAGCATTAATTTTTAGAGTGCCAATACCATTTCCCAAAATATATTGGTTTTCGTTAATCGTGTTTCTAATCTCCAAAACATTTTGATCGTGATCACTAACTTATGCACACGGTCGTATGTCATTTATCGTTATACGTCATTAAAATTATCAATTAATTATCGACCTCAGATTTGAAAATTGCAAGGATTTTCAAAAAAAAAAAAAAAAATACAATTGGCTTCACCACTGCCAAAACAAATTACAATTTGATATGCGTTGATTTTTATCGGTGAATGAAAAGAAAATGCAAGGTAAGTGAAAGAACTACCTGACTACTGGAGGTTCAATTAATTTTCTGCGTTTTTTTTTTGAGGTTCAATTAACTTTGGAAAATTATGTTGTTCTCTTGCTCTTTCTTTTTACACGAGTAGCTAAAAAAATCGAAGAAATCGGATCGAAAGTATAAAAGAAACATACCCTACGAATTTCGGACGCAAATTCTGTGAATCCGAGGTTTTCCCAAGCAACTTTTTTACAACTCCATGAATTAAGTTGAGCAAATTACACACTAAATCTAACAAAATTAGGTGAAAGAAATACTGGCAATTTGTTAGGGTTTGCAGTAATCGGGGCTCGGGCTATTGTTTATAAAAAACACAGGTCTTCGCAAAATCGTAAGGCCATGTATAAGGGCTGATATTTGCCCAGTGCCGGAAGATCAAGGAGGTTGGCGACCTGATGGTAGGGGAGCCGGCGACCGAAAGCTCCAGGGTGGCTGTAACTATAAGGGTCCTAAGGTAGCAAAATTCATTGTCGGGTAAGTTCCGACGCGCACGAAAGGCATACATCAGACGATGGTTTAAGTTACATTAGATAACCGGTCTTTGTTTTGACCCAATGTGGCCCCACTCTTCTTCTGGATGCTGAACTTCAGATCTTTGATGAACTGATCAAGATTCATTTCGGATGATCCATCGGGTCTCAATGCATTTTCCAATCCCTTTTTCACATCCTTGACCGCGCTCCTATAGTTATCTCCGGTTTTGTCGCTCATCAGACGGCCAACCTTCTGCGAAACTTCCGCCCTCATGATCCGCTTCTTATCGCAAAGGTTAATCCCAATCTTCCAATCATCAACCACCAATTTTCGGTTCGTGAATTGATCGGTATAAAGAGGAAAACACAGCATTGGAACCTCGCACCACATGCTCTCCAGTACCGAGTTCCATCCGCAATGGGTCAAGAACCCTCCTATGGACGAATGTGCCAGGACTTGTATCTGGCAGCACCAAGGTATGATCATCGAACGGTCGCCGAGTTCCTCCCTGAATCCCTCGGGCAGAGGATCGGGGTCCTCAGAGCTCACGATATCCGCGCGAAGCACCCAAACAAAACTCACTCCGCTGAGCAAAAGCCCGGTTGCTATTTCTACTAGATCATTGTGTGTGACATGGGCATAACTGCCAAAGGAGACATACAAAACAGAGCCACGGGGCTTGGTGTCGAGCCACTGGGTGCAGTCCGACTCGGACCACAGGCTCGTGGGCACGAGGCTTTTGGTGAACCCGGTCGGGAAAATCGGGCCTATTGAGTAGAAGGGCATTTTTGTCTTTAAAGCTGATACGGTGTCGAGCTCGAGCTCTTGTACTGTGTTGCACAGAACGAAATTTGCACCCTTGACGTCTTCGAATGCCTTGAAATTGATCTGGTGGCACACCGATGATCCGTCTGATTCCTGGAGGTACGAAGTCATGTCCGTTGGATTGATAGATTGGACCCCCGGTATGTAATCTATGGCGTCCTCTCTGGCTTCTGATCATGAGAAAAATGGATGTATAACGTTAGTGCGAGATCCTATGGCGCATTGAAATATTTAAGTGCGATTGTAAATTGGAAGAAGAGACACACGAAACTAGCTAGTTACGTATGAGACCAATTATTAATGTGACCAACGAAAAAATATTAAATTGGTGGATCGCCTTTCAAAAGACGTTTTTGAGATCGTTAATAGCTAATATGTTACTCCCTTGTTTCATATTGTTTGTCAACTTTTTTACTTTTAAGAAACCGAATTGTTATTCCGTTTTGAGATGTCTAATGATAAAGTCGCATGAAAATAGTATATTTTTACCCTTGTATCTTGATTTGAACGACAATTGGAATTTGAATTGAATTTTTTTTTGAAATTTCAAGTTTTTAAAGTGTAATTGTTATGTCACCTTAATAAGTTGTATTTCCCAAATTGGATATATAAATTGAGACAGAGAAAGTATACAAGCAGAATTTTATACACAATTTTTTGGTGGTGCCAGCCACCTTTTTCATATAGTACGTGAAGTTTTTTTTTTGATCGGCAAGTACGTGAAGTTTCATTCTTATTTTTATTTGATTAAAGTGAATAGGGAGCATTTCGCTCCGGTTTTAACTCAGGCACCAGCTAGTAGACGGTGGGTTATGGTCCTTCAGGATTAGTTAAAATGCGCGTAAACAGTCTCGGACACTTGGTTATCAAATTGAAAAAACACTACAACATCTCTTTATTTATTTAGTGCAAAGTTGAGTTTTTTTTCCGGTCAAACGGAAATTCAATAAAAATTACGAAAAAGAGTACCACATTATGAGTACAGATAGAGTTTCAAAAGAAATCAGCATGGGCTCATGACAGCCTAATCTAGTACTTGCCTGATATTTAGGCTGTCCGCAAATTGGAGATATGCATGTTCATGTGCGTAGCCTTTTCCTAAATGAAAAGGTAACAGACTAAAGTAAAGGACTTGGAAAATTTCCTGAAAAGTTTGGGAATTATTCTCAATTCTACATGAAACCACTTTGCCCCAGAGAAGTGATTGAGACGCAAAGGTTCGGACGATTTCGACATGCATAGATTACATGTGCATCGTGTGAACTTCGCGTGCATCATGTACATCCACGGGTCAAATGACTTCAAATACATCTGTATCTGTAGTACTGTTCGCATTTTCTTATTTGCTAGCTAGCGGTTAGGGTAGGAGGGAGGTTGGAGAGAGAGAGAGAGAGCGCTTACCAAGACAACCAAAGTGGCCATTTAGCCTCAGAAGGCCCATATGATAATAGAGAGTAAAAACCAATGCAGGCTCCGTCCAATAAGACACGTACTTCAAACCAAACTTCTTCGCCACCTTCGACGGCCAAACATAAAACGTATCCGCGATCAAGCAACTCGGCGCCGGCGTCGTCCCTGACCTCACTACCTCCGCAACCGCAGCCTCCGCGTGGGCCGAGAACACGTGCAGAAGGGCGGCCATAAACTGGTCGTGGTTGAGCGACCGGTCGAACTCCACCGGCAGGCCATCGCTCATGGTGGCGTAGCGGATGTCGAGGCCGGAGTCGCGGACGGCGGCGAAGATGTCGGCGGCCGAGGAGGATGCGGTGATTTGGCGGTGGATGAAGTGGGTGTTGATGAATGTGATGGTGAAGCCTCTTGATGCTAGCTTGATTGCCAGGTGAACGGATGGGATAACGTGGCCTTGGAGAGGGTAGGGTATGAAGATTGCATGCGGTTTTTGGTGCGTTTCCTCCATGTTCTTTGAGAGAGAGAGAGAGAGAGAGAGAGAGAGAGAGGTGTTAAGAGATAAGTAGTTTTAACGGGATTATGAAGGATTCGAAAAAGAGTGATTAAGCATAATAGTCGGATTTCCACTGGCTATAATGTTGGAAGGCTGTTATCCATTGATTTCAGTTATGAGATTAGGAACAAGTATTAGTCTTGTCCAAATTAAAAAACAGCTACATGTCTTTCCTTGGACGTGGCTTTTCATCGAATTGGGCAGTCCCAGATATGTTTCGTAGTAGACTTTGTTACTCGCAGTATAATACGAAAGACAATAGAAAAACCAAGTGGATAAATTATAGGATTGACACTTCACTTTTTGATAATCAAAGTTTAATATTTTTTTTTCTAGTGTTGTCGCCATGTGCATTTTTGAAAACTAAAAAACAAAATATTGAAATTTGATTATAAAAAAATCGAGTGCCAAAATTAATTACCTAGATTATGCTCGGCCCTTAGAAACGATGCATGTGACTAGCAAGAATGACGATTCACAACTCCAATTTGCTTGGCCATAGGCCCGTATATGGCCAGAGCTTCGGCTAGGGATCCTACATCGCTTTGTAGGGCAAATCTCAATCTTCCGTAAATGTTTTCAACGATCCGAATTCAAAAGAAATTTTTTCGAAGAAGAGTTTATCCGGATCGTTTAAAACATTCACCAACAGTTGGGATACGCACCACACAGGTTTCTGGGTTCCTAAATTTACTTTGTTCTGCACATGTAGTCATCAAAATGGCCATGCGTTGAAGGGGAGAAAATACGTTCATCCAGACGTAGCCTTCAAATCCACCTTGGACTTGGTTTTCGACTTTGAGGCCATGTTTGGTTCGAGACTTGAGTAAGTTTTTTTTTTTGGTAATTGTAATAACAAGAAGTCCAAGTTATACATCAGTGTAGGATATCCCAGATTTCCAACTAATTAACTTGAATCACACGGCGCGCCCATCAGCTTTAATTAGTTTTGTTAGGTCACCAACTCTGTTCTTTTGTCACAAATATTTCCATTCGTACAATTACAAGCGGTGTTCATAGTTTGGATTGATGCGATCGTAGTAAAAACTACTGACCAGATCGATCTGCTGGAGTTGAAACCAAACCAGATCAACGAATTACGGTCGGCGCTCGATAACTTAGTACAAAAACTAAACAAGATAGCTGTACAATGATGGTGGTGCTGTAGTGCACCCTGTGTAGCGCACGTGTAGAGCGGCACATAGCCGTCGATCTCATTAATCAACGGTCCAGATTAAGATACTTCATCCGTCCCAAATTCTTGGTCCTCATTTCTTTTTTGGAAGTCTCAAAAGATTGGTTATATCTTTTAATTTATACTGTAATATTTTTTTATATCAAATATGGATCTTGCTTGATAGAAATCAATGAACTCTTTTATACAAAGTTTTTAAAATCACATAAAAGATTATAGATTGTAAGACATAATCATTTGAAAAATGACACGCAGTCTCAAAAAGGACCAAGATTTTGGGACTGAAGGAGAATTTATTATCAGTCAAAGATTAAAAACATATCATAACCGTTGATTGACAAGATCAACGGTCCATGTTTCGCGCTACACGTTTACTATACCGGGTGCACTACAGCACCTCCGGTTCTTGTACGCATAAAACTTGATTTTTACAATACTTGTGAATTATCTTTAGCAATAGAATGTGTCAAAAAATGCAAATTTAGAACACAACCATCGAGCCAACGGTTTTATCATTTTCACATTTTGTATAGCAAACCGTAGAAATTAGTAATTCAGTCCGGGCGGCTAGGCGGACATATAATATGTAGGGCAAGTTTTAACTCGTGGACCTATACGGTGTCTCACTTGATAGAAAATTCTTCAAATTATTTAATCTCCTTTCAATTTTTAATTACAAGCAATAAAAACTAATGAGACTGCAGATTAGTTTAATCCAATTTTTCAACATTCAAAATCCCCTCAACTTATGTCGAGATCCAAGTCATATGACGTGTGTGTGCATAAGCATAAGCAAAAATACAAGCCGGACGTTGAAAGCGTATTTCGAAAACATTTCATATTAAAATAACGAGAACAAGAAATGAGGCGAAAACACAAACTATAATTAAGGATGTGAATTTTATGTGCTATAGGTAAATTTGATGATGAAAATAAGAAAAGCGATTTCCGCTAAGGGTTTTTTTTGTTGTTGTTGTCATTATTCAAAAAAATTTTGTGTTTTTTTTTTTGCCATAAACTTTTGTGGATTATTGATTCGTGTCGACGAGAAATCAAAAAATAAAAAAAATTTAGGATAAAAGTAATATATATTTTTAATTATTCTCGTCTAGACAGATTAATAATTTACAAAAAAAATTATCGTAAAACGAAAAATTACGAAATTTTTTAAATAAGAACATAATAAAAAAACTCAAAAAAATTCCAAAAAGCTGTTAGCGTGTTTATTAGAAAAGTCAGCAGTCAAGCACCCCTGGACGCGCTGTTTCCGCCAATCAGAAACCAGAAACCACAGGCCAAACAAACGGTAGTGGTCAGACGAATGGCACCAACTTTTAACGGCTCATTCACCCACTCCACCGTGCGCGCCAAACCCACCTCTCTCTCTCTCTCTCTCTCTCTCTCTCTCATCATCTTCTCTGCATCTTCTCTGCCGCTTCTCCCACCGCCTGCTGCAGTCTGAATCGTTCTTCTCAATTCCCCCACCCCCGCCCCCCCACCCAGTGCCGGTCAACCATGGCTTCGTCCCTGCTGAACGGCGAGCGAGCCGTGGTTCTGCTCTTCATCGCTCCCATCCTCCACGCTACTCCCCTCTCTCTCCTCCCCGAAGCCCTCTCCCTCTCCCTCCTCACCCTCTTTGCCCTCGTCATCGAGGTATTCGCCGACTCCTCCCCCAATTCCCAACTCTCCCAATTCAAGACCAGGTATAATTCCCACTCTCTCTCTCATTCCAATTTTACATTTTTTCATTACATTAGGGTTCCCTCTTTGGAGTTTAGGGTTTATGTTGACTAGTTGATTTTGTGGATTTCTTCTTGTCAGGGTTGAATTCCGTTATTTAGGGTTACTAGACGCCCGGGCGCTGCGAAGCAAGTGCAAATCGAATTATGTAAAACAGGAAAATTGAAAAAAAAAACTTTACGTTGAGATTAATCCCCTTAATCCGTAATGAAGTCTGAGATGTGAAAGTAGAAAAGAGGGGAGAGGAAAATTAGGGTGGCATATTTTTTCCTCTTCTTGGTAGTTTCTTTGAGTAGTTGAAAGGGGTAGTTTAGGAAATTAGAAGTGTGAGCCAGCTTCATAGCTTCCGTTCACTCCGAGAGGGGTGTTCCGTTTGTAATATATATATATATATATATATATATATATATATATATATATATATATGTGTTGATTTATTTGCCTTTTGTTTTGTGGTCTTATTTTTCGTATTCTGTTTCAGGCGAGGGGCTTCATCTGGGATTCTACTTGGGGCGGTTACGCTTCCCTGTCTAATGATCTCGAGGTTGATACAGCTATTGAGAGCTCTGTCTTTACATGAAATTGGAGTTCAAGGTACCCAGTTCTCGTTAAATCAAATTGACTCGTATTGGTAGTACAAAATCATGTATAAGTATGTGCATTTCAATTCTCTTGCTTATATGGGCATGGTGTTATCCAGATGTGGTACGCTAGTTAATTCAGTCGATTATAGGTGTCAGTGCACACTTCATCTGTTTCTTTTCTCCGAGAATTTTATAGGAGAAAAGATGGTACAGTTCCCTACCAAGACAAACTCTCAGGAGGGGATTTTGATATGGGGTGTTTAGCTATATCAGACCCACATTAGCGGATGAATTTTTGGAGGGATTTGATCTTGTATTCCCAATTAGGATAGTTTTCGTATTTCCTTCACATTTTACACTTGTGAGTATCTTATAAATCGCACTTTTTGAGATTTCTCACTGTCAGTTTGTGAGCATGTCTTATGCTGAATGTAAATGACAAGGTAAACATGTGTTTAACTAATCTTTAACTGAACCCACAGTGGTGAATGCAGCTAAAAATATCAAAGATATGACCTTTGGTAACTTCAAAAGAATCAAAACGATTGCAAGGATATACCATAGCCCTCTCTCTCTCTCTCTCTCTCTCTCTTGAAAAGATCAAAAGATTGTTTCATACTTGATCCTATCCTGCATCAAAAGTGGTTTCGGTAGATCATTCGTCGTTTCATCATGGCTATTCATTAACATATTTTCGATTAGTTTCCTTTTCCAGGTATTTTATGTACTTCATTCTACTATCGTTTTGCCTGTTTTGAAGTTCCATTCAGTTTTTCTGTTCTACAGATCTTGAATATCTGCGGCTTCAATATTGGGCCACATTTGCCTGTGGCTTCAGTGTGCTTGGTTTCCTTGGCTACCGTCTTTGGCAACTACCCAACAATATACAGCCCATTTCTGTGCGTACTACTCGGGATGTGAAGTTTATCTTCAGTTGCCTAGCATTGTGCGGAACAGTCTGTTGTGTGTTATTTGCTACGAAATATCATATTGGTAACCTTTCGATTCTTCTTCTGCTTTAAAGGTTTTGTCTATCTTTTAAGTACCTATTGCAATTCATAACTTATTGAGTGTTAGATTTGAGATTACAGAATTAGTTAACACTAACATATTAATACTACTTTCACAGGCTGGTCTGCGGCATTGAAGTTATTGTGGGTGCTAAGTCAGGGTCTTGCTACTGTGAAGTTAATTCAGCACGTGGTTCATAATTTCCCTTTTTGTGCTTCCATTGGTATGTTATGCTACTCTACGATCTTCATTTAGTGATTGAATGCAGTTAACCACTTGTCATTAGACAGATAGATATGAACGGATTACACTTACAGCTTTGTAAAGCTTTTATAATGCATGCATTATGAAGTATTGGTTGGTTAAGTCAAATTTTCTTCTCTGTTACTAATTAATTCCATTTGCCTTCTTCTTAGGGGAGGCACTTTTGGTGACTGGTGGTCTTGTTATCTATTTTGGGGACATGTTTGCACTTACCTTCGCGAAGGTCAGTTCTTTAAAAATCTCTTAGTAAAAGGTTAGTTTCTTTGACATGCTTGATAGTTTTTACTTCATTCATTCAGACAAGCTAGCCACTTGATTTAAATCTTAGACGCAGCAATTTCTTTTGAGCAGATTCATGGATACTTATCGCTATCAGAGTTGACGTATGTGCAATATGGAATCAAAAGAAGTGAAATAAGTATCATTATTCAGGTATGGTCATTCCCATGCGAAGGAAGAATACCTGAAAAAGGAGGTCATCATGAGTAGTGCAGCTAGATCCAAAAGTTTATTTGTCTCTTTCATGCAGGGCATGGTACTTGGACTTCTTCTTTTTCCGGTATTCCTTAAACTTATTCTACCAATTTGGGAATGCTTCACAACTTCAGAATACTCCAATGGAAGGGCTTATCACGAGATTGGAAAATCTGTTATGTTCTATGCTTCTCTGGCTTCGGTCTTGATTGTAATTGTTCCGTTGTGGATGCAAATTGTTCAAACTTTTCATGTGCATCCTTTATTATGGTATGACAGACTTTTCTGTATACTTATGATTTTCAAGTGCTATTAGAACATCCTTCTATATATTGAGATAAAATTCTTTGAGAATTAAGGCCCACCTTTGTTTACTCGCTGCCTTAATCATGCAATTTATGGATGAATGGTATCAATTGACACCAGTTACATTGTAATATTGTGGCTAATGAATCCTAGATTTCTTGTCGATCTAATTTGTGAATTTAGTCAGGATAAGACAATTATGTCATCTTATTCTTTTTGTGTATTTTCCAGGGTAATTGATTTTATTGTCTCAGAACCAGTTAAGAGGCTTTCATTGTGTATCTACTGGGTTGCTGTTATACTTGTGTCTGTCCGACGATTTTACAACATCTCAAAGAATAGTAAGATTGAGAGGATCCTTCTTCGAAAGTACTACCATCTGATGGCTGTTTTAATGTTTCTGCCTGCTCTAATCTTCCAGGTATTTCGCATTCAGTCAGTGAACTTCTATGTATCCCTACTCTTAATCAAGTCGGTTCCTAGTAGTATTTTAATCTATGCTGACCTTTTTTTTTTGGTTTCCAGCCTAAGTTTCTTGATCTGGCATTCGGTGCAGCTTTGGCAGTGTTCTTGGTGTTGGAAATTATTCGAGTAAGTTCATTAAATGGGTGTACAGTTTTTCTTGTTTTTCGTTGCTGTATAAAAGAAAAATGTCAGAGCTCAAATTCATTCCTCTCATGTCTAATATTCAAGGGTTTGCATATCATCATCACCATCATCATCCAAGAAGTTGATTCAAAAACTATATACCGTGAAAAATTCAAGAAATCATTTTAGCAATTATCTTATTTGAAAAGGATGTGGTGATCGTTTTTGTTGGGCTTCAGTTGTTTTAGATGATTGACAACTCTACTAAGGGCTCCCCTCTGTTTTCTTCCTGATATGGCAGGTGTGGAGAATTTGGCCTTTGGGACAGCTGGTGCACCAATTCATGAATGCTTTTACGGACCATCGTGATTCGGATCTCCTTATTGTCAGGTCTGTCATTTTTCCCTTATTGCACACAGATACAACTTGATTTTTGTTCATTGTAAAACAAATTATTTCTTGCATTTTGATCCGTTTTTGTTGTTCAGCCATTTTTCACTCTTATTGGGCTGTGCGCTTCCTATTTGGATGTCTTCTGGGTTCAACGATCGACCTCTTGCCCCTTTTGCTGGAATTTTGAGTCTTGGAATTGGAGATACGATGGTCAGTTATCTGGTTGCTATGTATCATGTTTACATTGTGGTGGCATTGCAATCTTTATTAAGCTTAAAATAGGGTGGAATTCACTTTTAGCTGTCTCAAACGCTTGACCATTGTACATTTATGTTCCAAGTCAGTTTAGCATGGCTTCTTGTTGCATGGGGGACGGGATAATGGTTGGAAGCACACTGTGCACCTCTGTTGCTCACTATACATGTGTAGCCCTCCTGGAGAAGAGAATTTTTGTGACAGTAACTATAGGCTTCTAATCTCCATCTATAATATGAGGCCCCTCGTAGTGACACCGTAACGGAATTTCTCATGGAATTCAATGTCTTCTTGTTGTACATGTTCTCCACATTCTGCTTATTCTTCTTGAATGCTGCCACACTGGCACACTGCACGTAGATGAATAAAGGCTATACTAAATATACCCATCTAAAGCAAAGTGAAATTATTATTTGCAGGACCTTGATAATTTTTAGCAGTTTTGGAGCCAGACAAGTGCTTACTGCGTGCATTTGGATTACATAGGAAGTTGAACTGGAAATCATGTATATCTTTGCTTATGATTCTGTGTATGTTAGACACACACACACACACACACACATTTGGGTTGTGAATTTAGCTGAATATTTGATTTATTTCACTTTTATTGTGTTCGCAAATGTTGAGAAATGTGTGTGGCCATGGAAACAAGAAGTTGTCAAAATTTTCTAGTAATACTGTCACTTAGCAAGAGATTGATGAGAGGAACTATTTCTGTTAATGATTCTATGGACTAGCAGGAACTTAGTTGCTTGCAGATTATGAGAATCTATTATATCCTTCCGTTTGGTTAATGAGACTGACAGCATACTAGATACTCATTTGTGTTGGAAGTTTGAAATTGTCATGAGTTAACTGTATTGTGTTGCTTTTATGTTTAGGCATCAATGGTTGGCCACAAGTATGGTGTCCTCAGGTGGAGCAAAACAGGCAGTAAGTGTGGTTTCTTTCATTGGTTGGGTTTTTCTTCCGTTGAAGTCGTATAACTTGTGTACACTTTTGCATTTCATAGAGAAAACCGTGGAAGGTACTGCAGCTGGTATAACATCGGTCCTTGTGGCTTGCTCAGTTCTACTTCCTCTTCTAGCAACGACTGGCTATATTTTCACTCAGGTCTCTCTCTCTCTCTCTCTCTCTCTCTCTCACACACACACACACACACACACACAGAGGAATGCATTCTTGGACATGTGCACGAATTTACTAGAATTTTAGTTCAGTGAAGCAATCAAACTGCCTCTGGGGTCTCACTCACTTTAGACTGGCGCTGGTTCAATGCTTTTCATCAAAATCCATGTAAGGAGTTCTTTGTGCACTTTATGCACCCTGGGTCCCACGCATCATTACCTGCTCCTCTTTTTTGATTTCACATGGAAGATGCTAAAATCATTTTGATAAATCATATGGTAATTCCCTTGACCCATGGTACAAATTAAATTACTCTCGCTGATGTCTTTGATGCCACTTTGTGCAGCATTGGTTCTCTCTTCTCTTAGCCGTGACTGTGAGTGGTTTGTTGGAGGCCTACACAGCACAACTTGATAATGCCTTCATACCGCTCGTTTTCTACAGCCTTCTCTGTCTGTAACTGAAGCTTCGGTGACCACTAAAAATAAGCTCACAGGAACTTTCAAAAGGGAAATAACCAAATTCTTTGCAAGAGCCGTGTTTCTTGATTGTTGGTAGATAATAGGTATAACTTGGTTAATCTTTTCGTGGTTTACTTAGGATTTTGCGTTCTGTATAGATACAAAGTGCTAACCTTTACATTTTCTGGTACATGAAGTGCTAACCTTTACATACATGTGTTTGGGAAGAATGGCGAGAGTGATTCTATAGAGATAGGGATTGAGTGCTTTAGAAAACTTTCGCACAGTTGATATAACATAGTGAAGTTTTTATCATCCCATTTCCTTCTTTTTACTAAGGAGTTTTTGCAACATCTTTATACGAAGTGTTAAGTCTCTTGTTTTCTATTACTGCAAGAGATGTTGGCTCTTGCAACTGTAAAGTACTTTATTTATACTACATTTTTTGTTGTTTCATCTGGAAAGCACCACATTATTTTGTAAACAAGGGAAAATAGACTTGCAACTTGATTAGTTTTGTGTCGAGCAATGACAAATGCTATTTGCCCTCAAGTTTGAACTTGAGTTTCCTCAAACTCGAGTTTCCTGAATCGTGGATGTAAGACCGTCTTTTTTTCTCTCTTTCTCTCTCTAGGCCTGATTTCTTGTCTTTTTTACTCTCTTCAAGTATAGATACAGAATGTAGTTCTTTACAATTGGAAAAATGTCTTTCTAAGTTCTTGAATTAGGGTGATGCTTAACAACTCATTCACTTTAATTTGTTACGTATGTAACCTGCTTGTGTAGCATTAATTAAGAAGCTTCGTAAGGCCGTAATTGGCTGGTAATCTGATCTGATAATCCTAGCTGCCTAAGCTTAGCTACTAGTTCAACCTCTTTCGGTCCATTAATCCATTTTCTACCACATGGAGGAGAACTAGATGTCCTTACATTTTGTGCAAGAAGGTATACTTGGTATTTCATTTTCTTTGGGCACAATACAGAAAACAGGTTAAGACAGAGTTGTGGCTGGACATGTACTGATCAAATTTGAGGCCCGTAACTTCCACGACGTACCAAGCGCACGCAATTTTTTGAAAGTTTGGTCAAGAGAACAACCACTCATTGCGAAAATCGAACATAGTTTCGTTTAATGAGATATGATCATTCTGTAATGCACCAAGCAAATCTAGCGAGTATGTTTTAGTGTACGATTACGTTTAATTTTTACTTCATGTCCAGGTCATCACATTTGTTACATATATATTTTCTGGACCACTAAACCATGATCAATAATCACTTTTTGTGTTTTGATGCTATCTCATGTTTTATAGACCAAGGCTCATTTATCTAATGCGATGATGTCCAATGGGATGCTCATTCTGTAAGGCCCTTCCTGTAGTGTACTCTGCAGGGTAGATTCGGATCGTTCATCTCCGCAATCAATAGTTTAGAAATGTTTATTATTTTTTATCGGTAATATTTAACTTTGACCGGTAAAAGATAACGAACATATCTAATTCATTGATAGCTGAATGGACGGTTTAGATCTGCTCTGTAGGGTGACTATCGGGTAGTGCACCACAAGATTTCCAATTCCGGGGCAGATGGTGCACTCCCTTGTAGTGCACTCTGCAGAGCAGATCCAGACCGTCTATCTTGGTGCACTTTCTTATGATCACCATGTAGGACAGATCCAGACCGTCCATTCGGCAACCAAGGATTGACGGTCTGAATTTGACCTGCAAGGACCACAGGGAGTGTCCTGCAAGATTCTCGGATCTTTATTCTCTTTCTTCGGGAAAAGAAAAACAGTGTAGAAATTTACTAGAATAAGAATGGGTCTAACAGAAGACTAGAAATAGTATAGCGTGTGTAGAAGGTTAGATTGATGTAGGAAACCAAGTCATGACCATAAGCTTAGCCATGATCATGACGAGACAAGGTTGATAAACAAAAGAAAATACTCAGTCAGTGCCCATTAGTCATTACTATAGAATTCCAAGGCAGATGTGACTACCTAAAAGGGACGTTTCAATGTTTCATGGCTCTTCATCTCGAGTCCCATGTCCCCCCCACCTCTCTCTCTCTCTCTCTCTCTCTCTCTCTCTCTCCACACTATATAGTCGCGCTACAACTCTAAGAAGAGTCACTAAATTCGTAAAGCGAGAGAAAAAAATAGACAAATAATTGAAGTCATGGCCAAGCTTAGAATGAATGGTAAAAAGAAGAACAGCATTGTAAAGCTCAAGGTAGTGGTACAAAAGCTTCAAAAGAGTCTTCTGTTGGCCAAAAAACCTGATGATTTCGAAGACGTTAGCGACTCAACTAATGTGCCCAAAGAGGTCAAAGAAGGGCATTTTGCTGTGATTGCAGTGGATGATGGTGAGAGCAAAAGATTCGTTGTTCCGTTGAGTTATTTGAGTCACCCTTCGTTCTTGAGGCTATTGGAGCAAGCAGCAGAGGAATATGGGTATGATCACGAGGGTGTGGTTATGGTTCCTTGTCGGCCGAAGGAGTTGGAGAGGATACTGGCGGAGCAGTGGGGAAAGGAGAGGGAGAGAGGATATATGGTCGATGGTAATTGCTGTTCCTCTAAAACCCTCGTGAAGAGCTGTTGGAACTTAAAAACGGTTTGGTTACGTGCATAGAATTAGATCACTGAGAAAATGCATGAAATACTTGGAACGATTACGTAGTTCTGAGAATTTCCCGCGTTTTTCCGTGATCTAGATTTCGTACCCCTGTTTTTTTGTTTTGAGTTTTTTTTTTTTTGGGTTCAAAGCACATAGTAGTTTTGGGTGATTATCGTGATGTTCGTCATTGGCAGGGACGGATCCACCTTAGGGCATGTGGGGTCACCTTCCCCACGCCCTTTTTAAAAAAAAATTCCAGATTTTATTTGTATATATATATATATATATATATATATATACATACATGTTCTATACGTGCAATAAATTAGTGTGCAGTGCAGTGGCACTCTTTGGGAGCGAAAGAACGCGGGTTCGAGCCCAGTGGCACTCTTTTTGTTTTAAGTCGTAATTTGTACAGTAGTGGTAAGTGGCGCTGAACTCTTTCTTTTTGTTTTCAGTCAAATTCCAGAACTCTTTCACAACCAATGTTTTTAGTTAATATTTGTACATTTTGGTCCTCAAAACTTGTACTTGTAGAGTTAATAATAGAAAAATAGATGATGAGCATGTGATAATTTTGTTTTAACTCATATAGTCGAGGTGTGCAGTTTGTTCAAGTAGCTTTTATTAAAATTCATATATACTTTAAAATTATTACGTTATCATAAATGCTAAAATTATTTTGGTGTGAATGTGCTTAACTGTAACTCATATATTACGGCGTTACAAAGAAAATTGGTGCCCCTACTATGTTAAATTCCTGAGTCCGCCATTGGGACTCATTGGGGACTCTTTTTTTTAGGCCAACCGAGCACGAATGTGAACGGGATGCCAATATCCGTCCACGCACTTACCCGCAGACACAGCAGTTTTGGGTGATTATCAATTATCATGAAGACCGTTTAGCCTATTCCTGTTAATCTCCATTGATGGAGACTAAAGTTTCCTTTTATCTTTATGTTACAGTAACTAGGTGAAAATCTTGAGTTGAGACTCGCACTCTCTTTTCTTTTAGCCTCTCACAAGAAGAGTACGAGAATATTTATGACTTTTCTTTAGATGGAATGGAAACTTTCTGCGTCATGTAGTATCTTTTACACAGCACCGTTAGATTAGATCGTTATGAACTAAATCCGATATGCCGAGTTCATAATCCGATTTGCCCTCGACATAACTCAATGAAGAAAACACACATGCAGCCGATCCGAGCCCCATCAGATTGGGACGTAAGACTCGGCTTGGTTCGGTCCTTTAGATTAAAAGAACAAGCTAATAATCTATTTCAAGCTAATATAGTCCATAAACCTGACTAAAACCAGGTCCAAGTGAAAAGACTTGGTAGGAGTGAAGGTAACGCGAAAACTACCGTTTTATAAAATACAATCGAAATTGTATTGTTTATTCAATAAATATAGGTTCCCTATTAATTCCAGATTACCATACTAGATTCAAGTTGCACGGATGACAAACGTAGAGGTTTTGTACATGGGTTCCAATCAACTAGTAAATACCCTTAAATATACCCCTCGGTCTGGGCCAAGAATACACGCATAAACACCGGAGCAGGAAATTTCCCAATAATCAAGAAGAGTAGCGGCCGATGAGCTCAAAGCATTAACCCAGCCTCCAGAACCTCGTCGCCTCCCTCTCCTCCTTGGCTTTTCGTCATAATCTCCATTGGAACACGCTGAAGGATCATCATCCGAGGTACACATAACTAGCAAATATATATATGATGACGAATCATCAAATCTGCTTCAATCAGAAAGCCCGGCCCTACTTCTCAGGTGTTCCTTAAAGTCCATAATATCACCCTCCCATCGGGTCACTGTTTGATTCTCACACACCCAAATCTCCTGCGCCACCTGGTTAATGAGCCTGAAATCGTGACTAACAAGAACCATTCCCCCATCCCATTCGTTTAAAGCCTCGGCCAGCGAGTCTATCGTCTCGATATCCAAATGGTTTGTAGGTTCATCCAACAAAAGCACGTGGGGCTGTCTCCACGCCAACCATGCGAAAATCACCCTGCTCCTCTGCCCGTCAGACAAATTCTTCATGGGCATCACCTGGGCTTTACCCGTGAGCCCAAACTTCCCAATCGCTGCCCTCATCTTCTCTTCCTCGTTTCCAGGATACTCTTTCATCATAAACTGGAGAGCAGACAATTCAAGATCAAGTTTCTCAGCTAAATGCTGATGGAACTGTGCAATCCTCAGGTGGTTGTGCCGCCGGACCATGCCATCAAGTGGGACCAAATCCCCCATCATCAGCTTCAGCAATGTGCTCTTCCCAGCTCCATTGGGCCCTACAAGAGCCACTCTGGAGTCCAAATCCACCCCGAAATCGAGATTCTTGTAGAGGAGGTTATCGGGTGTATAACCAAATGTTACCTCCACGAATTGAAGTACAGGAGGGGGAAGCTTTCCCACGTCGGTAAATCGGAAGACCAAAATCTTATCTCTCGCCACCTTCTCTGTGAGCCCGCCACGCTCCATTTTTGCCAGGGTTTTTTCCTTACTCTGGGCCTGACGGGCTAGTTTGGCAGATCCATGTCCGAACCGGGCGATGTACTCTTTCATTGAAGCGATTTGCTCTTGTTCCCATCTGTATTGTTTCATTTGGTTTTCTTCTAACTCAGATCGGGTTTGAACGTATTGGTCATAGTTCCCTGTGTAAAGCTTCAGTTTCTTGCTTTGCATGTGGATGATGTTAGTACAAACACCATTCAAGAAGTCCTGGGAGTGGGAAACCACGACCAAAATGCGCTCAAATTTCTTTAAAGTTTCCTCCAACCACACACAAGCTTCCAAATCTGTCATCAGAAAAAGGTGTCTCATCAACATCACATTCGTGCTAATCAGTCAGTTTATAACCAATAAACCAGGGAATTTTCAGAATATCAATCACCAACTACTACAGAACAAACAGGAAAATCGGTACTTGGATTGGGCAAATCTTGACCTGAAGGTAAAACTAACTAAAAAATCTATGAACATGTCGTTATTTGATTCATCTCTAAACAACTAGCCAAATTTGTCGATGCGGTGCCACAGCAACAGTGCAAAACAACTTTTTGAATGTTCGAATGCAAAACAACATTATTTGGCAACTCTAAGGCCATTGAAAGTGCTGCAAAAGCATACAAACTACTAAAACAAGGTTCCACCATGCCACCATATATATAATCATAGTAAATTAGTAAATAGTATTTCTATGAAAGTTGTTTGCAAAAAGAGGGAAAATTATATTTAAAAACACGTTATTTAACTTCAGAACATTAAGAGAGTCCAAATATTGAAAAAACATGAAGGCAGGCAACAAAATTTTAACCACCATGGGCAGCTTTAGAGCAATTGGCACTTACCAAGATGATTGGTAGGTTCATCGAGCAACAGGATGGTTGGGTTGATAAACAGAGCCCGTGCTAAAGCAATTCTCATTCTCCAGCCACCAGAAAAGTCGCGTGTTTTCTTCTCTTGCATCTTCTTGTTAAACCCAAGACCATACAAGATCTCAGCAGCACGCTTCTCTGCAGTTGACGCATCAAGGGCTTCCAAACGCTCATAAATGCGTTCAAGAGTTTCTCCACCACCATCCTCCTAAAGCCAAACAATCAATACACAGTCTGCAATTAAATTCCTGACCATATCAAATTAAAGCACAATGTTCATTAACCACTTAGACACACCTGTCCTGCCAATGCTTCAGCTTCTTTCTCCAACCTCAGCCTCTCCTCATCGCAGCTTATGACAGCCTCAAGTGAAGACATGTCGGAAGCCTCAATCTCCTTAGAGAGGTGATAAATATCCATGTGTTCAGGAATAGGAAGCTCGCGACAACCAATTGCAGTAAGAAGGGTAGATTTTCCACACCCGTTCAATCCAAGTAAACCATAGCGTCTGTAAAGAAAAATGCAATAAATAAATAAATATATACAATCATACATGCATCTAAAAGGGGCACTATAATGAGCAAAATGGTCATGCATAAGTTAAAAACCTGCCATAATTGAGTTCCAGTTCAGAATCAACGATCAGATCATGTCCATGAAAAGTCAGCGATAGAGACTCTATCTGCAATGGCCATACATACAGATCAGTTTATCATCATTACTAACAACCATGCAGCTTAAAGAAACAAAAGATAATTAGTGCAGTTCTAAGAAAAGATGGAAAGGTTCACACATTTACCTCCTTTGCCAGAGGTTGTATAAAAGAAGTGTTCATGCAATTAACCCAGGCAACATGATTGGCAGAACACTTGGGTCACATCTGCAGGCCTAGGTGCTTATCTAGGAGCAACAAGCAAGCATCAATAAACTCAAAGAGAGTCACTACATTTGTTGCCACCAAACTATTAAAGAGAGTTTATATGCCCGAACCAACTCCAAATCAGATCACGAACCAGCCAGGCTGACAAAAGTCTCCCCTTTGTTTGTGATTGATTGGTTGCAGCTATGCTAAAACAGTCCGAATAAGTTACTAAAGAGAATGCGTGTTCCTCTACTTTATCAGGCCCTGATAAGTAGATTTCTATCTAACAATTCAATCTCTTTTTTCTTTTGACAAGTCTATCTAACAATTCAATCTCAATTATATGCTTTTCGAATTAAACCAATACACAATGGTATACAACCAAATTATGCCTGATGTCCAGGGGTGCAAATGTAGTGGGGTTGAAGGGGGCCATGACACCCATTATTTCTCTGTAAACCCCCTTTCAGAGTGCACATATTTTCTCGATAAGTCCCTATGTATGGTATAAATATCTTACAGTTGTCAGGCAGAAATATACTATCGGCACCCTCCCCACAATCTCTAAAAGCTCCCTAATACAACTTATTACTGTGGGTTGTGTGACCACACTACAACAATGCTCCCCAGGAAACATTTCTCTAGAAGTAAATAGCTCTGCAGAAAATGTTTCCACGGTAATAGAAAATCTTAATGCAATCGTCTCCATGAAAAAAATACCACTCCCTGATGATAGATCGAGGAAGAAGTGCAAGATAAAAGTTCATGGCTCTAGATATTCTCTTGTTATAGGCTTACTCTATAATATTATTTCTCAAGTATCGTCCACAGTCCACTAAAGAGCCTTTAGCTGTCAGTGGTCACAAATGGAGTCATAAATACAAAGCCATGAAGAAACTAATTCTTCCATGGCTTTTCCACCGGTTTGCAACAAAGCAACTAGTTTCTGTAAGCATTTGATGTCTTGATTGTGAATCCCCTAAAACATGTTGTCATATTTCTACAATCATGTCCTCCGCTTAGACTTACAGGAATAACTTGAAAGTTGGTATTTTTACTTTGGGCAAGATCATAGATTGTGGAATATGTGTAGCCACAGAGGGTACTAGCATCAAAGTCCAAACAACTCACATAATTAACACCACTTTTTCACCTTAGCATTTTCAAGACTCGATTGGGATACCATCTTGTTCTAAAGCCTTCGTTGTTCCTCTCTTTTTTCTTTTTTTGGTAAAAAATGACCAAGACTGCTTGCAAAAAAAAGGGAATTAAGGAACGGTCTTGCTAACCACCGGTACTCGCATTTTCCATCAACAAAATCAATTATAATTTCATGCTCGTGTCACAGACCCCAAGGCCCACCTATACAATCCAGACAAAAACCTAGTTTGAAGAAAAAGACCGACGATTCCACTCACATAAAAGTTCTTGCGTCTGATCCCACCAAATCAGCTACACGTAAGGTAAAAAGGAGATAGCAGCCACCATCTCACCCCATTCATTACCTGTCCTACATGACAGCTGAATTCTCCACCGATAAGTATCTCATCCCTTGGAGCCTGGAGGTATCTCTTGCATTAACTCATCCAGTTGATCACATATTCCCCTTCAACATGTTCATCAAATCCTATTTGCGGTGTGAGAAGTTGTGAACACGCATACCATTAATTTTACATTTTTCTCTCTCCAACTAAAAGTTCACAGACAATACTATAATGTCAATCAGTGACGATGAAAAGTTTACAAAGCATCAACGTTTCACTTTGCCTAGTAACTGCTAGTATTATACCTACAATCAGTTCTGTGTCCACTTCTCCAGTATAGCTGTATATAAAGCATACTACACTAACTTTCCTTCCAATCATTGAAAGTTCCTGAAACAAATTTGTAAAACTTCTCAGACAGGGCAGACACAGGATTTTACCGTTGGTGGGCGGACATTAGAAGTCAAATTTGTAATATATAAAAGGCAATATCAATTTTGTCAATACAAGTTGTAATATACTGATATATGAACTACCAAAAGAATAAACCTATTAGATTAGCAAGATATGATCATCTAAAACTCCAATTGCACAGAATCCTTTGCATCCATGTCCCTTTTAAAAATCAAAATAATATTGCCAAAACTAAAAGTATTACCACTACATATAATATCTATTTTCCAAAACTTCTTGGTTGGGCAGGTTTTGCGTTGTTCAAGCGATGTTGGGCGGGGAAACTTACATACTTGTAAAGTTCTTGGGAAAAAAGCTACTACTATAATTCCAATAAAAATTTGAACTGTACGTGGGGCAGTCGCCCGGGCTCATCCGCCCCTCGGCCCGTCCTTGTCCCGAGACAAGTGCAACAGGTCACATATACTACTAATCTACTATTATCACGAATTTTGCAAACGGCGATTGAGAATAGTTGATGCATACATTATTAAAAGGTTCAATCAACGATTCATCACCATCTTTAGTTGGGTTCAAGGCCAGTTCCTAGAAATCAAAGCATGCTTATAAAACACACTTCAAAACAACACTCTTCCAAATGCAAAATAAAGCCACCGGAGTAATATCTCCACGCCAAAACAAAGCTAAGCCAATCCAATAACTCACCCGAATATCCCTAGAGAGAGGATGCGAACAGAGCACGCCAGTACAAGTCCGATCCGAAATCTGAAGCTTGTCCACTCCGTTCGCCAAGCTATCAACGGCTTGCGAATCAGCCGCCTTCGACGATGCCGCCGCTGCAGCCGCCTTCCCTCCTCTCTTGGCCGCCGCCGCTGCCTTCTTCTGCGCCGCCTTCTTCTTGCTCGCGTCCGACACCATCTATTCCCCACAAACAAACAAACAATCAAAATCCGCACGAAATTCATGCAGAAAATAGAGAAAATTACGGCGGTGGATATCGTGCCTTTGATGGACTGGGGAGAGATCGGATTCGGTTGATGAGAGAGAATCAGAAGAGAGTTGTGATTTGGCTTTCTCTCAGTGGAGTTTGATTTCTCCTGTTTTCTCTACTTTACTGAGAGAATTTTCGAGAGAGAGAGAGATAGGGGGAACACTTTCAATATTTATATGGGTGTGTGGAAAGGAGGGGGGAACACGTGGTGAAATTGAACGGTGATGTTTTAATTAGGACCCACTTTAAGTAAGTTGCGTGTGATATCCACATTCCGGAAAATTTTTGCCCGGTGGGTACTACGTGTCGCATCCGAGCCGTGTATTACGTTTTTAGGCGGTTTGGATTTGGAGAGACAAATGAGAGAGAAAATGTTAAAATGGAAGGAGCGGATATCACGTGAGCTATACCTATCCGACACCGAAAAATTTCTCACAAATTCCTGATTAAAGAATTTTCTCACGGGAAATAGTAGGGCTAACTATTTTTGCAACTCAAAAATTTAGAAAAAATGTTCAGAAATCTATATTACCTCTGCAAATCATAATTATATAAACAAAAATTCATCCATTAATATCAACGATGCAACCCAAAAACATCAAAGTATATGGGATATTATAATTGCTCTAGACGAAATTTCACATTTTGAAACAATTGCATAATAACATCAATATTAACTGTATTAAATACATCTCTCTATATAAGTAACCAAACAATCATTCATCCACTGATCTTTCATCGATTATGCACATTGCTCTTTATGTACTTCATTGTTGAAAATTTTCTTTTAACTATTGACAAAAAGATTCAACACTAATGTCACAAGCAAATAAACCAATCTATATAAGACATGTTTATCTATTTCCACTAACTTTGCAACAAGATCACCTATCCCTTCGAGCTCTAAAAAAATTTCATCGGATCTCACATCCACAATGAAAATTTGAAGTTGAACGTCTAATGTCACTAAGGCCACCTCAGAAAAGTCAAACCAGTAGAGTTTCACAAGACTGAATCAACTTTTTTCTATCAAAAGCAGAAAATGAATTTATGGGATTCAAGTCATACAAAGTAGCAACTCCGTGTTTGCCGCATGATTGTTTAGCTCTTGAAGTTGCATATTTGGAGATTGTATAGAATAGCTCAACGTGACAATGATGCGAAATCGTGATTTCTGGAGCTTTGCATTGTGGCCGATTACTAGATACAAATATTTTATTCATGATAGGAAAAGGAATATTATGCTTTCTGAAAACGAAGGTACTTCAGCCAATAAATAATCTCACCCATCATCTCACTCGCAATCGTTGCTTAAACATTTCATCCAAGTGCCATTTACAGCATTTTACAATATCAGCATCATCGACATGCTTCTTAGCAACAACAACAAGAGTCAACTGAAGTTTATGAGCAAAGTAATAGACATAAAATGCAGTTTCATTCTTCGTTAAGATTAAAGCTTTGAAACCATTGAACTCACCTCGCATATTACTTATGGCTTTGCCCATATACTCTTGTTGTGGGCTTTGATTGGATTGTTTCCTTTGGATTCAATTGTGGGCTTAATTTGGGTTGTGTGTTCAAATATTTTTAGATAGGGTGTTCAATTATTTTTGAGTAGGATGTTCAAGAAGAGGAAAACTATAAAAAGAACAAAAACGTCTACATGTATTATAAAAAAAAAAAAAAATTGGGCTGTTCGAGTGACCACCCATGTCAACATGTGGAGCCGCCACTGGAGCCGAGCCTATACAAACGAGCCGAGCTTTTGAGTGTTAAGCTTGGTCGTTTACGAAACAAGTCTAAAACTCGAACTCAGCTCGGCTCAAGCTGAACCTTAATAAGCCGAGGCACGAGCTGCTCGCGAACAGTTTGAATCGTTTGCAGCTTTATGTATGTGTAGATTGAGAAAAAGGAAAAAGCGTATATGTGCATGGTTGGAACTTCAAACGCATCACCTACTCCAATTCTCTACCGTAATTGCAATTTGCAATCTCCAACTTGTTTTTCCATTACACTAAAGAGCCAGAGCCTGTTTGTTAGCCGAATTAGTTTTGAAGGATTAACTAAGAAGGGGATAAGAAAAAAATATGGTAGAAGGTTGAGATTAGTTAAGGAATGGTGATAAACTCATACTATAATCCTTCAAAGACTAAACAGTGTGTTGCCAATTATTCCTGTCAATGACTTTAACGGCTGTTAAAAAAAAAGTGGGACCAAATTGACTGGAATTGAAAGATTTCGGGACAAGGTTGATAAAAATAAAACACAAAGGACCAAATTGACAAGAAGCACACGTTTCATGGACTATAATTGTAGTTATACCCCATTTGCTCCAATTTTTATTTTATTTTTTGATAACGCATTTACTCGAAATGAAACTGCTTTGATAACATATCATCCCGCCGTTCAAGTTGTCACTGAATCGGTGAACCCTCTCTCTCTCTCTCTCTCTCGATCGATCGAGAATCACTCAACCAATTAATGGAAACCCAGTTGTTAGAATTGGGTATTTCTGACTCGATTCGTCATGGAGGGGCCATTTGGGGCTTATGTTAGGGTTACTGGTACAATCAGCCGATTGAATTCTTCTCTTTTTATGGTGAGTTTTCTTTGCTCTGGTTTCTATTTTCATACTTCATGATAAACCTTCATATACACTGATGTATATTTTTACATAATTTTCTAGTTCTTTGATGGGTACTTAAGAAGTATGCATGCCAATTTCCCGTACCCAAAACTGATTGAAGGAATAGATAAGAGTCGCTAGTCCAGGACATGCAGACGGCCCGAGCCTGATATATGTTGATTACATGTGAAAAGCTTAAGTTATTTGGTGGAGAAATCCAATTTCCTGCCAATGCGTTAATTCTTTGTTTCAAAAGAGTAAGGAAATGATGTTTGCACACACTGTAGGCTAAAATATTAAACGAAAAGGTCGGTTATCTATTATCGAATGATCAAGTTGGGAAGGAAATATAAGTTTTGGGCTTTGGTACTATAAGCATAAGATTAGAAACCTAAAGGAGGAGAGATTTATATGGACAATTTCACATTGGTTGGATTTAAATTTTAATCAAATTTCGCTGGTTAATTTGCTATAACTTGCGAGGTGTTTCAAGTATCTCTTAACAATTGGCATGTGATTCCGTCAAGTATCCGAAGTGCGGGTTCTCATTTTTCCAAAGTAAGAGAAACATGAAATGTCTAGATGAGTACAAGTTTCAAGGGCTGTCCGACTTGAGTGTATCTCTTTCTGACACGGGACGTTTTATAGTTGTCATTGGTTCTTAAGAGTACATCATTCTGGAAGCTGCTGCCATAATATGTAGATTGGGATGCTTTTTGGTTTTCTCATGCTAATCCATTCATTAATGGTCTAGGGAAGATAAATATACCGTGCCAATAAATCTATATAAGATATTCTTTAATGTCTTGTTTGGCCAAGAGCTTAGAGTGGAGATAGTATTTACTCAATTCGTGACTCCATCTAGTTATTTTCGTGTTATCACTGCTTTCTGAGTCACTCTTAATTTGTTATTGAATTTGTCTCCCTAGTCGTAGAGGGTGGTCCTCTCCTTGTCTCTTGTTTCTCTCTTGGCTCAATGAATTTCTGATTCATGTAATTATATTATACTTCCCAATTATAATTCTTAAGGGAGGTGATGACTATCATGGAAAGAAGGAAAAAATTGGAGAACCAGGAAGTTTTAATGTAGCAAACCTAGGGCAAGATGAAATCATGATTTTGTGATTATGTTTCTTTTTCAATTCATGTTTTTATGAGTTGATGGATTGCTATTATGAATTCTAATTTACTAGGTAAGTGTTATCGGTGTTATGGTAATTTTGTGATTTCATGAACATAGCTCTTTGTTGTTTAATTTAGACGAAGTTATGATTTCGTGTCAAATATGTGGTTTTTGGCAGGTCTAGATTGCTGGGATCCATAATATTCTCCTCTAGCCTCTGAACACCCACGCCTGTACTGTTCGAAAGTGGTTAATAATGACATTTTGGGACTGAATATCTGAGAATATTTTGGGACTGAATATCTGTGAATATGAGTGAAGCACTTCTCTCTCTTTGGCTTTTTTTTTTTGTTCTTTCTTATTTACGAGTGAATCAGTCAAATACTATTTCTGGGTTAGTACTCACAACTTTACAAGTCACAACCCTCAAACAATCACTTTGCACCCCCAATATGTGTGCAATCAACAAAAATTAACACTACCCCTTCTCCTACCTATTGGTCATCTATGTTAAGTGTCATAATCCAAGTTACTCCCAGTATAGACCGTAAATTACCTTTCTTTTGAAATCCAACGAGCTTTCACTAACAAAATCTCGTACAATTTTTCATCTCCATTTTGCTCCCAGGAGAAAGCCTATTCAAGCTGTTTAGTTTACTCACAGGTACAGAAATAGTTATGACAGGAAAGCTGTTTTATAATTTCAGTGTACAATAAGAAAAAGTCATCTTGAAGACTTGAACAATTAGCTCAGTGGACTCCAATTATACTTTAATGTTGAGATTTGTCATTAAAATGGAAAGTGCTTGTTTGACAATTGGCATGCTTTCAAATATGTTTGTGGTCAATATGTGGTAATGATTCCAACTCACACTTTCAACAAAATTAGCAAGACGGGAAGGGAATAAATATGACTTGTTCCATCTTTTCACTTGAAGCTTCACTATGCTAAACTGTGTTGCAGACTTTAAGTACAATTTTTGCTAGATATGAGATTTGGCTCCTGTCCAGTATTCATGGAATCAGTTTCTATGTTATAATCATTTGCATGGCCTTTCTAAAATGAAATTCAAATATATTGCTCTTACCTTCTTCCATCTACTATAGAGAAGGGGTTTCTGGGATAACCACGGTGCTGCTGTTACAATCAGGGTAGCAAATTAAATTGCATAGCCTGGTAGCCATTTTTCTTTGAAATTTCAAATCACTGTCCATTTCAGGCTTTGATTTGAAATTAACTTTTTGTAGCATTTCCAACATTCTCGTTTGAGTCCCACTCCCTTTAGACCTCGGCTATATTAATTGTGTTTGTCATTTCTAGGAGGAGTTATAAATAGATTTAAATATTTAATTGTTTCGGTGCAACTTACCACAATTTGGTATATTCTCGATTTTGTTTGTATGTCAAATAAAGTAGTTAAATTAAACACCACTTGTTCTCTTTGCAGCTTTAGACTAAAATTATTTATAAAAAAAAAATGTTTCAAGTTTTTAACTTTATTGTCTTATCTTGCTTTTTGCAACCCTCTCACTTTTATATCTGGTTACTTTCCATTGTGAAAGAGAGCATTCCAGGTCCATAACATGACGGTTCTGAAGAGGTACGTGCTAAGATTATTCATATCGCCGAAGTACATCACAGCAAATGTTGTAGACAGAAACAATGGACGGATTGTCGCGACAGCGTCCACGGTGGAACATTCCCTGAAGAGCACATTGGAGTGTGGTAGGTCTTGCAATGCAAAGGCAGCGGCAGGTGTGGGAGATGTATTGGCAATGCAGCTCAAGGTGGAGAGTCTAGAGCATGGATAGGGGAGAGGTATCCATGTTGATGTTAACAAAGAGGTTGAGAAGAAAGGTTTCAAGAACAGGACTAAGATTTGGGCCATCGTAAATTCTCTCAAGAACAATGGAGTCAAACTCATTCTTGATGATGATGACAACCGCAGTACCTCGCGGCCCTATATTTGATTATGTATCTAGAAGATTCTTCTTTGTCTTTCTGTTGATGATAGAAATAGAAAGACTGGACAAATAAGGGACCTTTGATGTCGTGCTTTGTTTTTTGAAGTTATTGTAAGTTTCTATATGGAGCATACATTTGTGCACCTGATTTAGTAAGCAAAATAAATAATATAGCTTCTTCACTTAATTGTCTTTCTATCGTTTGTTTACCTTTTCTTTTCTCCTCAAAATAGGTCCAAACACAGCATAAACCGGGAGTTTATTCTACCAAGTCTTTAGAGGCTAACTCTTTCTGTATGGAGCATACATTTGTGCACCAAGCCCTTTTCACTTCGACATGGGAAATTGACTCTGGGCGAAATCGTCAATTTTCAATCTGCTGATGATCTTCAAACTTTGTATGATGATCCTTAAACCTTTGTATCTGAATTGTCCCAGTTGTCGGAATTCGTTGAAAATGCAAAGTGTGTATCGTTCTTCATTTTAAACAAACTTTAATAACTGAGGTCTGGATGCTAAAATTGATGAACTTTAGGTTATATTGCTTTACCATTCAAGACCACGTTGAACATACTTTTACGGATGTATGCAAAGACGTTCTCTCCATATCTGAATACGTGTTTATGTGCTTTGTGCTTTGAATTTTGTTGATGAAACTTGTTTCATAAGCAAGGTAGGCTCCTGTATCAGTCCTCTTTCACCGCAATGTGCATGGTTTAATACTTCAATTTGCATTAGCAAGGTGCAACTCCTGTAAAGGGCAAGTCATATTTAGGTCCAACCCATGACCCGCATGGCCACATTTAGTGTTAAAGTCACTGGAGCAAAGTATCATTAGAATGCCGAACAATTTTTTCGTTCCAACTCTGTCCCTCTGCAAATACCTTTTTTGACAGGAAAAAAAAGTGTGCAGGCCTTGGTGGCCTGTTTCACCAAAAATTGGAAAGGGTTTTGGCACCCTACAGGCTACATAGAGCTTGGTTGTGGTTACTTTTTAGGGTAGTGCTATTCAAGAATAAAAAGAACTTTTTAGGGTAGTAGATAACTTTCCACTATATATACAATTCCCAATCTCAGAAAAGATGCGTACAATGTAATCATCTTTGGTCAAGCAAATAGGTTTGTTTTTGACTTTGTCTTTATATTTCATTCTTGATTTTTCCGGCATTTGAAACAAAAACAGTTCATAAAATCAATTGCTTCCTCATTTATTTGAAAAGATTAGTTTTGAAGCTAATGATGTTTCCCAAAGTTAGGTTGTTCGAATAAGTTTTCCGGAAACTACTTTCGGGAAGTAAATTGCCCAGTTTTTTCTACTATATGTTTTTTTGGTCAAGCGGAAATTCTTTTTCCTGTTATTGATAGTAGCAAACATCTTTAAAAATGTTACCAGTCCTTGGTCCCCTTGATTATTAAGGGAATAAAATAGTTCCCACTTTTTTAAATTTTTTTTCCTTATCGGTATCATTCATTCAAGATACCCGATGGCACTTATAGAAGGATTTCAACACAATCTTGCAAGAACCCAAACCACTATCATCTAGACGCGAGCCTCTCCTGTGCTCTATTAAGGAGATCCAAATCGAGTTCGGGGGCAACGTCAGTCTAAGGTGAGACGGTAGAGAACCCAGAAAAATGGGAAGCTCAAACCAAAATCGAGCAGGAAGAATTGTTCATTCTTTTTGCTTTGCATTATGAATTCTGTCTTGTTCACTTCACTACTTTACTCAAAAATTATTTCGCAACTCAATCATTACTTTCATTTCTCTCTCTTACTTTTCTATCATTACTCTCATTTTTCACTTTATCTTTTTTCGCTTTTTATCTCTCTCTAATTATTACTTTTATTTCTCTCTCCATTCATTATCCAAAAATACTACTCAAATCACAAACCAAATAAAGAAGAAATCAATCAAAGCAGAAATCTTGCAAAGTGAATACAGAATGTAAATTGAACTGAAAGAGGAGGGCAATTTGGTACAATAAGCTGGGGAATGAAGCCGGGTGTACCGTTGTGAGCAGGCGAAGCTCCACTAACGAAAACGTTTGCGTAATGCGGCTAATGCCTCTGCCCCCAAAACCTAACAGAGAAAATGACAAACACCACCCCCGGGAAGTGCCAGACAAACAGCAAGGACAGTAGCAAACAACACTGAGACCATCTGAGATCTCTGTCACAAATTTGCACCCCACCATTCCCCTGTCTCTCAACTTTTTTTTTTCCGCTGGACCATTAGGAATGTTTAGCCTAATTTACACGCACCTCAGTTATTCTTTTCCCCGATCTGATCAAAAGTAGGCCATTCACACCGAGACTAGGGTATTCACAATAGATTTCTCTTTGGCAGCCTTACACAGTTGCACCAAGAGGTTGCCAAATTTTAAACCTAGAATGTCTGAGTTTACAGCTCATTGTTATTGCCACTTAAGATATCCCTCGGGGTTATTCTCCTCTGTCTTTGGGGCATGCTTGATATACAAACTTGAGTATATGATTAGGTCACAAACTTCGAAGAACCGTGATTTCTTTCATGCCTTTATGCGGTTATCTGTTGGGAAATTGCATTTCTTTTAGATAACTTAGGGTCCAGATCAAGTTAGATGCACCTCATCTAATATATAGAGAACCAATCTCACATTCTATCAGCGGAAGATCCATAATACCTATGAGCTTTTTAACTTGAGATCTAAGACGGAGCAAGCTCCTAATTAATTGCAGGTGTCATCACCAAGCTAACCTCTTAGGTTGCTAGAAAATCATATCTAACATAAACGTTACAGGCTATTATAGTATTTTAAGTCTCAAAATTTTGACAAACAAGCAAGAATTTGGCACGCTATGCACAACTGAGATTTTCGCACTTCACATATTGAATGAGGATTTGAGCCTTGAATTGGACACAAAAAAGAACAATTTCTTTACTACTAGGCTACCCAGTTCAAAGGAAAACTTTGGAGATGTCCTTTGACATTCAAGTACTGCTAATTCATGCCAATTCATATATATGCATGGGAACCAAATTCAAGGAATTCAATACAAGTAATGTTCACATGGCTCGAAACAAATTTATTTTCTTTTTCGGTCAAACAGAAATTCAAAACATTTTTGACACTCGTGTATGTGTGTGTGATTGGGACACAACCTTCACATCAAAGTGATTCTACAACAAGTAGCAAAACTCAATTTGGCTGTCCAAATGTCTTTTGCAACAATGGCCTTATTGAGGAAAACGCAGAACAAAGCTAAAAAATATTGACAAAAATTCCAAAAAAAAATAAAAATAAATACCAATTGCAAAAAACACGAAAATAATTGAAAAATACCAAGTGTGAAAAACACGAGACAGAAATGCTAGGAATTGGAAAGTGGCAAAGCATGAATTTTAGAAACAAGATTAGTACCTGGCTAAATCACAGCCATAATCTCACTACCATAATACTAACAGACATCATCAAAATTCGGGACAAAATCCCTCTAATTGATCTTCAACCAATTAACAAGACTTAGTTCTTTACCATAAAAATCCCTATCCAAATCCCCCATATCTCTCTGTACGCAATTTTATTTACATCTTCTAGCCCAAAACTACTATTTCCACCCACACCGATTCCCTTCCTCACATAACGGAGCAGGCATTTGGGTTCTCATCGCTGAAAATTTGCGGGGTATGAAATAGCTCGCCCGGATAACCCGGCCCGTACCCATTCACGTACTGTGGATCCGGGTAACCGTACTGCACGTGCTGGGGCCACTGCAGGATTTCCCCTCCCTGGCCACCGCCCTTTTCGCCCCCGCCGCCTTTCTCCTTCTTCTCGCCGCCGCCGTCCTTCTCCTTCTTCGGCGGGACTATCTCCACCGGTTTCCTCAGCTTCACCTTCAGCGACTCGGCCAGTGCCTTCATGTCTATCGCACCTTTCACCGTTATCTGATTCTTCTGCTCGTCAATCGACATGTCGTGGTATCCTGTAACGCCGTTTACTACTCTCCGTTAATCACATGGAAAACTATACAGTACAGTAGTAATTAAGGGACGCCGTTATTCAACTGTTTGTACGGAAAGGAAGGGGATACGATACGATATGATATTCTCTCTCACCTTTGGTTTTTGCAACCGCTTTGCAAAGCTTCTGGATGCAGCCTTCGCAATGCAGGTTCAGCTTCATCACCGCCGTCGTCACCGGAATCTGAGAAAAACACAAACGAAAAACAATATTTCTTAATCAGCTTGACAATCCGACAAATAAAACTCCGAAAGGTGATTAGATTAATTTCGGAAAAATGTAATTCAAATGCTGGTAATTAGGAATCAAGTGGTTTTGGATTCGGAGTTTCCAAAAACATCACAACGAAGAGCTAAACTAAACAGGGGATGCTAAAATGCGCCTCCACGTGATTTGGTATAACGTGCGCTACAAGCACAGAGTGAATGAATGAATCGATAATCAAATCTTCGAACAATGATCGGGAATCAATTTAATTTAGAGTTCCCAAAAACAGCAAGCGCTGAACGGGCGCTGCAAAAATACGCCTCCAAATGATACGCCCACACTCTGGCTCAAGCTCGGCTCCTTTGTTATCGAGGTGTTCGAGTTCGGCTCGTTACTATGCCTTTATAAATGAGCCGAGCCTCTAAAAAACGAGACGAGTTTTTATAATCAAACGGAATTACAACTTGAGCTCGGCCTAATTATTGAACAAACTTAAAATTCGAGTTCGAATTCGAACTCGACTCATTTATTAACTAAACCACCCGAGCCGAGTGCGCATAACGAGCCGAGCCGAGCCTCCAACGACAATTCGGTTTGTTTGCCAAAGATTGCTACGACGTGCACTATATGCGCAGCGGAAAAAGACAAAGAACCAGAATATCCAGATTGCAGAGGAAAGAGAAAAGAGAAAAGCAAGCAATACGCCACAGACGCACACATTAGCAGGGACCAGTGTTCATTTTATTTTTCTTTTAACTTTTACTACCTCTTTGAACTCCGGCTTATTTTCTCCGTCCTTCTTCTTATCTCCGGCGTCCTTGTCCTTGTCCTTGTCCTTGTCTTTCTTAGGCTGTGGAGAGACGAGGTCGACCTTCTTCTTCGTCTTCTTCTCAAGCATCTCACGGAGCTTCCTCGGATCCACGTCACCGATCACCGTCAGTTTGTTCGAACCGTCATTGCTCCGTTGCACGCATTCAACACCTTCAAAACATCACAGAGAAATCGCTAGATGATCAGTCTCGACAAGTTTAAACGATTTGACCAAACGATTCCAGAAAAATCAAAAGATAATGCAAAAAATTGAAACGCATGGAACAGGAGTAACAAGGAAACCACCGCAAAAAATCAAAGAAACAGAGCATCTGGGAATGAAGCTGTTAAATGCGGAGCGTAGAACGAACCTTTGAAGGACCGCGCGTACTTCTTGATCTTGGTTTCGCAGCCCTCGCAGTGCATGTCGACCTTGAGAACCACTTTGATAGCGCCGCCGTCCTTCTGTCCTTTGCCCTCGTCGTCGTCGTTGTTGTTATCGTCGTTCTTCAGTGGCTCGAGGTCGTCTTGGATCTTGCCCTCGATTACTACGTTCTTGTTCTTCTTCTGTGATAAGAAAGCAACAAACAGAAACAGAATCAGAAACAGAATCAGAGGGAGAAGAGATGAATTCAGAGCTAGGTCAAGTTTCGAGGCTTGAACGAACCTTCCCCATTGCGAATTCCCTGAGTTGGATTCAAGAGAGAGAGAGAGAGAGAGAGAGAGAGTGGGGTGGTGATACTCGTACAAGTTAAATAGGAGTCATGTGTACTGTATGTGGATTAATGTGATGATGATGGGGTGCAGAGTGTGTTTGTAATTTTACAAACATTGGCGGTTGCTGCGAAATTTTCACTGACATTTTTAGTGAGAGAAAAAGTGATGGTGGTGGTGCCCTATAATTACTTAACCCCCAAGGATTTTCCTAATTAATGCCACAATTAGGAGTGTGCAAAAAATCCGTGATCCGACGAACCCGAGCAGACCCGAAGGGTCTCGAGCGGGACCGAACATGTGGTTCAGTTAGGTACGGGTTCATTTTTTTTGTAAAACTCAGTTTTCGGTTAGGGGATCGGGGTGTTATTTTCCTTACCCGACCCGACCAATTCATATAAATTTACTTCGGTTTCGGTCAGACCCGACCCGACCCGACCAAAAACTGACCAATTCATATAGATTTACTTTGGTTTCGGTCGGACCTGACCCGACCCGGCAAAAAAAAAAAAAAGGGCACGCGGACGGTTATTCTCACTTGTTCAATTCTGGTTCGAGGCAAAAAAAAAATGATACACGACATGTTGGGTCGGGTTCGGGGCCAAACCCGACCCGCCCGACCCGTGCACACCCCTACCCACAATAGAAGCCTTATTTGATCTGGGCTTTTATGTTTTGTTTTTTTACCATGTGGATAACACATTCATATAATGTTAAAAGGAAATTGATTTCTACTCCTTTAATTGATGCAAGCATCGTTTTTTTAGCGGGTAAATTTACAAAATAGTTTCTGCATGCTTACACTTTTTACAAATTTAAGGGACTGTTTTATAAATTCATCAGCTAAAAGACAAAAAAAGAAAAGAATGTGTGAATCAATTAGAAAAGTGTATAAATCAATTTCCTTAAATTGTTAATGGCATGTGATAAGTGATAAATAACATCCTATAAAATGGTACACTCCCATGAATCCAGGAATAACGACCAAGGATAACGTGTAATCGTGTATTAAATGTCTCGTCCAATTAAGCTAATAAACTTACTTCAAAGAGTCACGTTAAAATGATGATTGAGACAAGATTCAACAATTTTAATTTTGAACCACGAAACAACTAGATTTGTTAGCTGCTGTGGATCGAGCATTTTGTGCTTGAGGTGGGTAGGGATGGGAGATAGGATTCATAATCGAATCTTGGTGTGTTTGTCAATTGTCTTTGAAAATAGCGAGTGTTTCAGGTGATTATTGTCATAAACATTAGAGTATCGCATCACATTTAACTACTCCCTCCGTTCCCAAATTTGTTGGTCTCTTTTGGTGATTTTAACTTAATAAGAAAATACAGTCGTTACATGTCTTATCACTTCATTTTTCCATTTTATCCTCCAGTCATTAACCTTTAATTACTTATTAGTTTTGAAAAGGGTTGGGGTTGAATATTGCTCATTTAGTTTTGAAATGGGATGATTTTTTTGTGACGGCAATCCCTCTCACGTGCATGCTCAATCCTCGAGAGGATCACAAGCACATGAGAGATGAACCGATAAACCACTTAACTATCGGATCACAAGCACATGAGAGAGGAACCAATAAACCACTTAACTATCATGCATATCCTCCTCTTAGAAAAGACCTTTCGGTGTTTAACCCAATCATCCTCGTTTTAAAAAAAAAAAATCTGCAACAGGTCAATTACATTTCCTAAAGTGACGGAAGATTGTGAAGAAATAAAATTGGTTCATGATGATTAGAGGGACGATTCCATTTTTTTTGAGAGTACCCTATGACTTCCAATTAATGCGAATAACATCGTGCTCATGTCATGCCAAACGAATGCATTCATACGTCATTTGCAATGACAAATGACATGTCATGAATCAAACAAGTTTTTTTTTTCAATTGATAGAAGAGATAATTTTACATCAGATATGAAGTACAGATTACAAATTAACTGGGACACTACATCAATTGTGAGAGTCCTTGAGATAACGAAGCCCAACAACTCAATTAATACAAGAAATAAGCTTATTATGGGATAGGAAAAGCCCTCTAAGAAAAGAACACTCACACGCAGATGGAGAGACTCGAACTCCTGACCTCCCAAACAAGTTAAATTGTGTTAAGAGTTCTGAATTTATAAAGGGAAAAAGAATCAGGTTCGACTGAACGCTTGTAAATGCTCATTTTTATGCATGATAATACAGATTAATGGCTAATGCTGGGTTTCTGAAACAGGCTAATGCTATGTTTGAATCTAGAATCTCATGATGAATGGAAATGGAAAATGCAGGGAAATTAAATTCTAGGGAGATTTAGTGATAGGTCCACTATAAACATTTCATAAGTCTACAAGTCCACCTAATAGTTTTGTAAAGCAATAAGTCCACGCGATCTAAACCTTAGGGTATCCTATGAAAAGTGCCTAAAATCCTATATAAGTGCCTAAACCACTAAGACCCTAAAATAAAAAAGTGCACCCTAAAACCCTTTAAAAGTACCTAAACCCTAAGGTACCCTACGTTGGTCGCTACCCTAGGATACCCTGTCCTATAATAAAAGAGTGCACCCTAAAATTTGAAAGTGCCCAAATCCTAGAGTACCCTATCCTACCCTAAGGTACTTTAAAATGGACTTGAGACCTTACAAAATTAATAGGTGAACTTGTGAAACTTATAAAGTTTACATAATGAACCTAAGACTAATTTTCTATAAACTCTACTTGTGCTCTTGATGAGCCCAATGCCTTACTTTAATTTCTTGAGCCACCAGGGACGGCCCAATTCTACCCTAGGCCGAAACCTTTTCTTTACTTGGTCCCCAGCTATTGGGCTCAAGAAAGGCTAGGCCTCAATCAGAGCAACGAGCACAATTTTAGGACCGTTGCCTGCATCATTTAGGCCCACAAGTGATCTGGACAACTAAGTTCTACATGATGTATTATATGGGAACCAAATGTAAAATGTATAGTCACGATCAAGATGTTTGGGCTAACTCACGAACGTGTTTGACGAGTAGTATTTCTCGAAGGATCAATTCCATCGTTTACTAGCGGAGTCTCTAATTAAAGTCGAGGAAAAGTTACAAGAAGTTAATGGCTGTGTTTGGTTCACGTTTTTGGATTGAAAATTTTGAGTAAAAATGTAAAAATATGTGATTGGATGAGTTATTTTGAAAATGAGTGGGGCCCTGACTTACCGTAGGCAGAAAAGAAAAAAAGAAAAAAAGAAAAAAGGAAAGGTTACAGACGGCAAGTTGGACACTTAGTTTCCTCCCATTACTCCCAACCACTCATCTCTCTCTGCAAAAGTCATCCCTCCATGAACAGTGTGTCCTTTCTAGCTGGGGATACAGAGAAGAATCAGACGCATTTCCTCTGTTCCAACCATCTCTCTCTCTCTCACTCACTCTCTCTTCAATTAAGTCTTCCCAACCCTTCTGTCTCCAACGTTTAATTCATCCCAACCTCCACAAGCCTATTTTGTAAAGTCTACAGAGAACGAATCTGGCGTAGAGAACGAATATCACGCGTACGCTTCCCAGGTCTCGAAGCTGCGAATCTGTAGCTGTAAAATTGAAGACCCATCTTCTCAAACATCTTCTCAAACCAGCTGGAAGACCTAATGTGAAGGGTTTGGTTGTATAAATGAGGAGGTGGACTGCATTCCAAGGGGAGCCCAAACCAACACCAAATCCAGCCACCACGGAAGACCCGACGAATTCCTCCTTGAGATGTGGCAAATGGCTTCTCCGCTCAACAAAGATTCGAAGATCTAGAGGTAAATACACCAGAAAATCGAAAGATTTTTCCAATTTCGGTTGTTTCGATTGGGTCGAAAACCCTAGGTTAGGGTTTCCAATCGGCTGTTTTCGTCCCAAAATCAGAAATTTTTGAATCGGTTTACGGCAGAAATTTGTCAATCGGTTTATAGCAGAAATATTTGACACCAGACATTCTTCAATCTACATATTTATTTTTTCATACGTACATATTTATTTTTTCTGTAGTATTGTTGATACTCATACAGAGCTGAAGTAAATGGAACTCCAATGGAATGTGCGATTAACTAAAAAGTTTTCAATCGGTTTACACCGAAAATATTACACCAGAAATTTTTCAATAGGCTGTTTTCCAATCGGTGTGCACCAGAATTTTTTTTTTAAAGGTCCCAAAATAATGTGAAAGATCTCTTCTTATTCTTGTTAACAATGTTAGTTATTCAAATTGTCATGTGAGATTGTGTCTTAGCATTGGCATTGAACAAAATCTACAAACCGGTGGTAGTTTCTGTTCCAAAAGACTGCACTCTCTCTCTCTGTGTATATCCAACTTTTGTTTTTCCAATGGCCACTGTTGAGGCTGAAAATAACAGTCTGGGTGATGGAAAGGGTATCATAAAGATCACACAAAGTATCAAACTTCCACACCTTCTTTTCTACTGCAACGAAAAACGCCTTTGCCCAAATGCAGAATCTTGGTGTTTGAAAAAATCCCCTTCGGCTGTTATTACACCAGAAATTTTTCAATAGGCTATTTTTGTTTGGAGTTCGTATTTTTCTTAACTTTTTTTAGACTCTCTCTTTTGACCTTAATGGTTACGAAGCTGTGGTTATTGTTTTTTGGTAGATTAATTATGAGTGCTTTTCCATAATGAGTCATGTTCTGATGGATGGAATGTAGATCTTGTAAGTTAGAATTGATTTGTGTAAGAAATTACAGGAGTGGCACCTATGGTGAATAAGAAAGCTTGCTCCCTGTAATTCAGACAGCTTAGATTATTTGGAAGAGCGTAAATTGGTTGGATAAGGTATCCAATTTTGATTGATTTAATGTTGGTGTTTCATTTGTTCATTTTAGGGGACAAGCTCTCTGAAGGTAAACCACCTGGGAGCCAACCATTGAAGAGGAAGCGAAGTTCCCCCTCTCCTACTTCTTCAGCCAACTCTTGTACCGGCGAGAACAACGTTCAATTGGTAAAGGATTTAAAAATCTCTGTTCCCTCTATATATGGCCCTAGGTAGCATATTTTGTTCCCGTAATATATGTTTTGTAGTTGTTTACGTTGCAAATCATTTGTCCCACCTGTTAGGCCACCATGGACCGCACAAAAATTGATGTAGACATGTGGAGTTATGCCAATGAGGAGATATTTCTCAAAATACTCCTTGACGAATCAAGCAAAGAACAAAGTGTGAACACACGTAAGACAAAAACATTCAATCAACACCAATGGACTTCTATCCACAAAGAATTCACACGCCAGGTTCCTCGGGTCGGGTATAGCATCACCAAAATGCAACAAAAGTTTGAACGCCTCAAAGGACCTTACAGGTTATTCTGTCAGTTAAAAAAAGTTCATACCGGATTGGGTTGGGATGCAGAGCTTCAAACTGTCACAGCTCCTGATGGAGTATGGGATGAAATAATTAAGGTATCAAAACCTAAGTGTTTTATTTAATGGTTACTAATATTAGATAAATCCCCTTTTGCCCCGATATACTAACGAACATTTCCCATTACCTATATTCCATGTAAGCCAACAGTAAGTATGAGAAACTTCGCAATAAAGGCATTGACCATTTTGAGTTGTTGGATGAGCTTCTCCACAACTCTATGGCGACCGGTGCCTTCGCACAACCCGGTACCCGTGGTGCAGCCACTTCCGATGAAGAGCGAGCCATGTTTGGCCCGCCAAAGTCCATTCGGGGGGACGATAGCATGTATACTGACTCGCGAAAGCGAAAATCTGACGGGAGTGGTGGGAGTGTTGCGAAACAAGTTAGGGGTGGGCAAATACATGCTTATGAGAGCGTGGCACTTGCTAATGAAAGAAAGGCAGGGTACTACGAGGCTTTAACTATCAACCGTCAACAACTTGTAATCCCACAATTCACCATAAAAGAAACCATTGCTGCCCTGGATGACATTCAGGGGATTGTTGGGGATACACAATACTGGAAGGCATATGCCCTTATGATGGGTCCTGAAGGACATTCTTGGAGGGAAGGGTTCATGAATCACCAACCGCATAACAGGATTGGTTGGGTCTCACAGCTGGATTGACCAATTAGGAAGGCTAGACAATTAGGCGGTTGTGTACGAAGGCCATTAGTGGCCATTGTTTTTTTTTGTTGAACTTCTAATTTCATGTTATGTGACACTTTAGTTTGTTGATTTTTGCGAATGTTGAATCATGATCATATGCTTCGTGCTTCATATGCTTTGTGTTTCCTGCTACTTCAAACTCCATTTGCCTGTGTAGTAGCTTAAAGTTCATTGAAAAGTAGTTGAGACATTTAAGCTTACATAGCTAGCCCAAGAAAATAATCTCAGAAACTGCAGTTCCATAAACTTTAACGCAAAAACTGACTTTGTACAAGAATAACTAAGACATGATCTTCATGCATTTTTTTAGGTCTACGAGTCTAGGTTCAAAATCAGAAATCGGATCGCAATTTCATCACCCGAGCTCAAAATTATGGCCGTTTCTGTAAAGTGCGACGATGCTGTCAGCACAGCAGATACCAGAACAGCAGGTCGGTTAATGATTTTTAACTCCTTCCACATTTTGAGTTAGGTTCTGAAAATTTTACACAATAAAGAAGACACATAAAGGCATTTACAGTAAAAATATCAAAAAATAACAAGGTCGGGAAGTTGGTGAGAAAAATCCCTCAAGAATGTGGCAGATTCGATTCTGTTGAAGCTCTAAATTGCCTACCCATAAAGGCATTTACATAAAGGCCTGTTTTTTTTTTGTTTTGCTAGGCTTAGGAAAATTATTGAGTGTATGTGCCACATACCAACTTATGTTCCAATTTTATGTTCCAATTTTGAGATGGTTGGTGCAACTACAAAAGCAAATGAGACTCTAACATAATCATACATCTATTAATAGTAAACATGAATGCCTTTCAAATGCAGGAGATAATTCAGTAAAGAAACGTAATGACACAAAGAGTTGAGCAAAATTATGGAACTTCTTTAGCTGCTCAAATAAGAGGAAAGCAATTCCTTCATATTTCACAGACAGTGGCACTCTAGATTGTTGACAGGAATATGCAGGGATTTCGTAGTATTAATCAGTTTTCGATATGTTAACCTTTCCTTTTTTTGCATTCGGGAGTTTCAGTTTCTGCATGTACTGTCTAAATGTTGAGTCGACATAAACTGGTAATTGATAACTTATGGCTGTGTAGTAGATTGAGGTTCATTGATAAGTAGTTGAGATATTTGTAATGCACGTGGCAGCTTGAATTCCACACCTTTCTGGTAATATCTCTTGCGATACTTGGAATTTTATTCAGATGAATTTTGCGATACTTCTGGGTGAGATGTTAGGATTTTGTTTTCTGAACAGTCACCAGTTGTTTCCTTTTCGTCGTGAACAAGTTGGAGTGCATCTAACTTTATATATGATAGTCTGATCAAAAAAAAAAAAAACTTTATATATGATAGCCATTTTATTTTTTTTTAAATTCTAATTTTTGTGTTATGGAACACTTTAGTTTGTTGAATTCTTACTCCATGCCCTCAGCTTTAGAATTGCATTTATCTAACTGTTGTACACATCCAGCCTACACCCATGTCATCCAGCACTCATCCATGGAATAATGAGGATGAAGCTGTTAGTAGCGATGACGACGAATTACTTGATCTCGAATTTTTGGACTTAATGGAAGAAGAAAAAATAAAAATGCCACAACGGACCTTAGAATTAACCGGTCAAGCGTACACAAATTTTTTGTTGGAAAGACACCCTCAAACCATAAAAGACGTTCTCCGTGTCGATGCTTATACGTTTAGAGGATTGGTGGCTGAACTTGTTGCTAGAGGCCAACTACAATGGGATCATAAACGTGTTTGCCTAGAGGAGTCGTTGGCTATTTTCTTATACATATGTGGCCATTCCCAACGCCATCGAGTGGCTGCTGATCGGTTCCAACGATCCACGTCGACCATTAGCGACCACTTCAAGTGGATGCGTCGTGCTCTTTGCAACTTGGCACCACACATTATTCAACCACCTAACCTTGATGTCACGCCACCCGAAATATTACATGATGGTAGATATTACCCGTGGTTCCAGGTTAGTTAAACAAATATACTTCAATCACTTCGTTCGCCAATAATTCCCGTGACCAAATTAGGCCTTCTTTTGTATTTGGAATTTTGTTCAGGATTGTGTTGGAGCTATAGATGGAACCCACATAGAAGCTTGGGTACCCCGTCATAAACAAGTTGCGTATCGAGGGAGGAAGTCCACAATAACACAGAATGTTATGGCTGCTTGTTCTTTCGATATGAAGTTCACTTTTGTGTTGCCTGGTTGGGAAGGAAGCGCCCATGATGGACGTGTATTCCAATCAGCAGTAACGACCCCGGGCTATAACTTTCCGCACCCCCCACTCAGTACGTAACAGTAATTAGCTTTTCAATTGTAATCAATCAATATCGCACCCTATTAAATCTAACCTGTACCATTTTAGATAAGTACTATTTGGTGGATGCTGGATATACAAACATGCCGGGGTATTTAGCTCCTTATCGAGGAAGACGTTATCACAGAGACGAATTTAATGGGCATAATACGGAGTTTCACACGCCAATGGAGTTGTTCAATTACAAGCATTCGTCGTTGAGGAATGTGATAGAGCGATGCTTTGGAGTCCTGAAAGCAAGGTTCCCCATCCTTAAGCACATGCCGAGTTATAATGAAGCCCGTCAACCTGGAATTGTAACAGCATGTTGTGTTATTCACAATTGGATAATAATGAACAGAGGGAGGGATGATTTTTTTGATGACTTTGAGGACGACGGACAATGGGAGGGTGGAGAGAACGAGGAAGGGAATTTGGCAAATGTGGGTCCGGTTGAGCCCTTTAACATGTCGCCACATAACACACAATTGATGGCTCAAAGGCGGACTGAATTGGCTCAATGGATGTGGGAGTCTTATGATGATTGATCTTAATTAAACTATTTTTACTATGAGACAATTTTATTTCCAATTTATGTGAGGTGATTAGATTCATGGTGAATCTGCTGCTTTTTTAGTGTACTATGGTTGAAAAATTGTGTTATATTTGTGTTTATGTTCGAACGGTTACCAAAATTAAATCTATGTTGGTTTGTTTTATTGTGTTACTTGTATTGCACTTTCGTTGACACACTGTACTCATATTCATATTTATCGTCGTAATGATATAGGAATGAGAGGGAAAAAATTCTATGTTGTGTTCGTGGGGAGGAATCCAGGCATCTACGATTCTTGGGCAGCTTGTAGTGATCAGGTTATTCGGTTCCCAGGTGCTGTGCATAACAAATTTGCCTCATGGGATGAGGCATACAATGCTTGGTTGGCTTACACCGGCCAAGTAGAGCAGATCGTCCCACCTCCTGTTCTCCCGTTCTTAGATGATGCGACTGGGTCGTCATTGGAATACACTCCTCCGGGCAGAGTTTCCTTTCCGCTGTGGCTTATTCTTGCTATGACCTTCTGTTTGATTGTGGTTGTTGCTACTGTTATCTTTTACCTATTTTGATACTTGGCCAAATGTGGTTTGTTATGTACTCTGTGGTTGTCTGTTGGAACTTTAATTATTAATGGTTGATGTATTGAGATGTACGCTTATGGAATTTTAGACAGGTTCTACTATTGGGATCAAAATTATGTTTACAAAGTATCAATTTCAATTTTCACTTGTATTGGGGCCTCATTCGGCATATGAAAATGTGGTGTTTCAATCGAGCACCTTACCCCCGTTGGTATCAATAGTGCGACTTCTCTCCCTCTCTCAAGAATCGAACTGCAGGATTCAAAAATGTATGTTCTGAACAAACTTATTTTTCCCTTTTCACATATGTCTGTTCTACTGGACTAGGAGGGTGGGAAGGCAAGCTTGAAATTTAGATTGCATTTTTTTCAATGGAATCCATTTTTTGAAATTGAATTTTGAAATGGCAATTTTTATTAGACTCAGATTTTTTTCAACATTTTCGAGTAACAGGTGAAATCCAGTTACGAGTTTTATCAACCTCAAAACAGTTTTACTTTTTAAAGGAGTAAAAGCGTCCCAATACTCCAATTCAACTCACTCCATTCAATGAGTCCGGACATTTTATATATTAAAAATTATGGTTAAAAAATTAAGTGTTCCAAATTTTAATCCGTTTGAACCGGTAGAAAGATTTTAGTTTTTTAATCATTTTATCCTAAATGGTCATAATTAAATTTTAACTCTATGGCTCTCGTTGATTAGCCCTAAGATATATTTGATTCTACAACTTTCTTAGGGCTAATCAACGAGAGTCTTAGAGTCAAAATTTAATTATAACCATTTAGGATAAAATGATCAAAAAACAAAAATCTTTCTATCGATTCAAACAGATTAAAATTTGGAACGTTGAATGTTTTAACAATATTTTTTAATATATATATATATATATATATATATATATATATATATATATATATATATAAACAGGGTTGAAATTAAAATCGATTAGGAATACGTGGCGGTCCAGTAGTGAACTGGGACAGACACATACTCAATTGGAATATGAGGAGGGGTGGGAGTGGTGGGGCCATGTTACTGTACACCAGGTTCAACACTCAAATTTTAAAGTCAAACAACTGTAGTCCTTGCCGGCCTTGGGAAGCCTTGGGAAGCTTTTCTGGCCCCCACACAGTGTTCAGCATTCAAAAACAACTTCTTGAAATTTATTTCAGAATGGGTTCCCGAACACAGTGAATATATCCTGCCTATGAGGTTTCAAACCTGAAATTTAGGAAAAAGTGAACTCTTAAGTTCCACACCTTGACAACAATGTCATCCCCTTGGATTGATCGCTTGAGCATGTTGGTGAATTTGCGTGGATTAATAAGGAGTATTTTGTCAGACATGACTTGAGAGAGAAAAGAAAAGAAAAAAAAAAAATCAACTGAAATTGGCAATGAGTTCTATGGTGTGCTCAACCATGATACGCACATAGGTTAGGATAAACTTGCCTGTGCAAAAAAATGTGACCGTTGGAAACTTGGAGGCCGGCTAGATTTGACTCGTTTGTAGTCCTACTTGGGTGCTTCTTGGTTGGATCCATGCCATTAATACTTTGTTGGATGTATGTCTGTATGGTGTGGGAAGTGCACATGCTTGTTGATTTGTTGCAAAACGTTTGGGTGCTAACCTAATTGAGATGCATCTCTTTTGCTTTGATGCGATTCCACCTCTTTCTTGGGTTATTTTTATTTTTTTGCTTTTCTTTCCCTTTTTCCAAATGTATTTATTGAGTTCATAATAAAATTTTCTTTTGCCGAGATAAAAAAAAAAAAAAAAACTCTATTGATTGTATAATTCATCGGAACCTTCGCACGGCAGCTAGCCTTGGGCTTTGCATGATCATGATGGTTTAAAAGGCGAAAAGAATGCAAAAATTCATTATTCAATTTCTTAGGAAGGGAGCCACGGTGATCCCGGTCACAATTGTCTTTTCTAATTAATGAATGAATGATTAATATTGCAAGTTGCTCTTTATCGAATGGGGATGATGCTGTGCAGAGGTGTACGTAGTATCGTGCTGCGCACATCCGAGTCGTCAGATCGTACATCCGAGGGTTCGGATCTCATTTTGACAATAAACGACTCTCAATCGTTGGTTGCCGATATAAGACGCAGTACAGCTACACAGCACCAACCCGAAGTCCGCTCTTTATAGTTCTATATCAATGCCTAAAGTGATAGTAATGAATGTGATTTGATAGCCCAGCTAGAGTACATAATTGATGGCGAATTTCTGCTAAACACAAGCTTGTTTCTTAGACCATCTCCAACTAATATCCTGAAAATCAATCTACAAAATCAAGAACCAAACATGATTCTCCAAAATCAAACATGATTCTTCGTATACACGATGATAAATGATGTGGAATTCTTTGAGATTATAATCCAATGGTAATACGATTAGTAATGTGAGGTGGTGTTCTAGTTGGATCTCCTCTTGTGGGTTTTTGGATCTAGGATGAGCTCCTCCCTCCAATCTCCATACCTAAATTTGCAATGCAAGGAACCGCGTTAGTGCTTAGTCGGTCGAAATAGACCGATCGACAGACACTCTGATGGCTGAGTAAGCCTCAATTGAAGGGAAATACAAAGCTTTAATAAGTGAATAAGGACGGTGTATCTCTTTTAGGGTTTGACATTATACCTTATATAGTGAGTTATTTGTCTAGGCCTCCAAGGTAGCTCGTATCGAGCACGTGCCGGTTGTGACGTCACGAATAACTGCCATTTGGTATGGGCTCACCCATGATTATTGCCGAGTGCCACGCTATCGGGGGAGTACATGACCTGACCAAAAGCAATGCCACGTGCCGTGATCGGACAGCTCGATGTCAAATGCAATGTGACCAATCCATATGCGACACTTCATGAACCGATTCAACACCTCGACCTGCCCACGAAGCCCGGGGGCGTTGGCGGTTGCGTTGGATTAGGCTTTCCCCCGATTTGGGGCCGTCGAGTGGCCCAGCAAGCTGACCCACAGTCCAGCCCACTACAAGTAACCATTAAAAATATGACCAATTTTGAATTTATTTGATAAAAATATGGATAAATTAATATTTTAACGTTAGAAATAGAAGTGAGAGATGATTGTGTTTTGAGTATTATATGAAAAAGTAAGTGCTATTATTTTGGAGAATCTCCATTTGGTTAGACACAATACTTGTCATTGGCTTGCTCCATTAATTAATTGAGCATAGTGCTGGCTAAACTTTGTCAAGAGTAATTTTTGCTCGGAATTTTACATGAATTTTTCAAGATTTATTATTTTCAAGGTTCTTATTTTGGCGGTACAAAAATTACTAGTTGAGCTAAAATAATCTTGCAGCAAGAAAAGGAAATTTTTTTAGAATACTACAGTAGCAACTTGCGACGCCCTCTCACATGATCATATGAATTCCATATGTGTAGGTCTTTTTATTTTTATTTTTTATTACTATATGTGTAGGTCTCCCACCATAAAAGGGGACATTACAAATAATCACCGTATATATTAAAAAAAAATTTCAGAGAAAGGGAGTAAAGAAATCATCTTGTAATGGTTGTCGCAAGAAAAACTATAAGAAAAAACTATTGAGTGTTCATGGGGCACCGTACTAAGTCATGTAATTTGTGTGCACGTGTGCGTAAGCGTTTGTCCGAGGGTAGGAGCGCGAGCTAGTGTGAAAGTATTTTTGAAACACATCTTAAATTACTAAAATTCGTGAGAGTGAGAATTGAAAGGCACGAGTGTAAACTGTAATATTTGAAAACACATCTCAAACTTTGTTTGGATTAGTGTTTGAAATTGTTTTTGAAAAATAGTAAGGATAATAAGTGGAAAGAGATAGAGAAAGAAATGTTGAAAGTAGGAAAAATCTTTTGAAAAATTCTTTTTAGAATTGTAAAAAGAACAAGACATAAAAAATCGTAAGAGCAATGCTTGAAAACGCGGGTATAATGTGAGGATCAATACTAAAGAGCGCATGATAGTCTTGAAAGATTACATGTGACTACAACACTACCACGTGGTGCCCACCCAATAATTACTCCACTATGGCTATAGGCACATTATGCCCAATTCCCAAACCATAAGAAATTTTTGGGTGTCGGGTGGGTACCACGTTACTCAGTTGACGTGATACCCGAGTAACACATTCGAGTCGTCCGAAAGTGTATTGGATGGTCCATATTAATACAATCTCTCTCCTCTCATCCCAACACTCTCTCTCCTTATTCTCTCTTTTTTTTCTCTTCAAATCTGAGCTTTCCAAAAACAAAATGAATAGCCCGATGCTCTGAGCGGGCACCACGTGGTACCCGCTCGGCACTGAAAATCTTCTCACTCCATTACTCTAGTGAGATAAAGCAAGACTGAGGCCACGAGGCTTCAGGTGGACTGTACGTCGTAGCGTGCCACGTGTCATCCCATGATTAGTGGGTGCATCCCATCACACGTGCTCGACGGGCCATGCATCACGTGGCCCCTATTTTTAAAGGCCATGTTTTTGGGTAAGGAAACAGACAAGGCCACAAGGGGCGGGGCCGGCGTCCTCAATGCGTCTCCGAAAATTTTTCAATGCGAGTTGAGTGCCACGTGGTGCTCGCTCGATAAATTTGAAATGTCCATTGTATTTTTAGACTGTTCGGATTTGAAAAGAGGAAAAAGAGAGAAAGTGTTCGGATGAAAAAAGAAATAATGTTTCAATCCGAACTATTGAAAAATATATTGAACGGTTCAGATATGCCAAACAGATATCACGTTGAATAAATCTATTCGGCACCGGAAGATTTCTCGTCGGTCCCATTAATGTGTGTTTGTTGGGCTTTTCAAGAGTTAGGTATATGTTTTATGGACTATGTGTCCTTTTGGAAGTCAATGGTGGTACACTTTCAAATGTCTTTTATTTCAAAATAGTAAAAGAGACACAAATATAGCAAAGTGCATGTGGATTTTATCTTTGATGAGTGGCTTGTGCTTGCAGGGAACGCTGATACCGGCCCAAGTGAATTAAATTACGATGTGCACATTTCGAAAGGTACAATTCCATTTCAAATTGGTAAATTTAGCGATTCAAAGCAATTCGAAAGTTCTTTTTTCCATAATATCTAATTACTTCTTCCGTCCTATAATATTTATTCGATCCGCGAAACGAGGACTACAAAATAATACATTTCTTTCGAGAAAAAATTTAAATTTCTTTCAAAAGTTAAAAGAACTTGTTGAAATCTAGTAAATCGTTGATTTTTTTTTCAACTTTTCTTACAAAAATAGTATTATTTTTACGTCTCCGTTTTACGGACCGGACAAATATTATGGGACGGAGGGAGTATTAATGTAAAAATCTAGAGAGAGTGGAATTTTGATAAGAGAAAATGTAAACAAATTTGGTTACTATGCTCTTAGAGATGTGATTTGTATGAATAATTCATAGAAGACTACCCATAGTGTATCAATATTCAAGCATGCGACGTACCACATTTTTCGTTCATGCTCCTTGTACCGGTATCGGTATGACCCGTGTTTTAGGTAACATAAGTCTTAGACTTTAATTGGTCGGGGCTTTCGCTTGTTATAAACAATGTGAATTGTCCTCTAAGAATTAGTTAAGGCATGCATTAATTAGCCTCGATACCGTGAGTTACATATAAGTGTACTTATCGTGATCCGGGAATTCTGCAGGGCATTTCTTGTAGTGCTCTCCATAAAACAGTCCATCTCGGCAATTAATTGTTTAAATACGGTCCGAATCTACCTTACAGGATCCATTATAGGGGAGTGCACCGCAGGATTTTCCAATTCCACTCATCGTATATGTGTTGCACTCCATATAATTCTAAAAAGGTTGAAGCTCAACCTCAAAATTAAATAAAATAAACTGAAAATGTCGTAGGGCATAGGAAGGGGATACGTAGTTCACGTAATAGGCACACGTACGTAGAGATGCTCATCAACACATAATTAATATCTGGCTGATTCTATATATACCCCATGATGAGTAGATTTTTATGTGTGGACTTTTCCATTTTAATTAAGTGTACATCGATGGGTAGAGAGAGAGAGAGAGAGAGAGAGAGAGGGGCGAGTCATGCATGAGCTGTGATCAAATTCAAAACAATAAACCAAGATGTAGCCTTTATCTGCATTTACACCTGCACCTGATCATACATGCGCTCTGTAAATCAGATGATGGTCTGGTGCACAGAGGATCATGAGGTGCAGGTGCATCTGCAGCTGAATGCCATTTTGGTCTGGATTTTAGTGCTGTGTCATCGTCAGTACTGTCTCCTGAGTGTGTCTTTAGAAAGGGTTGGAGAGAGAGAGAGAGAGAGAGAGAGAGAGAGAGAGAGAGAGAGAGAGAGAGAGAGAATTATATTTGTTTCCACCACAAAATTATTGATCCAAATTGCATGTTAGAGTTGAAACTCACATACGAGGTATGCTAAAATCTCTTTTTCCCTCTTCGACTAAGTTTACGACGACTCTTACTTTATGCTTATGGTTCTCTCTCTCTCTCTCTCTCTTCTCTCTCTCTCTCTCTCTCTCTCTCTCTCAATTTGAGAAAGATCATCAACCTAGCTACGTGCAGGTGTTCTCAAGGAATGGACTTATGGACACAGGACACTCTATCTAGGCGTCTGAAGGTATTGAACTCACTCTCTCTCTCATCGGCAAAAGAAATTTCATTCTTGACATACAAGGATAAAAATATTGAACTCTCTCTCTCTCTCTCTCTCTCTCTCTCTCGACTCCTCAAATACGACTACTTCTGAAAGAACCTCTTGTGCGCACGCGCGTGATTTTGAGTTGTTGGATCACCATTTGATTTATAATCAACACTTTGAAGGCCAGAAATCATAAATTACACGGTGCTACTGCTCAAATTAATAGAACACTTTAATACTACATAATATTACTGTGGACATGACTTTTGAAAATGTGCAAAACCACTCCACAATAACACGATGATCTCATAGATCGAACCGTGAAAGTGGTTTTGTTGGGGGCATGGGACTCTGAATTAACCCTACTGGCAATTTTACAGTAGCTGAGAAGTAATTAAACACCTACTGGAAACCCTAGATTTCCAATTGTGTACGTGAATTCCTGAGGATAACATAATGGTAGGGCATATGGAAGTACTTGACCCTTCGGGTATGGCAGAAAACACCAACGTTTTTTGCCTCTTTGGATAGTACCACTTACACACCGGCCGATATACCAATTGGATCGATGGAAAATCACATGTGTATCGGCCGCCGGTTCCCATAACGCATCGGTTTGTTTCCGATACACAAATTGGTTTCACGGCCCTTGTAGTCGATAGTTGACTGTTACAGGGTTATGGCACTTTAGAAGTTTTTGTTTTTCAAACATATGTTCTAAACATTTACAATTGCTACAATTTGCTACGTATCATTTGACCGCTACCATTACATGTACCGATATTGTTACTTGCTGGTAGTTAAAATCTTAGACTAACAAAGTGAAGGATACATGGCCAAGTGCGAATTCAAGAACATATATTTTTGATCAGCAGTTACCTCAAATACCTAGGTCATCTATGTTCGTAACTAATTCGACGACTTTGAGATATGGCTTCATTGAATTTCTTTAATATGAAAATCTTTAAGCGAATGTTCATTGTTTATTTGTGTTCAAGTTGAGAGTGATGACTTGAGATTTTCCGGCCGTTTGATTGTGTGATTTTTTTTTTATATTTTATGTTTTCAAATTTAGAGGTTGGAAAATCTCTCGGCACAGAAGCACATGGGTTTTCAGCACAGAAAATGTTGCCTCGAGTGATAACTTGAGGTTTCGGCTTCTTGTCACAGAGAAATATTCGTTAGTTATGGTTGTAACAATCTTATCCAAAGAAGAGAGATTCAATGGTGGAGCATCTCAGTTGTAGGTTTCTTATGTCACTGATCATTTCATGGGACGTTCTAATTAGTTGCAAACATCTACCAAAATACACGCACACAATCAAATAATTGGAATCACAACAGCGGAATACAAAACGGTATTTTGACGAGAATCACACTGTCAATGTTAGAAAATTGATTTTCGCACTTTGAAATTTATCATCTGCACTGCGAAAATCAATCCCTCTATGTAATTGATTTTCGCACTCCACTCGTAGGGTTTTTTTCCCTTCCCTTTTTTGATCGGCATCATATTCTTATGGTTTGAAGTTTTGAGATTTTTTCGGATGAGTTTTGTCTTTCGAAAAGTTTGTATTTCAAACATACAGAAGACCAAATTAACAATGGAAGCTGTTTGCTTTGGGTCCGCCACCATATATATTCTATGATCGGCACTGACCTTGAGTTATCAAAAATGTGTTATCTTCGGTCTCAGAAAGTCTTTGGTCTGGAGTTCGACTCTAGGTTTCTTGTTATTAACTTTTTTGTTGAGTCTGTTCGTACGGGAATTTGCACAACCTTTTTTTTTTTTTTTTAAGGAAGAGTAGGAATTTCAATTTTGTGTGTTTCTCTAAGGATTCTCAAAAAATAAGTATTTATTTGCATTTTTCAAGTTTAAAAATAAATAATTTTTTGTGCAATATGGATATTGTTTGATAGATTTTGATGAAATCTTTTCAACGGTGCAAAATTATTATTTTCGTAATACATTTATTTTTAAGTTTGAAAATTGTAAATAAGTACTTATTTTTTAAGAACGTTTAGCAAAATATGATAGAGAGACAGTTTACTGGCACACAAACAATAGAATATTAAAGAGCCACAAGGGATTAGATCAATTAGCTAGCTAGCCCAAGTTTTTTTTTTTTTTTTGAAACCTCATTAGTTAGTGGCAACTCTAAAAATTATGATAGGTGGGGCCATTCACATATCCAAATTTCAATCGTTTTACAGAGAAACTGCTTCACATTAGTAAAAATATAATCATTCATTTTCAAAAAAAAAAAAATAAAGATTCAAATATATCCACAGTCCATATAGATATATCTGTACATGAGGTCAATTAAAAAGACACTCTAAAATCCATATCCATAAACCCAAGCTTTTAATGAAATAGAATCCTAAATATAGGAGTGTTACATACAACATTCATGGCTTTTTGGTTTATATACGTACTTCTTGAAACATTTATGTAGTAATTAATCCTTGCCGTTAATAATTAAATCGAATTCTACATCAATTCTTGCCATAAACTATTGAGTTTGAGAGAGAGAGAGAGGGGGCCGGAGAGAGGAGATATTTTCTTGCCATAAACTTTTGAGTTTCCATAGTTTGGAGAGAGAGGTGCGGCTGGTGCACAACACCATCCTTAGGTAAGAGAGAGAGAGAAGAGTCCATCTGGTAACTTTTTAGCATGAGGTGCCAGGCTACTCCACAGCTTCTAACGGTGTATATGGTGGAAGATTTTAAAAGGAATTTTGATGGTGTTAGAAGACTCGTAATTTAGGTGTATCCATTCCTTGAGTGTTTCCATTTATTTGGGCGTAAAATATTTTCTGGTAAAATGTTTTCCCTAATTTTCGGTGTTTGGTTGTGTAAAAAATGAGAAAAATATTTTACATGTAAAATATTTTCTATTAATTGAATGAAAATGACTTACCCTTAAATCTTCTGTAAGTTATTTTCCGAAATGAATTCGCTGCCTTCTACTGCAATTCTCACTGCTCAGTTTTCTCGATCGTCAGTTCTGATCCATGTTCAATTCCAATATTCTCAAATCTCTCCACCGTTAAAGTTCCTCCTCTCTCTCTACACTATTTTGTTGATTTCTGAAAATATTTCAAGTACCAACTAGAGGTGGCAAACTCAACTCATATTTTTTAACTCGCTCAAATCCGCCGACTTATAATCCAACCCAACCAACCCATATTGTATAATGGATTTATATGGGTTTAACCCATATATATTATATATGAATTTAGATGGGTTAAAAATGGATTGGAATTAAAGACTCATTCTCTCCAAAAGAGTTGTTATACTCCTCAAATGTGTGAAATCCCTATATGTTGTTTTTGAAAAAAAAATTCAAAGCTTCACGCAAAATGTGGGCATTGTACAGCATGTTAGTTAATATTTTTGAAAAAAAAATTCAAAGCTTCACGCAAAATGTACAGCATGTTAGTTGATTTGGAAAAAAAAAAGTGCTCTCTTTCTCTCTCTGGAAAACCACAAGCAAGTTAATTAGTCCCTCCGTCCCCTTATTATAGTCCAGTATTTCATTTTTGGATGTCCCTTAATAAGTGTCCATTTGGTAAAGTTAGTGGGTAAAAATTGGTACATTGTCTATTTTGTCCCTAAAAGTAGATTCCATTTTAAAAAGTTAGTGAGTAAAAAGTGTAATGATAATGGGTAAGTAGAGAAAGTGGAGGAAAAAATTGATGTGAAAGGTATAATGATGATATTTTTTTAATAAGTTGGAGTTACAAAGTAGGACATTTAAAAAGGGATGGAGAGAGTAACTTTTTTTGGGGTAATTAAAGAAGCAAGTTAATTACTTGAATAATCGGACACAGTTTTAAACACAAAATTTGACCCAAATACGCTAATAATCGAAGTTGTTTAATTAGTTTAAAATGTATTTTTAAGAACTCTTATTAAAAAATCAACTCACTTGGATATCGATAAGGACTTGATCAATTCGTTCAGTTTTTATTCTGTCAAATTTAGGGACAAATATCTTAAAAACATATTTCGATCAAATTAAACGGCTTCGATCTTTTTCGTTTTTATTCAAAAAAAATTGCATTTGTTAGTTTTGTACCAAACTTTTATGACTTATTGGTTCGTCTCGATGAGAGAACCGAAAAAGTAAAAAAAGTTTGATCAAAATTCATAATTTTTTTAAAAAGAAAAAAATAAGTAAAAAATAAAGACAAAAAAAAAAACCAATTGGCTTATATAGTTGAAAGAGCCCACGGAGTTTTGCCCATTTATGAACGTAGTTCAACCCATATCGGGAGAAGGCAATGGATCGAGAAGGAAAAGAAGGAAGGGGGGAGGCGAAAAAAAAAGGGGTAAAAAGTTTGTCGCAAAACAAGCAAATACAAAAAAGATTTGAATAGAGATGGAAAAAAAAAGTCACTTAACTTTTTAATCCAAATCTAAGCAGTGGCTTTGGCTCTTCTTAATTCTCTCTCTTTCTGCATACATAAACTAACTATATTCTGTACCCATATTCTTGTACAAGCATCAATGATTTAATAGTAAAATCAGAGATGATTTCGTGTTTTTTTTTAAGGCATGACTTGGGTTTTTTTTTTTTTTTTTTATTGATTTTGAAAGGTTCGTAGATGTTGTATTTTTGTTTAGCAAGTCTGAGTTTCGATATAGGGGAATCAGTTTTTTTTTTTTAAGAAAGAAGAAAACGGGTTGGTCGGGCGGTTTGGGTTTGGCTTGACCCATATTCGACCCGACCCCATTTCAACCCATTTACTTTTTGATATATATTCAATCCGCCCATATTTGACATGCGATCCGTTTTAACCCGTCCAAACCCGTTTAGACCTGCCCGTTTGCCATCTCTAGTGCCAACCAAAAACCGAAAAATAAAAATTTGAAGTTTATTTTCTGAAAAAAAAATTTAAATGGAAAACATTTTACATTGTAAAAACATTTTACATCGAAACAAACGGAGCCGTGCGCTTTTCTCTTTTTTCCTTTGGGGTTGCGGTGAACTTTTTGGTTCTCCCTTCCTTTCTACTCGATGTATTCTTTTTCAAATTTAATAAAATCTTTTCTTTTGTTGAGCAAAAAAAGTTAGCGTCACCTCTGCCATTAGTGAACGCTCGTGTTGGTCTGAATCACAAAAATGAAAAAATGTGTCACCAATCTTGTAACACCCCGACTTTTAAAAATACAAGATGATAAAAAGGGTAAAAATAAAATAGTAAGGAGTTAACATTTAGTGAACTGTTTACCGTTAGGATTTAGGAAATATATATGACTTGAAATTTTTTTTTTTTTGCCACGGTGATATACATCAGCGGGGGTTAGTGGGAGTGTTAGAGTTAGCACGGGGAGACCAAAAGCTATCTATAGCCCTGGTCCCCTAAAGGGCCTGCCCTCTGTGGAGCTCAAACCCAAGACCTTCCATAAAGGGGAGGTAATGACTGACCAACTGCACTAAGAAGTGGTTGTATGACTTGAAGCTTACAGTATTAAAATTTTCATTTCCTATGTATGTTTTCTTAAAAAAGATGTATAGATATTGTCCCAAATGGCGCATTGCGACATCAAATTTGAGGCATGAGTCGATCGCGAGACGTAACGTTGTGAAGTTTAAGAAGAATAATCCGGAGAAAGAATATTCTAAGTATCCCTAGATTTTATCCTAAGCATCAGAAGAATATTCTCAGTATCAAATCCTAGATTTTATTATTTTAAGAATATTCTCGGTATCAAACCCCTAGATTTTTATTATTCTAGGAATATGCTTGGGCAAAAAAGAATATCCTTAGAATTATTCCACATAAGGTTAATTAAGGAAGGAATATGCTTGGGTTATTCTCTTAACCTTTCTACTATAAATACCACACTCATATCAACACATACCTCACACAACACAACACACACACGGCACACACCATTAATAGAAGGTTCAATAGATCTTACCATTAATTTCGGAATCAAAGAAGTGAGTTATGAATTATCACTGTTACATGAATTTTTCGTAAAATTTATATTTTTGATTTACAAAAGTATTGTTATTTAACATTTGAATTCTTTTGTAGCAAATATACCATGGAATTATGATGATTTGAACAGTATATGAAAAAGTATTATTGATACATCTGAACGATGTCCTTGAATCTAGGGGACGTTAAAGATATTAGTGGAAACGGTGTAATAAGGGCAGAATGAAAAGAGGCATAGTTGGGTGTCTCTCTGAATTGATCAATTCACTGTATACGCGTTGGGGGTCGCTCCCTCAGTACCTGTAGAAATCATTGGATCGTACATCGTATTATGTTATATGCAGTTTGATTTTGGTTACAGTTTAAGATGAGAAAAACTGAAGTTATAATTTTGGTTACAGTTCAAGACATAAAAAACTGAATTATGTTTCATGCTTTTATTTGATAAAAAGAATTTTATAAATTCTATGATAGATCATGTAACTCTGATAATTCATAATCTCATACAAGCAGTGGCTTATATTGTTGAAACATTTCTTTTCACGTAATCAGGATTAGAGAGATGGGCAGAGTATTAATATTATTATGCTAGTGACAACATGGTTATGTAATGAATAAGAGAAGAGTGTAGCCTATGTTGATATTAGCATAATGAATAAATCACTCTTAGTGATTGTTTATTACTATTAGAGAAAGCTTCCTTAAATGTTATGGTATTCAAATTTGCTAGATTTGAATACCATAACATAATTCAAATTATGATATTCAAATCATAATTTAAAGGTAATAATTATACCATACCATAACATAATTATCAGAGCAATAATTCATTATTACTCTAATAATTTATTGGCCGATCACGATATTCAAATCCACTAGATTTGGGTTCTTGACAAATCTTCCAAGAATGTCATCCCTGTGTGTCTAAAGGGAGAGCTGCTACACACACAACAGTCTGTGCATAGATTGTGCACAGATTTTTTTGTGGGGCCCACCATGGATTCCACACAAATCATCCGAGCCGTTCATTAAATGTAAAATAGTTTTTCAAAGGTCCCTGTAAAAAATAGGCTCAATCCAATATCTATAGGTGCTTCATCCAACCATCTAACTTTTCATTCAGATTTTCGGTTAATGAAAAGTTATGTGGTTGGATCGAGCACTTATAGGTATCGGATTGAGTTTATTTTTTATGGGGTCCCTTGAAAAAGTGTTTACATTTAATGAACGGCTCGGATGATTCGTATGGGACCCATGGTGGGCCTCATAATAAAATCTGTGCACAATCTGTGCACAAAGTGTATGTGTGTGTAGACTTTCCGGTCTAAAGGTGCCACCACTCTTTTCAAGAGTCTTGACTTTTTGAAGGTGGTGTTGGACTTGGCATGTTGCACATGACGTTTCCCTTTCGACTAATTTTCAACTTTCCTGGGTAAATAAACCAAAACGAAAAACTTACACTTGATAGGAATTAGTTTTCGATTTTAGTTTGTTCTTAATGACATTTGGTGTAAATAATTTTCATGCCTATGGCATTAGTAACTTACAAAGTGTGGGACTTTGATGAACGTGGCTCGCTTCCTCTGGAAGTGTGGCTCGAGTGAGAGTGAGAACTCCTAGCTTCCACCTAGCCTGCACAAGAAAGCACGATTAGTGACCACACAGGAGGAGTTCCCGCAATGACCATCCGGTGTGTAGATGAGAAAATGTGAAGAGCAAGAAGGGGAAGTACTAGGGTTTTTCTAGGGGAGAAGCATATATCTCTTTAGGGCTGCTATCGAGGGGTATTTAATTATAGCGTCTTCTTTGCTTGCTTTCCAAATACGCGAATTCGCCCTACACGTGTCCGTGATATCACCGATAAGGCCTGATAACCGTTTATAGGTTGAGTTGGCACCCCATGTGCGTTAGTTGATCATTATCTCTTGGCATAATCGTTTCCTCCGCATGGGGGGTACGTGACACTGAACGTGGCCGAGCTTTGGAGACTCGGTGCCGTCCGAGGTGCCCCTGAAGAGGAAGGACGAAGCAAGATGCTATGTCCGAGCTTTGGCCTCGGCCGAACCCAGGTTGTTCGTCCTTCTGCCAAGGCAATGAGCGGATGGAACGAGATCTGAGAGTGGAGTCCCTTTGTCTGAACTCGGCTCTCACCGAGCCTGAGTGGCTCGGCCTTGAGCTTACTTCGGTGGATATGGGGGAGAGTCTATGGCGACAGCTCGGGTCATTCTGTCGTGGCTCCGGGCCGTCTCGCTGTGACACATGGTCTGAGCCGTATCGTTCAGTCCACTACACAAAGAGATGAATATACGTCCACCAGATCAATACACTTTTTGGTAATAATGAAGTTAACGTGCTGGGATCCAACCTTTTTTCACCTATCGGAGGGAATGTAATGTTTGCAGTGAACAAAATCATTCTCGGCTTGGCATGACTGACGTCCTTTGGTGGGTAGTGGATATATACATCGCGAGTTACGGCCATTAAATTAAATTCGTATAATACTTAATAAATTACACCTGAGTTTAGGGTTCGAAGTATAATACTAATTACACTTCAATTTAAGCTAAGTACACGGTAAAAGACACATTTGTTAATGACCATTTTTTAAAAGTAATTCAAACTTGAATGCCTATCGAAGCTTTGAATGTGAATTTTCTGAAACCGGTGGTCTAAAACGGATTACATTACATTACATTATGTAACTTCACACAAGGAACAGTTGTACATATAGTATTTTGGAGTCGAATGGGAGATGCCTCCCTGCAGAGCGGTGATGAGCGGCCGGCCGCTCATCCGCTCATCTCGGCAATCGACGACTTGGATCGTAATTGAGCAATGGACGGGTCAGATTTGTATGCGATTTGTATGCACTCGATTCGATATTCCAAACCGTCTGTGCCGAGATGAATGGCTCGGATCGGCCGCTCTGCACCCGCTCGGCAGGCTCTTGGGGGCATTTTGCTTCTGTGGCTATTAATTAAAGTTTCTGTTTCACCTAATTCTCTCAATTCTTGCGATTAATTCTGTGTTTGTTTGGTGAGTTGGGTTTAAGGAGTTAGTTGTGGCATTCGGTTTTCAGTGGTGTGGGGAACTGTACAAAGGATATGGTTCAATTGATTATGAATAGCAGTAAAAGTTGAAATTAGTTGAGGTTCTACTCTTCTACATAGAAAGCCAAGGGAGTTGGTATAACAAATGCTTTTGGTATTCATGTACTCAAACCGGTTGCGACGGCAGGTAGTAATCTGTGGTGTCCGCCGACACCATGGGAAAAAATAAAATCTCCATAATTATATTGAAAATTTTGATATCGAGAATGAGATTATTCGTATATCTTTTTGAACACTGAAATCAATAGAAACAACGTTTTTCTTCGATCTTTCTCTCGTGCTCTGAAATACTTGTATGTTCCTGGAGTCGTCGCCAAAACAAGATCAGGAACTTCACATTTGTCTTGTGCCTCTGCCTCAGGTATCACACAACACAGGCATAAATAGTAGGAGTAAATACAAGACAACTGAACGGCAAAGGTGCACTTCTCCTCGAACAAAACATAATTTCATGCACTTAATCTTGAATGAAGGCATGTATCGGAAAGAAATGAGACAAAAGCTTCATTGCCATATACTGCAAATTATTGGAGAATCATACATCGTCCTACACCACTCTTTGAACAAAACAGCGAAACTTGGATTTTAAGAGATCGTCGGGGGCCAACAAGCAACCACGCCATACGATTGCTGACTTCTCCCAAAACCACCTGTTTCATGCATGATTGTTGAAGGATATCAAATTTTGGACTGGACTTTCTGAATGAGTTCTCTTCTGAGAATCTTCCCTGAAGCTGATTTTGGAACACTGTTTATAAATGTTACCCGCCGCAATCTTTTAAAAGGTGCGACCTGAAGAAGAAAAGAAACTTGCTTGTTAAGCATTTCTTGATTTGGTTAGTTAAGAAAGGGAAATGGTCAATAACAGCAAACATAGAGACCAAAACATGTAGCCTAGAATTCTCCCACTCCTCCTGGACCATAGTCTAAGAACAAACCACCAGAAGTTGAACTCGTCTTTGTGTACTAAGGCTACACTTAAAGGCCTAGCCGGAATGTTACCCAATCAAAGAGTACCAGAAACTGATGTTTAGCCAAATACTACATACTACATGTTTTGCAACTATTTCAACGATCAACTTCTCCCACAACATCATCTATCCATGCTACCTACCAGTAGGCATGCTAGAGGCCATTAATTTTTCTTCTAGAGCGACTTGGGGCTTTAACTTTTCAGACAATTGACTCTTCTAAATTATCAACAGAGATCACTAATTGTCAGGTTTTGGAAAATTTCTGAAGAAATCTCTCCAGTGAACATCGACTTGGGCATGCGATCTACGATTTATGAAATACTGGCCACTTAACGGTGTAACCCTACCTGTTCTGCTATGAATTTCTGCACATCTTCTTCTGTAAGAGAACTGGTGGGAGAGCGGACAACATATGCAACCGGGACCTCACCAGCTTCAACATCGGGGAACCTAAAAGGAATAAAGTACCAAATAAGAGTTACAAATTTCCTGAATTAACAGGTTTAAAGCTGTAGAAAATTTGAATGTTTGCTTACGGAATGACAACAGCATCCAGTATTTCAGGGTGAGAAACAAGCAATCCTTCAAGCTCTGCTGGTGCAATCTAGCATGAATAAAAAAGAACATAATAACATGATGAACCATACGATGACTCAAGTGCAAAAACATGATCATGTTAATGACTAATCACCAGATGGTTGTGAAAAACATCTTGGTTATTCTATCAATAAAATTTTCTTTTGCTGATAAAAAAAAGATGGTTGTGAAAACACGTCTTCCAATCGCAAAGCTCCTTCCCACAAGCAGAATGGCATATGAAGAACCAAAGGTAGTAAAACCATAATTATGCAAGGCCTATGAGGTGAACTGGTACTTAAGATTTCAGTTAAGTGAGTACCCTAGGTATAACTCAGTCTGATGCAAACATAAAGAAGACAATATTGCTTTGAGGACAAAAATAAGAAAGAAACAGAGACACATAAACACAAAGATGAGGCTTACTACCATGAACTTTTCCAGTAGGGTAAAATATGAGTTCAAGGACGGCATATCATACAAGAACAATCCTGCTCAAGACAGGAAGCACTCGGCCACATGACTCACACTGCTTCATTACAGAGGTGCTTCCGCAAATTAGATGAGAACGATGAAAGATACTACATTTGATATAAGTAAAAGAAACCCACCAATTAAGGCCAAATGGCGCATAAGTTGTAGTTAAAAAAGTTACCTGAAAGCCTTTGTACTTGATGAGCTCTTTAATTCGGTCAACAACAAATAGTTGTCCTTGCTCATCAAAATACCCAAGATCTCCTGTATGGACCCAACCTTGCTTATCTATAGTAGCTCTGGTGGCCTGTGGATTGTTATAATAACCTGAAAAAAATACAGTTGAACTCATATTAACTTTTGTTGAATGTAAATGAAGCAAATGCCTTGAGCGTCATAGACTCATAGCCAAACCGCAGTGACATGGTAAGTGGCTAAGCACAATAAATTAGATGTAATCCCTGGCCTTTGATGAGTCTTGTGAGAGAAACAAATATCAAAAAGCAACACACCCAAACACTCGACCACTACTCATGTTACCAAAGCATCATTCTTTAAGAGACTTTTACTCAATAGTGCCCCTGAAAGAATGAGATGTTACCTAAAATTTCTTGAAAAGTATATGATAGCCTTAAAAAGTCAAATCTTCAGCGATTACAGTACATTTTACGTAGCCCATCACATTGCAACTATTTTGCTTTCCTCAGCGTCCAGATGAGAACGTCCTGGTATGTTACAAAACTCAATAGGATCTGAATACACGCTCAAAATTTACGCCTCTTCCAAGATGAAAACCAGCAACTACTTAGCAAATTTCAATTTCTGTTTTGTCTACTTTTTGACTGAATGATAGAGATATTTACATTTTGATGAACTGGACAACAACCACCGAACTACCAAACTTAGCAATACTTACCTTTCATCATGTTAGCTCCCCGAACCCATATTTCGCCCAGCTGTTTAGGAGGAAGAGGCTTCAGAGTATCCACGCCAACTATTTGACTTTCCACTCCTGGAACAAGGAGTCCTGCTGAACCAGAATGTCGAGGACCCAACCTTGGATTCTCAACTGAAACAATCCCACAAGTTTCTGTCATACCAAATCCCTGAAATCAAGAGTTCTTTGTACATTAAAGCACAATTTACAATCCCAATTGGCTAACAAAAATTACATGAGTAAGTAGTAAGGTCATTCATATCTACCAATCGGAGCAGCATACCCAATTCCAAATATGACAACCTCATTTCTAATAAAGTTTCAATCATATTGGAATTTGGAAGTTAAATAACAAGGAGAAACTCATTGGTATCTTTATGAGAATGGTTTTCTAATTATGGACTTATAAGCTCAAGCCACGATAACAATTCAAGCCAATGACAACTACATACGTTGAAATGAAATGATTTTAAAACCAGTAGATAAATCTAAGTTCTCTCACTCACATATGCATTTTTGAGCGGATAAGAAAAAGAAAAACCACGTTGCATAGCCAGCTTAAATCTCGTTTTCAAATAAATATCCAGTCTATATACTCTTAATGGAGACCCGTAACAAGGTTTATCATGCACAGTCATTCATAAGCACGACATTAAACATTCATATCTTCTCATAGTGTTCCAACAAAACAAATCACACTTGGAACTCCAACTCTAGTACAACTAGCTTAGTGTTCATTTTCCGACGAAAAGTACCTGCATAACTACAGCCTGAGGAAAACTCTTCGCGCATTCAGCCATCAAATCCTTCCCCAAAGGCGCTGCACCGGACCCAATTTGCCTCAAAGACGACAGATCATACTTCTTCACCACACTATTCTTAGCCAAAGCAAGCACAATAGGCGGCACAATCCATAAATGTGTCACTCTATACTTCTCCACAGCCCTCAAAACCATCTCCAAATCGAACTTCGCCATCGATACGATCCCATCCCCCCTCTGCAGGTCCGCGTACATAATCACAGCAAGTCCGAAAACATGAAACATAGGCAACACACACAAGTACAAGTTGTGCATCTCCCCCGACAGTTCTTGATCAGCAGTAACCATTAAAGCCGCCGCCACAAAATTCCTATGGGTCAAAACCACTCCTTTGCTTAGCCCTGTTGTGCCGGAAGAATACAACAGAGCAGCCGTATCGCTCGACTTAATTGCAGCCGCAGGAAACGAATCAGACACCGACCCAGAATTGTTCACCAAATCAATTAACCATGTAACCTTCGAATCTGAGCTCATTCCAATCAAGTCAGAATTTTTCTCACTACCCATAATAACATAATCCAATCCAAACCCCTTAACCTTATCCCATAAAGCAGGTACGGTTATAATAACCTTTGGCTTACAATCCTTAACTTGTTTCGAAATCTCTCGTACCGTATACAAAGGGTTTACAGTGGTGGCAATAGCGCCGATTGCCACGACTGCGAAGAAGGAGATTGGGAATTGGATGGAATTTGGGGCGAAGATGAGGACGACGTCGTTTTTCTTGATACCCAATTGGTTGAGGAAGGCGTGGGAGAGTTTGGCGACGTTGGATTTGAATTGGGAGAAGGTGAGGGTGTGGCCGGAGTCGGCGTCGATGAGGGCGGGTTTGTCGGGGTAAGAGGAGGAGTTCCGGAAGAGGAATGAGACCATTGAGAGGTTTGGGTCTTTGGGTAGGAGCAGAGGAGGGCGGAGTGATCTGTATATGCCATCTCGCCCGTAACCGGATATCTCCATTTGATTTGGGTTTGTTGTAGTTCTTGATTTTGGAAGGGCTGTGAAGATGGTTGTATAGTATTTGCTATTACAGAAGTATTGACAGAGTAATGTCTGTTTGTCCTTTATGGGTGGTTGTGCCGCGTGCGCACACGGAAGCATAGGAGAAGATGCAGGAAGAAGGAGTTGCCGTTGGTCAAAATAAACCGCCAGAACAGCAAAATACTCCGTAAAAATTGGTCAGGATATGGTCCGGTTCTCGGAGGTTTATTGGTTACGTTATGGTTTCAAGAAAATAAAAATTGTCAATTTTAATTTGGTTATTGGTTATCACTTAAACATTAATTTATTTTTTTTAATTCGACGATGATGAGTATCTGGATTAGCTTTAAACACCTCAAATTAATTTTCTTTCCAGTTCAGTTAGAAGCAAGTCATACAAGGCAATTCATAAAGTTCCTTTTGCAATCTGACTTCAAGAATCGAATCTTAAGCCATTGTGCGGGAGGCAAACAAATCAACTAACCGGATTAACTGAAGCTATGAAAGTTAACTTGGAACAACAATATATAGGTCCTGGCAAGGTCAGGCTATATAGTTTGGTTGCTCACCTAGGGGCAGACCCAAAATAGGCCAGCTAGGGTCATGTGCCCCAATTGCATCTTCTAAAATTTTCGCCCTGCAGTTGGCATAATAGACAGGTTTATCTGACAGTCCTTCCAATTTCGTTTCTCCTCCTCTCCTTCTCTCCATACACGCACCCATTAAAAACTTTTGATTGGACTTCAGATTGACTCTCTCTCTCTCTCTCTCTCTCTCTCTCTCTCTCTCTCTCTCTCTCCATACACATCACTACAACCCATTTACGGCTTTAATTTGATTGGCTTTCTATTTGAAATTGAATGTTTAATACGCATTTGGTTAGAAATGATATAGGAAAGGATTTTTAAAACGTGAGTAAATAAAGTACATTGTTAAAACGTGAGTAAATAAAGTAGGATTTTTATTCATTATTTGCAATCTGACTTCAAGAATCGAATCTTAAGCCATTGTGTGGGAGGCAAACAAATCAACCAACCGGATTAACTGGAGCTATGAAAGTTAACAATATATAGGTCCTGGCAAGGTCAGGCTATATAGTTTGGTTGCTCACCTAGGGGCAGACCCAAAATAGGGCAGCTGGGGTCATGTGCCCCAATTGCATCTTCTAAAATTTTCGTCCTGCAGTTGGCATAATAGACAGGTTTATCTGACAGTCCTTCCAATTTCGTTTCTCCTCCTCTCCTTCTCTCCATACACGCACCCATTAAAGACTTTTGATTGGACTTCAGATTGACTATTTCTCTCTCTCTCTCTCTCTCGATTGGACTTCAGATTGACTATTTCTCTCTCTCTCTCTCTCTCTCTCTCTCTCTCCATACACATCACTACAACCCATTTACGGCTTTAATTTGATTGGCTTTCTATTTGAAATTGAATGTTTTAATATGCATTTGGTTAGAAATGATATAGGAAAGGATTTTTAAAACGTGAGTAAATAAAGTACATTGTTAAAACGTGAGTAAATAAAGTAGGATTTTTATTCATTATTTGCAATTTGACTTTAAGAATCAAATCTTAAGCCATTGTGCGGGAGGCAAAATAATCAACCAACCGGATTAACTGGAGCTATGAAAGTTAACAATATATAGGTCCTGGCAAGGTCAAGCTATATAGTTTGGTTGCTCACCTAGGGGCAGACCCAAAATAGGGCCGCTGGGGTCATGTGCCCCAATTGCATCTTCTAAAATTTTCGTCCTGCAGTTGGCATAGTAGACAGGTCTATCTGAAAGTCCTTCCAATTTCGTTTCTCCTCCTCTCCTTCTCTCCATACACGCACCCATTAAAGACTTTTGATTGGACTTCAGATTGACTATTTCTCTCTCTCTCTCTCTCTCTCTCTCTCTCTCGATTGGACTTCAGATTGACTATTTCTCTCTCTCTCTCTCTCTCTCTCTCTCTCTCTCTCTCTCTCTCTCCATACACATCACTACAACCCATTTACGGCTTTAATTTGATTGGCTTTCTATTTGAAATTGAATGTTTTAATACGCATTTGGTTAGAAATGATATAGGAAAGGATTTTTAAAACGTGAGTAAATAAAGTACATTGTTAAAACGTGAGTAAATAAAGTAGGTTTTTTATTCATTATTTGCAATCTGACTTCAAGAATCGAATCTTAAGCCATTGTGCGGGAGGCAAACAAATCAACCAACCGGATTAACTTGAGCTATGAAAGTTAACAATATATAGGTCTTGGCAAGGTCAGGCTATATAGTTTGGTTGCTCACCTAGGGGCAGACCCAAAATAGGGCAGCATGGGGTCATGTGCCCCAATTGCATCTTCTAAAATTTTCGCCCTGCAGTTGGCATAGTAGACAGGTTTATCTGATAGTCCTTCCAATTTTGTTTCTCCTCCTCTCCTTCTCTCCATACACGCGCACCCATTAAAGACTTTTGATTGGACTTCAGATTGACTATTTCTCTCTCTCTCTCTCTCTCTCTCTCTCTCTCCATACACATCACTACAACCCATTTACGGCTTTAATTTGATTGGCTTTCTATTTGCAATTGAATGTTTTAATACGTATTTGGTTAGAAATGATATAGGAAAGGATTTTTAAAACGTGAGTAAATAAAGTACAATGTTAAAACGTGAGTAAATAAAGTAGGATTTTTATTCATTATTTGTTAAATAGACTTGGGCTCTTGATTTATCTTTTAATTATTTGAAAGATTTTTAATTATTTTTTTAACTCAGTGATGGGTGTGTGTGTATATATATATAGTGTCACATGATTCATGCTTAATTTTCAATTTTTTTCCTTAAGGTTATGTGCCTCCATCCTTTGTAAATTCTGGGTCCGCCACCGTAGCTCACCTGATTTTTTTTTTTTTTTTTTGACATATAAGCTTGTATGTTTGTTTTACTACTTCTGACAATCAGGCTTGGGGTTAAGTTTGGACAACTCAAACATTGGGACCGAAAGTGTTTTGTATATGCTGTCTCGCCCATAACGTACCTGCAGATATCTCCATTTGGGTTCGTTGTAGTATTAACAGAGTATGTGTCAGTTTCCTTTTGTTTTTTCTTTGTGCCGTGCGCACATGGGAGCAGATCGGAGAAGATGCAGATTGCAGGAGGAAAAGGGAACTCTTCCAGCTAGCTCAAAAAGAAAAGAAAAAGAAGGTTCTCAAAAGAAAAGGGAACTCTTAAAAGTGTATCCTCGATTCTCTCTTTTTTCAAGTTCGGGACTTGTTTGTTTTGGGGTCTTAAAACCTCTCCGCACCTTCTCCAATAATTTTTATTTATTTATTTCTTTTTCACCACATATTATTTTTAAAAATCTCCCTCAATATCCAAACGAATAAAGTTACCATCGAGACTAAGGGAGTAGAGGGGTAATTTTCTTTCTTGTCTTCTTTTATAGGAGTATATATTTATCTAATTTTATTGAATTTCTTGTCTTATTTCGTTCTTCTACAAATCCAAAATTTTCGAGCGTAACATCCCTTATTTTATTAGCGATTATAATCTTCATTTTATTGGGTGTTTAGAGCAAAACTCGTTTCATTTAGATGAGTCAAGTTCTCTCTTCGTGGGCCTAATATTTTATTAGGAGGTGGGTAAGCTTTTATTGTGTAGGAATAAATAAGTACCACATAAGGAGAAAAATAAAAATAAAAGAAGGAGAAATTGATTGATCGCATAATGCTTGCAAGTAATGTACTTAGATAATTAAGGTGGGTTAGTATTAAAAGAACTAGGGATCTATCTAGCTATCTCTATCTCTATTTTATTTTATTTTTTGTTTGATCATTGTTCTTTGTATCTAATCTGTATCATAAACAAGTGTATTGAAGTCTTGAGAAAGCTTCACAAATCATTCTTTATTTCTTAGAAAAAAAATTTCTAAAATTTTTAGAAACTCAACTCCCTCCCACGCTCAAGGAGATCCAGTGAGATTGATCGATGACATGTGTAGACAACTACCAAAGAAACCATTTGTTTTTTCTCTAAACAATTCTCTCGTTTTGCCTTTTGAATCCAAATCTATAACAAGCATGCCTTTTTTCACGCGATTCTGCTAATTAGAATTCGTGCTTAATTCTCTCAATTCATTTGACTAATACCGTATTTTTTTGATAAGTAGACAAATACCGTCTCAGGCCATCCACAGTGGTATAACCAAAAGACAATTGTTGTTAAAGTTAACAATATTTGTGCAAAAAATGGCTCACAATGGTATAATCAAACTTAGCAACATCCTTAGAAATAATCAAATTTTGGGCTTTGGATAACCAAAATTAGCAACTTTTTTCAATAATCAAAATTTGTGAACCCCACACTACATAAGTTAACTAGTTCCAAAATTTATATATACACATATTTCAACTACTATTTTATTCGTCCCTCCTTCACTTGCTCTATATCTTCTTCACTTCAACTACAAACTGTTTCTCTTTCTTTTCCTCCAAAAGTGAAACTCATATTTCTCAATCATCTATAATTTAACTCATCGTTGCTGGATTAAGGTATTTTACTCTTTTTTCACGTTTCTATTTTAGGCTGCATTCTTATGAATTTAACTTAAACTTAACTTAAATCTGAAAATTATTTTTATTTGAATTTTTTTCGCATTTTTTAGTTTTGCGTCAAATTTTTATAGGTTATTGATTCGTCTCAACAAGAGGAATTGAGAAAAGTGTTTTTTTTTTTTTTTACTTTTACCTAAGTATTTTGATAAATAATCACTTTTTAGCAAAAAAAAAATGATTTTCTTGACTAAAAAGTCATTTTTTTTTTGCTAAAAAGTGATTATTCATTTTTTTGTTCCTCCCCCTATGGTTGAGTAAACAAAGAACCTTGCAAAAAAAAAGAAAAAGAAGAAGAATCTTGCATTCTTTTCCAAATTTAAGAATACATATGTTTTTTTTTTTTTTGAAAGATTAAGAAAGTGGTGGATTTGTAATATAGACTATAGGAATAGATGGAAAGAAAGAAAAAATCGGTGTTGTTTTAATAAATAACTCTAGGAAGAACACCATATATTCGATATATTTTTGCCAAAAAAAAAAATGTAATGGAGGGAAGTGAATGGCGGGAAATAAAAGGGGAGAGAAAGATTGTGTGAAATTGTAATAGACCTCTTATTTTGGTTATGGGTTAGAAGTGACCATTGTGAACCTCAACATTGTTAAACTTAGCAATCTCTTAAGTGAATAATCAAAAGCTGATTTGTCAACTTTTAGTTATCCATTTTTTATTATACCACTGCGGATGGCCTTAGTTTGCTGAGTTTGGTTGAGCAGTTAGTGTCGGAATTGGGTTTTGAGCAGGGGTGAGCTAAAAATCAGTCAAACTGCGAATCCAGTCCAAACCGAATGATTTGGTTTGGTTTTTTAGTAGTGTGGTTTGGTTCCGATTTCAAAAAATTAGAAATCGCGTTAAATGGTTTGGTCTATGGATTTATGTTAATGGTTTCAGTTCCAAACCAATCCGAACCGTATATTTATATTACTCATTTAATTTAGATACATCAAGTATATATGAGAGTTATATATAGTCAACTAATTCCTAAATTAATAATCTATTCAATCAACTGTCCTATTTAGTATTCATTTACTGTCAAAATTATTTAGTATAAACTTCTATATGTCACAACTCATTCCTATAATTGTGGTACACCAAAAGCACATGGTATAAAAATATATAATGCTTCATTCAGTAAATAATGATTTTACCATATGCTAGAGGTACATTAATTTGTCACACCTCAATCACATTTCTCTCACATATATGTGGGTCTTTAGTGGGTCCCTACATATATTGTGAAATTCCCTCACATGCATGTGAGAGAAATGTGGTTGGGATGCGACACATTGATGTGTCATTAGCATTTTCCTTTTATTAATGAAAACCAATTCTTAATTATCTCCACTATTTTGAGTACTTTAAATAGTTTACGAAGATGAAATCTCAGTTTCAAGTAAACCGTGGTTCAAAACTGAACCGAACCATAGTCTAATGATTTGGATTGGTTTGGTCATATACTTTTTGTGGATTGATTTGGTTTTTTAAATTCATAATTCGTAGATAGTGACTTGGTTCTTGGTTTACTATGAAACCGAACCAATCCGATCCATGCTCGATCCTAATTTTGAGTGTTGTTAGTTAATAGTGGGGCTGAACAAAGAAGAGAATATGGTTCAAATGATTTAAGAATAGCAGTAAGTTGAAATGTTAGTTTTCAGCTTCCCTCTACTCTACCGCAGTGACCCTTCCTTTCTCGGCTTTTCCTCCCTTTTCCTTGATTTTGCTTCCATTCCGGTGAGTTTCTGCCAGGTGTATCCGGTTCTGGCCTAACGGCGTCATGGTTTCTTGTCGGGTGGTGGTGATCAAGTTGGGGATGTTGCTCGTGTTCCGCTGGGCTCCCATCTGCTCTGTTGGGCCCACTCCGTTCAGTTTTTCGCTTGAGGCTGTTGGCGGTGTTGTGTTCCAGTGGCATGGTGGCTGCTGTTGGAGGAGATTTTGGTGTGGTGGTCCGGTGGCGTGGTGGCTGCTGCTAGAGGCTGGTATTGGAAGGGTACGGCGGAGTTTTTGGCCGAAATGGCCATAATTTCTAATCAAATTGGAAGAATATCCATCTTTCTAAAACGTTTTGTAAAAATAGGCCATCGCTCCTTTTCAAAAGGCGTTATAGTGGTTATGTGCCATGTGGCCGCCACGTAGGTAGCTCCTTTTGACAAGGAGCTATATTTCTTACCCTAAGAGTATGTACATCAATCTATGTAAATACATTTTAAGCTATTTTGAAGAAGAAAAACTCAAAAATAGAGGTATACCAGATTAGGTAAAGTGGTATCTATTTTACCTTTGTCTAGAATGCTTCGGTACTTTTAGCTAAGACTTGGTCACAAGCATTGAATTAAATACTAGTATTATTTTTACTTTTAGCTGTCTCTCTCCTCTCTTCCAGCTCCAACTCAGCACACGTAGTACAAGAGAACCCAACAAAATGAGTATTTTAATAAAGTGTATATAAAATGAATAATATTGGTGTAGTGGTGATACTAAAGAATAGCAAAATCTACACTGTTCACAAGCATTTTTAGCTCATATTTTAGCTAAACTGATGTACTTGCTCTAATAGCTCCTTATGAAACGGAGCTATATTTCTAATCCTAAAAAACCCTAATAGCTCATTTTGAAAATGAGGTATATTTCTTTTTCTCTTCAACTTGTTGTCGATTCATCACCAAACTTGATTGCCCTACGTTGGGTTCAAGTAATCCAAAAGTGGAATGGGCCCTGCTTGGGTTCAAGTAATCCAAAAGTGGAATGGACTGTAAATGGGCAAAATGGCAAGGAAGATGGAGAGAGAGAGAGAGAGAGAGAGAGAGAGAGAGAGAGAGAGAGAGAGAGAGAGAGAGAGAGAGAGAGAGAGAGAGAGAGAGAGAGAGAGAGAGAGAGAGAGAGAGAGAGACTTACTGTGAGTGACAACAGAGGGTGGAGAGCACGCCAGAGATGAGAGAGGGTGGAGAGCACGATGGAGGTCGGTTGGAGGAGATCGCGCAGGTTCGGAGGTCACAATCAACGTGGAGAGCGAAAGGAAAAGATCAGATAGGAGGAGAAAAGGGGAGGGTTTGATTAATGTCTGGGTTTTCAACCTATAGTTCCTTTTAGAAAAGAGCTATCATACTTAAAATAGGCCTTCACAAAAAGCGTTATAAATCTGACTTGGACTCTTTGCCACGTAGGAGTTGGCCTAGACCCTATAACGCCTTTTGAAAAGGAGCGATGACCTATTTTTTCAAAACGTTTGGAAAGATGGGTATTTTTCCAATTTGATTACAAATTTTGGCCATTTCGGCCAAAAACTCGGGTACGGTGGACCTGTTGCTGTCGGTAGAGTTAGGTTTTTTTTATTTTTTATTTTTTTTATTTTTCCTCTTAGGTTTGGGCTTGACCCAATTGGTGTTTTGAGCTTGGCCCTTTAGGTGTGGGCTTGTCTCAATGAGTGTTGAGAAAATGACGGCTCATGACGTGTTTTGATAATTAATACCCGCCAAAGGACACGCTAAGAATATTTGTTAATGCTGAAAATGTCCTTAACGAGTATTAATTATCAAAACACATCATTGGCCGTCATTTTCCCATGAGTGTTTTCTTGGTTGACATCATGTCAATATCGGATTGGGGTCTCAGATCATCACATGATTATTCTTAATGGTTTAGGGATATGTCGACGTCCTTTGATCTTTGTAACAATTTCAAAAAATTAATAGTAAAAAATTTATTTTGCTGTTAAAAAAAAAGTTGATATTAGTTGAGGTTATACTCTAAATAGAAGCCAAGGAAAAGGAGGTAGAATGACCAATGCTTTTAGCATTCATGTATTGCTACCAAATGAGAAACAAGAAAAGATATGGCCAACTTCACATTTCTCTTGTTCTCTGCCCCCCCCCCCCCCCCCCCCCCACACACACACACACACACACACACACTAGTGCATATCCGTGCCTTCAGACATGGCGCAACACGTTTCGGTCATACGCTTGGCGATAGGAGAGAGAGTGAGGGAAATGAATATGCTGATTTGATCACATTGTTGCCTAGGGAAATGGATGTGCTTATCCTGTAGTGATATGATCAAACAATACCATTCAAACGAAAGAGAAACAAAGTCCACGACAAATAAACTCCCAATTAAAATACTTTTTAAGATACATATGTTATCCTGGTAAAAACTTTTAAAAAGTGTTGAATTTACTTTGCCGTGTCCCCATCATTTCCCCTGGTAATGAATACCTCATGTGGTGTGTCCAGACATGTTTCCACGTGTTTCCATTTTGTCACTTGTCCTTGCAGTTTGCAGTGTCGGACTACAAATTCTATCCAAAAATTAAGAGAGCTACACAAAGTGGGCATAAAGAATTAATTCATTACCCGCTATTTTCACTTTGTCAAACATGCATTTTAACAAACACGAAGTGAGAATCTTTGAAAGACAAATAACAAAAGTTATAGATCAAAAAAATTTACATCCTAAATAGCAAAATCGATTTTCTTTTTCAAAATAGCAAAAAATTTCCCCAGACTTGTCTCCACGTGTTGTATCCATCGTGTCTCGTGTCCTTGCAGTGTTGGACCACAAAGTCTATCCAAAAATTAAGAGAACTACACAAAAGTGGGCATAAAAAATTAATTCACTCCCTATTATTTTCACTCTATCAAACGTGCATTTTAACAAACACAAAGTGAGCATCTTTGAAAGATCAAATCCATTTTCTTTTTCTGAACAACAAAAAAATTTCCATCTTAGACAGCATTTTTTTTCCCTGTAAGACTCCCATCAAAAAAATTCTCATCATAAACAGCAATTTAGGCACATTAATTTTTCCGCAGAAAGACCATAAGGATGATGGGAGTCTTACCAGAGAGGGAGAACCAAATCGATTTCGTAGACGGCTGATTGGTGGGTGTGCGGACGGTTGATTGGTGAAGGAGCTTTATGGGCGGAGTTTTTTTTTTTTTTTCCGAGCGCCAAGGAGTGGGTTCTGCGGAGAGAGAGAGAGAGAGAGAGAGAGAGAGAGAGAGATGGAGAAGAGGAAAACTACTGGGTAGACAGGCGTGGGAAATAGGTTGAATCAATGATTCAATCCAACGGCCGTAACCTATTGAAATTGTGATGCAACGGTTGGAGGGGTGCTCATGTTTGTATAGGCAGACAAAAAACCGCTCTGTTTTATATATATATATATATATATATATATATATACACACACACACACTAGGGTGGGGATTGCGCGCAAGGCGCGCAATTGAGGCCCAATAGAAAAGAATTGGAGCATAAAGTATCATTACTGTTGGATATATACAACCGTTGTCACCAAAATGAAGGCACAATGTCTTAAGCTTGCTATTACAAAGTATCATTACTGTTAGATATATACATCATTTGTTACCAAAATGTAGGCACAATGCCTTGAGCCTGCTATTACAAAGTATTATTACTGTTAGATACATACAACATTTGTTTCCAAAATGAAGGCACAATGCCTTGAGCCTTCTATTACAAAGTATCATTACTGTTAGCTATATACAGCAGTGGTGCTAGCAAGGAACTGTAAATCAAAAGGCTAGACACCACCACCTAGTTGTTGGAAGGGATACCAAAAGGAAGGCTTAATGCCTCATAAGAGCTACTGAAGTAGTTACCAAAAGGAAGGCCTAATGCCTCATAAGAGCTACTGTAGCAGTTACGGCGATTCATAGATTTCAGCTCCTGAAGATTTTCCTGTGTTTGTTGGTTGATTTTGCTTTGAGTTATCTTCATTCAAGGCTGGTTTGATGCTGTTGGTGTTGTATGCAATAACCTTGACACCATGAGATGGGTATTCGAGTTGTTTTAACTGGATCCGGTATTCATTTTCTATGGCCAACTTTGGGAAGACAGCAACAACATTTTCGTCGTTCTGTTAATAGAAGCATTGGTTGTTCAGTAGTCCAATCAAAATCTGTATTTGATAATTTAATGTAACTTGTAGAATTGAAACTTACCTCTGCAGCATACTTCATGATTGTTTTCCCATCGACTAAGAAATATTCTTCAGCATGATTCTCAAACATTGTTGCAGTCATTGAACCAAAAGCATCGGTCAATAGTGCTTCGAATTTGACTCTGTGTTTTTGGAAAATGTAAATGTAGCTGCAGATTTGGTAGAAAAGTTTGCTAATGGGGATATTTCTAACCTTGGTTTTGCCATAACTTTTTTGCTGTTGCACTGGAAGCAATCAAATAGAGTTTCCTCTCTTGCACTGATGGCTTTTCGACAGTTGCTGCAGGACATGTACCAGAAGTTTTGGTCCAAAGATACAACTGACATCTTGCCTTGGATCCAATACGTTTCCCTTTTCACCTATATAAAATGGCATTACAACCTTGGATAATCATATTTCTAACTGTAATCATATGTCTAACTTCATGAGTGTTTTCCCATGAACTAAGAAACATTGTTCAGCATGATTCTCAAGCATTGTTGCAGCATTCCAAAATAGACCAAAGCAGATTAAAATTTGATCTCGAGGTGTGGAAAAAGCAGCAAGGAAACTGTAGTTGATAAGGCCTAAAATAGGAGATCATACATTGGCACGAAAGGTAACACATTCAACAACCAGCCTGTCTTAGAATGATCATAGCATCTTATAGGTTTAGAATTAGATCACGATACCACCACCGTTGAAAAGTAGGCTCTCAGTACGTGGATTTTGATATAAACTTCGTCTTAAACAGAGTCCGGATAACATAGATATGGTTGTCTGGAGTCTGGATTTATAACAAAAGAACTTCCTGCTCAACTTGACAGTGAAACACCAGTACAAAATAGTCTTATGTAATTTTTTTTTAAAGTTGGTTTGTCTTATAAGTAAATCTAATGAATTTAGGACAAACCATTGTATTTAGTAACTTTGACGTGAATCCCGATCAGCACTGGGTATGGGTCAGTGTTCTCTAACAGTTGTGCTCCTTCTCGTGTTATGAAATCATCCCAAAAGGTTAAGATACTTGGCTTCATCCTATCATACAACATGAGCTTTTGTATGACTTTAATGTAGTACTTTTGAGATATATAATTTCTGTCATTGAACGGAAGTAAATAATTTCAAAGTTTGAGTATGCTTACTCTTGATTAATGATATTGATCTCCTGTGCCTTCGGATTTCCAGGTTTGTTAAGCACCTTCGGAGTGTGGACTCGTGCAACAGCTGCCAATATATCTGTTCATTCACAAGTAACAGGTTAATCAAATGACTTATTATACATTGTGAATGAGTGTACTATCAATAAACTAAGGATTACCAATTGCGGCTTTTCTATCAACATACTGGCCAAACTGTTCGAATGGTATGAAATAAATATTGAGAAGCTTTTCATGAGATAGAGATTTGTCAAAAGTTTGAATCAGTGTGCTTGCGTCAATCGTCCATTGCCAGTCAAAATCAGCATCAACGGTTCGATACTTTATTGCAGTAAATTTCACGGTTGCATTGGAAATCAGGTAGGTGTTGTAAACTTGTACCTTGTCTTCTAGTTTTTTGATATTGACGTTATAGATCATTGCTTGAACTCAGTTTCCCTGTAATTTATATGAATTGCATTACAATTAGGGAGTTTATTGTCATATAGTTTATGAGAGATTACACAAAACAGCTCATGTTGGATGTCATGTCAGAATTGGCATTCAAAATGAAGACATGTCTCTTTTTTATACCTCTGCATCAGCTAGGATCAATTTTTGATACTTGAGTGGACTATGTTGAGCAGATCTTGACCTCCACTTTTCAAGGACCTTGACTTTCGCTGTCTAATTCTTCATGTTTCTATTGATATTCTTGATTGGTGTGATCCGGTCAGCCATCCTGAAAAATATAAGTTATGTTAGGAAAAAATGCTACTTTTTTTACTTTAGAATCTCATTATAAAAAAGAAAGATCGATAAATGTGAAGGAATGTACATTACTGTTAAAGACACTTTGCAAGTATTAGCAATTCTTGATACACAACATTTCTTGTTCGATTGTCGGGAATATTGTGCTTTCCTTTTCCTGTTTCAATCAGGATTTTGACAGCTGCAGCAGTTTTTGCTCGTGATTACGTATAATTTTTTTTTTTTTTTTGAACCACAAGCAACGTATAATTGACCATGAGAAAAAACAGGTTCTCTCAAATATATGCCAACATTTGAATAAGTGAAAAAACAGGTTGTTCTAAAAGCAATTGCCGTCTATTAGCAAATGCTTCTTGTCTCCATCGATTCCGCAATTCTCGCAATTCATCGTCCATTGAATTATCTGCAATTCTACATGGAAGCACCAATGATGAAAACTCCCCTGACTATCCTAAACTAACCATAATTAAACTTAGTTACCTAATAAAGTAATTAAAGCCTAAAGGACATACGTTGGAAAATTTTAGTCCAGTAAATGGATTTATGCTTAGAATCTTTCGTAACACCTAGCTTGGGTTTTGGATCATTTTCGAAAGTAATACTCATTGAGGCAATTAAACAAACAGTTGGTGCCCATTGTTTTTCAACATATGAGATTGAAGTCTTCATCATGAATTGAACAAGCCAATTGAAGCCAAGTGTAAGAAACAAAGCAGCCGTCATTCAAATTGATCACTGTTACTACAGGATAAGAATATTCCTAACTAAGAGACTGAAAGCAAAAAAGACCCGTATGTATTTTTTCTTTCAACAATACATGCAAGCAAATAGAAGAGAAGCCAAAAGAGAGAGGGAAATTGCAGTTTTCAACATGGAATTGGAGTTCCAGAGTGCAGCAAGTGAACTGACCTGCGATGAATTTCTGTGATGGATCCCTCCGCCCCCTTCTTCAGGTTGCATCTAGTGGTGTAAACCCTACCTGGTCTGCAATGAATTTCTGCACATCTTCTTCTGTGAGAGAACTGGTGGGAGAGCGGATAATATTCGCAACTGGGACCTCACCGGCTTTAGCATCGGGCAACCTAAAAGGAAGAAGTCCCGGATTAAAAAGTTACATTTTTCATGAGTCAAGTGTTTTAAACTTGTAGAAATTTTGCATGTTTGCTTACGGAAAAACGACTGCATCCAATATTTCAGGGTGAGAAACGAGCAACCCTTTGAGCTCTGCTGGTGCAATATCTAGCAACAATAAAATTGAACATGACGACATGATGAACTACAAATAATTCGAGTGCAACACCATGCATGATCGTGTAATTTTACGAGTAGCCATACAAAATGTGAATGATTGATCATCAGAATGCAACGAAAAACATGTCCCTCCAATCGCAACGTTCCTTTCCATCTTAGAAAAATGAAAAACGGCATATGAAGAACCAAACGTAATAAAATAAAAACATAACTATGCAATGCCTAGCCTGTGGTTTTTTTTTTTGGCACACGATAGGATGTTAGTAGGGTTAGATTACTACAACAGGCCAACGTCATTCCATCGACTTGAGCCTGAGACCTCACACATTGACACAATGACTCACTCAGGACCGGTTGAGCTATAGCTCTAGGTTGCAATGCCTGTCTTTTTTTTTTTTTTCAACGGAAAGAGAGAAGAATTTATTAACGAAGAAACCCGTCAAAGGACCGGACATCATCCAAAGCAAGATTAGCTAGCCAATAGGGGACAGGACCCCCCCAATTTTCTAGTCTAACCCCTAATAGGGAATGCTTAGCCAACGAATGGGCTACCCTATTACAAGAACGATTAACATGCACGAAAGTACAAGAGGAAAATAGAGGCAGAAGAACTAAGCAATCCAAGATAATAGAGCTACAATCCGCAAAAGATTTTCCTGCTTGAGTAAGTGCTTGAACAACTTGGAGAGAATCACCCTCCAGAACAATCTTTGAAAGGCCTCTATTGGCTGCAAAGACCAAAGCTTCCCGGAAGGCCATGGCCTCAACAGCTCTAGGGGAGAAAAGCCCAATAAAAGGGATGGCCACCGTGCCCACAATCTGCCCCCAATGATCTCGAGCCACAATGCCGACCCCAACTGAGCCATTTGCCCTTTGAACGGCCCCATCAACATTTAGTTTTATCACATCAATAAGAGGTGGACGCCACATAGGAACACTCCCAGAAACAGCAGGGCTTTGGAGAGAATGATAATCAACCATGACAACCTTAAATTCGGAACAAAGAGCAGAAGCCTTTTCCAGAATCATAGTACCATCCCAGCCAAGGCCATCAAAATACACTTGATTTCTTGCCTTCCAAATGAACCAGCAAATAGAAACAAGAAACGCACTCATATTCACCAATGTATTAGACGCACAAGAATTATGGGGGAACGAATACCACCAATCAATAAACTGAAAGGAATTCCACATAGAAGAAACCATAGAGCTAAACGGGGAATCAAGCCACACCGCACGCGATAGCTTGCACTGGAAAAGCAAGTGCTCTAGTGTTTCATAATTGGTCTTACATCTTGGGCAGTAGGGAGAAACATCAATACCTTTACGATTCAAATTAGCACATACAGCAATAGCATTATGGGAACATCTCCACAAAAACATCTTGACTTTATTAGGGATTGGTAAAGACCACAAAGATTTCCAGAAAGAGTCAGAAGGAATACCCGAACTTGACTCACCGCGTTCTCGAGACTGCCGTGGAAGGTTGCTTTGTTTTGCCAAACGATAAGCCGATTTAACTGAAAAGGACCCATTGCTGGTAGAGTGCCATAAACCCCTATCTCCGCAGCCTTGTGAACTGATCGGAATCGAGAGGATTGACTCCACATCAGATTCCAAAAAAAGCTCCTTAAGCAAAGAAACATTCCAGCTATGGGAGGTGCTATCGATAAGATCCGAGACACGGTGAATGTGACTAAGGGGGGAAGCGGTTGCTGGGGGAGGACTAAGCACTTGAAAAGAGAGGGACCTCGGAAGCCAAGGATCGCTCCAAATATCAATGGAAGAACCATCTCCCACATTCCATCTCCAGCCCCTTTTGAGAATGGCTCTACCTACCAAAATGCTGCGCCATGCCCAAGAAGCAGAGTTCGGGCAACAAGCTTCCCAAAAAGACTTATTAAAAAAATACTTGCCCTTAAAAAGTTGTAGAAATAAAGAAGGCAGGCCTTGTAAGAGACGCCAACCTTGTTTTGCAAGAAAGGCCAAATTGAATGCATAAAGATCACGAAAGCCAAGCCCACCATCAGATTTGTTGTCACAGAGCTTGCTCCAACTAACCCAGTTAATTTTGTTCTCCCCTTCTTTTGAACCCCACCAGAATTTTCGAATTGCACTACAAATATCCTTGCACACCCGCTTAGGCAAAAGAAAACACTGCATCACATAATTAGGCATAGCTAACAGTATCGACTTGATCAACACTTCTTTTCCTGCCATATTGAGAATAGTATCCTTCCAACTTTGAAGCCTATCAAAAACTCGGTCTTTTACGTACCTAAACACCTCAATTTTGGACTTACCAATAATGGAAGGTAAGCCCAAGTATTTACCTCCTGGAATTTCACAATTAATATTAAGAAAGTCAGAGATACCTTCCTTTACATTGTTGGGAGTGTTCGGACTGAAAAATAAAGAAGATTTATCCCTATTCACCATTTGCCCAGAGGCCGCCTCCTATTTACGCAGAACCTCATCAATAGCTTGATAGCCTGAAGAAGTAGCCTCCCAAAAAAGTATTGAATCATCGGCGAAAAACAAATGAGAGATTGCTGGACAATGTTGCCCGATTTTAACACCATGGAGAGCACCATTCGATACCACTGTTTGAAGTAAATAATGGAAGCCTTCCGCACATAATATAAACAGGAAAGGAGATAGCGGACAGCCCTGTCTAATTCCTCTAGAAGGGGAGAAAAGATCTCCTTTCTCACCATTGATCACTGTAGCAAAAGTAACTGTGGTAACACAAGCCATGACCCACTGAATCCACTGATCAGCAAACCCAAATTTACAAAGAATCGCCTCTAAGTATGACCATTCAATACGATCAAATGCCTTTGCCATATCAAGCTTCAAAGCCACCCATCCTTTTTTACCATGCCACCTATTTTTCAAAGAATGCATTAGTTCATGAGCGATAAGGATACTATCTGATATCTGACGGCCCTCAATAAAAGCACACTGATTTTCTGAGACTATGTGAGGAAGGATGGGCTTAAGACGGTTGGCTAAGATTTTTGTAATGATCTTGTAGGATACATTACAGAGGCTAATAGGGCGGAACTGGTTAGGCTTTGTAGGGCATCTCACTTTAGGGATAAGAGTGATTAAGGTTTGGTTCATACTTCGTAACATATGAGATGAATGGAAAAAACTTTGCACAGCCGCAATGACATCTTCCCCCACTGTCGGCCAATAAGATTGAAAGAAGAGAGGGGTCATACCATCAACACCAGGCGCTTTAGTCGGCCCCATCCCCTTTAGGGCAGAAAGAATTTCAGAATCTGTAACAGGTCGGACAAGGGAATGGTTCATAGCATCAGTAATCTTATGAGGAATGACCTCCACAGTCTCACACATTTGGAGACTCGGGCTAGCTGTGAAAAGATCCGAGAAAAAATGTTGGAACTCTGTTTGCACTTCGTGAGGGTCACTAGTCCAGTTACCATTGGCCACCTCAATACCAGATATACGGTTACTTGCCCTCCTTTGCATAACCGATGCGTGAAAAAATTTCGTATTCTTGTCCCCATTTTTCAGCCAAGTAACTCTCGATGTTTGTTTCCAGAACACCTCTTCTTTATCCCACTCCTTTTTCAACTGCCACTTTAGATCTTTAATAATTTCCAATGGCGGTCCAGGCCACAAGTTACTCAACGCAAAGATTTTGGCCTACAGATCCACAATTGACTTTCCGAGGTTATCCCGTTTCCGTCGTTTCCAATTAGTAAGAGAGGATCGGCAAGCCTGAATCTTCCTATAGACAAGAAAGGATTTCGAGCCCTGGACTGGAGTTGCCCAAGCTTGATTAATGATAATGCGCGCATCCTCATCCTCTACCCAGCAAGCATCAAAACGGAAAGGGACGCGGAATCCTCTAGCATGATCTCTGAGTTTTAAATGGAGAGCATTATGATCGGAACCCACAGTGTCAAGATGGGTCACAGAAGCTTGGGCAAAAAGTAGACACCATGACGAAGTAGCTAGCACTCTATCCAGCCTTTCCTGGACATAATCATTCCCACTCCTATTATTACGCCAAGTAAAAGGATACCCCGAGAATCCCAGATCAATAAGACCACAATCATTGACAAAATTTTGGAAACCCTTAAGAGACCAAGCGGGACGAACAATCCCACCCTTTTTCTCCTCGGAGCACAGAATGTCATTCATATCTCCCCATAATACCCAATCATCTCCAAGACAAGATTTATACCGCATAAAAAAATCCCACTGGGTTCTTCTAATAGCATCATTTGGGCTAAAATACACATTTACTAGTCTTCAAGATTTATTAAGGGCTACATCAAAAATACGAACATTAATAAACCATGAGCACATCTTTTCTAACGAAACAGTAGTCGTACCTTTCCAGAATACAGCCAAACCTCCAGTAAGTCCAGTAGGGTCAACACAAATCGCACTATCCATTCGCAGAGATCGCTTGATCAGGTCAAGTCTGGGCACTCTATTCTTCGTCTCTGATAAGAAGAACAGAGTGGGAGAGTGAACTTGAGCAAGCTCCTTGAGTTAATGGAATGTCAGGGGGCTCCCCACACCCTGACAATTCCAGGCAATCATTGAGCATGCGGAGACCAGTCAAGGTTGGTCTCCACCACCACATCTGATCGAGTTTCATTCCTTTCCAGAGATTGACTTACTTTACGAGCTTTCTTCTGGGAGGTAACAGTGGGCATATCAAAGTCTCCCTGTCCATCAACAGACATGCCATCATCCAATTCTCCAATCTTTCGCTTGCCCGGGGCTTTAGAAAAATTGAGAGGTCTCGCACTGTGCATAGTGGCTGCTCCTCTCCGTTTATTGGCTCTTGGTCTACCCTTGGACAAGGGTTGTACATCACTTTCATTCAGAATTGGGGTATCCACCAAAACCAGCTCATGGAGGGGTTCAAAGGGAGGATTAGAGGTGGGTGCGTCGGGAAGGATGTGGGTGGATGGAGGAGATTCTGGAAAAGGGGATTGAGGGGTAAGAAGAGCATTAGGTTTTAGATTAGAAAAATCAGACGGAACAGGGAAGGAATTGAGGTTGTGGGTTGGATCTGACTTTGTAGAAAAAGGCTTAGGTGTAATAGATAAGGCCGTGGGCTGGAAAATTGGTGGGGGTTTGGGTGAAAAAATGTGTGGATTAGGGATGTCATTGGGCTTGTCTAGTGGATGGATCAGTTTTGGATCAGGGGAATTATCGGGAGAGACGACTTGGGTAGAAGTGGGCCTAGAAGGGTGTTTAGCCCGCCACAGTTGCAAGGCCTTTTCTCCGATCGGGCCAATCGCATTATGGGAAGTACTAGCCAATTGAACACGATCCGGATTTTTCTCGCGATATCTTAATTCCGCTAACATCTCGGCGTGGGATACGTCATCAAAATTTGTAATTTTGTTTCCCGCTCCTCCCGAAAAAGGTAGGGGATTCCAAAATAGTAAGATTGGGTTGGTTATCTCCATCCATCCCGAAATCTCCGCCCATTTCCTTATCAACTTCACCATCTGATTGTTGCCCCGCCGCCGGCGATGCTGGTCTTTTCCGGCCTGGTTGAGTGGCCGGAGATACACGAATCCATGCGCCGTACTGAGCAGTCCGAAGCGTGTTCTCTTCAATATCAAAGAATCTCGTAACACAGTTAAGAAGATCATGCCCGACCAGCCCACAATAGTGACAAAAAGTAGGTAGTCGCTCATACCGGAATTCTACCCAGAAAGCTGGGCAAGAGCCCAACTTGACCATACATCCCCTCTTCAAAGGTATAAGAACATTCATGTGCACCCTTACACGAACGTAGCGTCCCTCCTTACTACCAGTGGCCGGGATCGTCACCTCGTCAACAAAGCCAAACTTGGCCCCAAGTTTCAAGCCCACCTCTTTGGAGATAAACTGGAGTGGGAGACCCCATATCTGCACCCAAAGAGGTGCATACTTGAATTCATACTGAGTGGGATGTAAGTTAGGATTCCATCGTTCCAAAATAAGAAAATGGTTGTTGAAGAACCACGGCTTGCCGTTAAGAATCCGGATCGTATCCGTCTCAGAGGGCAAAATGAACTGATAAATGCCTTTCCCAATCTCAAGCACTCTAAAATTCTTCGGGTTTCCCCAAAGCATCTCCATAGTGGATTTGAGTCCACCAAAGTTTACCGATTTCTGTGAGATAATCTTCCCAAACAAACTTGTGTGACATTCAGCCTTACTTGCTTTGACATCATTATCATCTAACATAACTTCACTTTGCTCGTCTTCCGTAAGCCGAAACGAGCGCAAACGGGTGGATAACTCATCATCAAGGGTAGAAGGGTTGGATTGAGCCATAGAATATCAGATAGAGTTAAGATCAATAGTGATATGGTATAGAAAAAGAAAAAGAGAACGATGGGCTAGAGAAGGTTTTAGGGTGTTTCAAGGTTCAGAATATAGGTGGGCAAAGAGTGGTTTACCGTGGAAAGTCTAAAAGGTGTAAACAGGGCGAGATGGGAAGAAAGATGGAGGGTTATGTAGGGAAAAGAGGAGGGAAATAGGGTAACTCCATGAAGGAGACGAAACTCTTGCAGAGCAAGACAGAGCACTCCACAATGCCTGTCCTATGGGTTGAATTGGTGGTACTTAATTGCAATTTCATTCCAGCTAATGACGTCCTTTGAGTATTACCCAATCGCTCACTATCAGGATTTTCTACACGAGGGGCCGGCCACAAACCACATTCAAATGGTACAACACCGTACCACAACATCCATACGGTACAATACCACATCAAAACGGTACAATACCGTACGACAACATCCATACGGTGCCATACAACACCAAAACGGTATAATACCGTACCACAATATCCATACGGTGCCATACCACACCAAAACGATACAATACCGTTCCACAACATCCATACGATACCATATCAATCCAAAACGGTACAATACCGTACGACAACATCCTTACGGTGTCATACAACACCAAAACGGTACAATACCATACCACAACATCCCTACGGTACCATATCACACCAAAAATGTACAATACCATACGACAATATCCATACGGTGCTAAACCACACCAAAACAGTACAATATCGTACCACAACATCTATACGGTACCATACCATACCAAAACGGTACAATACCATACCACAACATCCATATGGTGCCATACAACACCAAAACGGTACAATACCGTACCACAATATCCATACGGTATCATACCACACCAAAACGGTACAATACCGTACGACAACATCCATACGGTGCTATACCACACCAAAATAGTACAATACCGTACCACAACATCCATACGGTACCATTCACACCAAAATGGTACAATACCGTACCACAATATCCATACGGTGTCATACCATACCAAAACGGTACAATACCGTTCCACAACATCCAAACGGTACCATACCACATCAACAAAAAGATTTTGAAATTTTGACATTCAAAAATATAAATGTTTAAATGACCAAATAATACCCAATACTCAATAAATACGGGATACAAGTAAATATGAGTTATTTATCTATGAAATTGCCAAACAAAAGAGAACTGCTTTTTGGAGCTAATAAACATAATATCTAGGTGATCTCAACAAACAAAAAACAACTCAAAGGTGAAAAATAAAAGTTTCTCAATATGTTAACCTCAAGCATGTATCAAAATGTAATTTAACGACACCTTAAATCCAAAAGTCATCTATGATTGAGTTGGAACTGATTTTAGTTCTAATTTTCTCCTCCATAAATATAACTAAAACATTAGTAAGAAACTCATCGTCCATCTGAAGTATGTACTATGATAATATTCATAGTTGAAAATGTCTTTTTTGGTCCACTATTTTTTATTCGGTGGGGTGCTATCATGTAGTATACTTTTGTTATTTAGACAAAAAAAAATACTTAGATGACTATGAAAATTCAAAGGCCATGGCCTCCATAAGTCCACATGTACTTCCGTCTTTGCTCACTACCATGAAGTTTTCAAGTTGGGTAAATTATTAAATACACAGCACATCATAAAAGAAAAAACCAACTCAAGATGGGAAGCACTGATGAGTCGTACTACCTAATTACTGTGGACCCGAGGGGTGTGCTGTGTAATTTCAACCGTCCAAAAATATTTTGGATGATTTAGATTTAAAAAAAAACCTTTTCTGGAGAAGAATATTGATTATTGAGATGGATGATCCGGATGATACACAGCACACACTACACTGCACAGTTCCCGCTTCCAATTATAGTAGATCCTTCTACAAATTAGACGGAGACGATAAAAGATATTTAATACCACTAGAAAAGAAAACTACCAAGGCCGAATGAAGTGTAAGTTGTAAACAAAAAGTAGTTACCTGAAAACCGTTGCACTTGATGAGCTCTTTAAGTCCGTCAATTATACAAAGTTGTCCATCCTCATCAAAATACCCAAGATCTCCCGTGTGGACCCATCCATGTTCATCTGTAATAAGTTTGGTGGCCTCTGGATTGTTGAAATAACCTGTAAAATTATACTACTCCTACTCTCTGGATTGTTGAAATAACCTGTAAAATTATACTACTCCTACTAGTTTAAGAATTTACTTTTCTTGAATGTAAACGCAAGCAAATGCATTGAGCGTACTAGCAAACGGCATTTTCAAGGAATTGGAAGAAATTAAATGTAACCCTTGGCAAAACACCATCACCATATTTTGGCCCTGTATTATTCCTTCTTGACATACATTGTAAAACTCATTAAGGATCCGAATATCAGCTCAAAATTGACGCCTCTTTCAAGATATTAAATCTCCATATCTGTTTTGTCTACTTCTTCATTGAAAGATAGAGAGGGATTTGAATTCTTATTAAGAGCACATTAATTACCAAACTGCAAAATTTAGCAACGCTTTGCCTTGCATCATGTTAGGCTCCTGAACCCATATTTCACCCGGCTTCAGAGTATCTACGTCAACTAGTTGACTTTCTACTCCAGGAACAAGGAGTCCTACCGAACCAGAATGTCGAGTACCTAACCTTGAATTCTCAATTGAGACAATCCCACAACTTTCTGTCATACCAAGACCCTAAAATCAAGAGTTCTTTCGACATTAGAAAGCACAATTGACAATCCCAATCTGCTCACAAAAAATCGCATCAGCAAGTAGTAAAGTCATTCACAACAACCAATCAATGCAATATTCCAAATTCCAAATATGTAGGAGTATTTTTTTTCCCCGGAAACAGAGAATGTTTTATTGCAAGCCAAGGGCCCTAAAATCTTCAAGTACCAGGTCAGAGAGCCATTGGGGGACAGTTGCCCCTCCAGTATGCCTTCCTAGCACCTAATAGGGCATTTTTTGTCATCAAATGGGCAACCCTATTATAATTACGTTTATAACATAAATAAAAACAAACAAGAGGAGAACCTAGATTCTTTGAATTTGAATTCTTGATTGTATTCAAATTCAAAATATGACCACCGCTTTTTACTAAAGTTAAATAACAAGAAAAACATTCATTGGTATCGTTCCAAGCATATAGAATAATTTTGAAAACTAGTAGATAAATCGAAGTTTTTTCACTCACGTATGCAATTTTGTGTCGGATGAATTAAATGGAAAAAACATGCTACATAGCTGGCTAAAATCTCGTTTTCAAATTAATATCCAGTATATTCTATCTATCTATAAAGGGAGAGCACCACTTGGTATGAACTTCCCTTGAGGCTGGCTCACATTTTTTATTTCCTTAAAAATCCCTAACAGTTACTCAGATCCACATATTCTAACTTCAATTCCAACATTCAAAAAGGGTAAAAAAATGGAATATCAAAAGCCTAAAGCAGTTACCCGCATCCCCACAAACGGTTTCGATTGATCATTTGATTCATGCTTTAGTTGGATGATCCTTCCAAAGACATAAGATTTTCAAATTTCTACTTTTCATTCTTGGGTCAAATCTGAAGAGTGTTGCAATTGTATTTTTGTTTCAACTTCAACCTTAGTATCTGCCTATTAACTGAAATAATTAATTGCATATTTTCTTCTTCACCACTTCCACACGCATTGCGTGGGCCTCAAGCGCTTGTACATACTCTTAATGGAGACGTAGAACAAAGTTTATCATGTAGAGTCATTCATAAGCACCACATTAAACTAGGCCAGTCAACGGATCGGATTCGATCCGATAAAAAATTCCGATAACTCCAATCTAATAATCTGAATCCAATACAATAAAATATGAAGAAATTGGTTTTCACACTCCTCCTTAGTCTAAGTGCACTCTTTTTTCTTTTTTTAGTGATGTGAAATTACATGATTTTCCTTTTCATGTGTGAAGGAAAAAATGTATGAAGGATAGTTTTACAATTCTACATGAATGAAGATAAAAAATATAGTGCACTTGGACAAAAGAAGAGTGCGAAAATCAAATTTCAAATCCGAATTCGACATTTAAATGTACAAATAATAGGTCTTTGAGATTGAGATGATTCCAAAATGAGTACTCCATGGGGCTTAGACTACAATATCATTAGTATATATTAATATAATTCGTATCGGATTTAGTTTTTCGAATCCGATATCTGAAATTTTAGATTTGGATCAGATTTGAGCAATTTTGGCCTCAGAGACCCTGCTGGATACAGACCAAATCCAGTCCATTTGCATGCCTACATTAAACATTCTTATCTTCTCATATTTGACACTGCCAATTGTATGAATATCTTCGAACAAAAAGTACCTGAATAACTACAGCCTGAGGGAAATTCTTCGCACATTCTTCCATCGAATCCTTCCCCAAAGGTGCTACAGCGGATGCGATTTGCCTCACCGACGACACATCGTACTTCCTCACCACACTATTGTTAGCCAGAGCCAGCACAATTGGAGGCACAACCCATAAATGTGTCACTCTATACTTCTCCACAGCCCTCAAAAACATCTGCAAATCGAATTTCGCCATCGACACAATCCCATCCCCCCTCTGCAAGCCGGGCATAAATAATCACAGCAAGTCCGAAAACATGAAACATAGGCAACACGCATAAGAACAAGAGGTTCATCTCCCCCGCCATTTCTTGATCAGCAATAACCATTAAAGCCGATGCCACAAAATTCCTATGGGTCAAAACTACCCCTTTACTTAACCCTGTCGTGCCCGAAGAATACAACAGAGCAGCGGCATCGGTCGATTTAATTTCAGCCACAGGAAGTAAATCCGACGCCGACTCAGAATCCTTAACCAAATCAATTAACCATGAAACCTTCGAATTCGAGTTAATACTAATCAAGTTAGAATTTTTCTCACTACCGATCATAACATAATTCAACCCAAACCCTTTTGACCTTATCCCATAACACGGAAAAGGTAATAATAACCTTTGGTTTACAGTCATTGACTTGTTTTGCAATCCCCAACACCGTATACGCAGGGTTTACAGTGGTGGCAATAGCTCCTATTGCGATGATTGCAAAGAAACAGATAGGGAACTGGATTGAATTGGGGGAGAAGATGAGGACAACGTCGTTTTTCTTGATACCCAGTTGGTGGAGGAAGGCGTGGGAGAGTTTGGCGACGGTGGATTTGAATTGGGAGAAGGTGAGGGTTTGGCCGGAGTCGGCATCAATGAGGGTGGGTCTATCGGCGTAAGAGGAGGTGTTCCGGAAGAGGAATGAGACCATTGGGAGGTTTGGGTCTTTGGGTACGAGCAGAGGAGGGCGAGGTGATCTGTATATTCCATCTCGGCCATTGAGAGGTTTGTTCGGGCCATTTTTTGCGGATAATATATTCATATGAAAAGCCATAATTGATTTTTTATTGTGTTCCCCTGTCATACTATATCCTTTTTCATGTTTGAGCCATTGTTTGCGGATACCCAATATATCACACATTCACAGGCATAAATACAAGACAACTAAAGGGCAAATTATCGGTCACAAACTTCAATAAAAGTTTACTGGAGAGTTATAGTACAATCTTATACACCAATCTTTGAACAAAACAGGTGAAACTTGAATTTTTAAAGACCATGGGGATCCCAACAAGCAACCACAGCATACAGTTGAACAATGTTCTTTGTTTTAGACATTATTGAAGGATTTCATTACTTGGACCGAACTTCCTCAATGAGCACTCTTCTAAGAATTTTCCCTGCAGCATTTTTAGGAACACTGTCCACGAATTTTACTCGACGCAGTCTTTTAAAAGATGCAACCTGTAGAAGAAGAAGAAGAAGAACAAATAAACTTACTCTACACATTTTTAAAATGTTTAGTTGAGAAAGGTAAATGATGAATAATAGTAGCCAACATAGAGGCCAAAATATTCAGCCTTCAATTCTCCCCGGTCCGTGTTATATATCATAAGAAACAATATTGAGAACTTGAATTCCATCTTTATGTGTACTTAAAAGGCCTAGCCGGGACCTTTTCAATCAAAGAGTACTTAAAAACCCTCTTCTCTCCCAGGGTTTTCTTGGCTCCATTCTTGGTGCGATTCAAGTGTTGCTGAGCGGCAATCGGGTCCCCGATTGGTGGTGGGTGTACCTAGTTTGGATTGTTTCCTCCTTGGTTTCCCAAATCTGGTAGATTGAGGACGGTGGTGAGGTAATAAAGTTGATGTTTTGTTATTCCAGATGTGCAAGTTTGGGTTTTTGCTTTTGATTGATGATTGCATCCGGGCTATTCTACCATGGTTTGAGCTGGGGTTCCCGTTGGATCCTCTTCTACTTAGTTGTGGACGAGATTCTTTATGCAGCCAACACCTAGTGTAGGTTTGCTTTTGCAGGGTGTCCTAGAGCCATGGATGTTGCTTTCGCAATGGCTTCTGTCTTAAGTTCAGTAGTTTTGGTTCATTCCTATTATTGTGATGTAAGTTTTTGTATTTGGGTATTGAAATGAATTGCTTGACTGTTCTTAAAAAAAACAAAACAAAACAAAACAAAAGAAATCTCCCTAGTGATCACCACTTGACTTGGGCATGTGATCTACTGCATATGACATATTGATCATCTAGTGGTGTAACCCTACCTGGTCTGCAATGAATTTACGCACATCTTCTTCTGTAAGAGAACTGGTGGGAGAGCGGATAACATTCGCAACTGGGACCTCACCAGCTTTAGCATTGGGCAACCTAAAAGGAAGAAGTATCAGATTAAAAAGTTACATTTTTATGAGTAAAGTGTTTTAAAGTTGTAGAAAATTTGCATGTTTGCTTACGGAAAAACGACAGCATCAAGTATTTCTGGGTGCGAAACAAGCAACCCTTCGAGTTCTGCTGGTGCAATCTAGCAAAAATAAAGTGAATATAAAAACATGATGAACTACAAGAGGATTCGAGTGCAACACCATGATCATGTAATTTGACGAAAAAATGTCCCTCCAAAGTCCAATCGCAACATTCCTTTCCATCTTAGAAAAAGAAAAATGGCATATGAAGGAACCAAAGGTAATAAAATATAAACATAACTACGTACGCAATGCAATGCATGTGCCTTTTTTTTTGGGCCAAACGATAGGATGTTGGTAGAGTTAGATTACTACGAGCTACTGGAGGCCAATGTTGTATCGATTTGAGCCTGAGACCTCACACATCAACACCTAAGTACTTCACTCGCGACCGCTTGAGCTACAACTCTAGGTCGCAATGCCTGTTCTATGGGTTGAACTGGTAGTACTTGCAATTTCATTCCAGCTAATGAGTATAACCCTATCTGATGCTTGCATACGTAAAGAAAGGAAATACTACTGTTAAGAAAAAAGAAACACGGACACACAAGCAAAAAAAAGGCTCAGTACCAGGATTTTCTAGGGCCGGCCACAGCATGAGCAAAAAAAAATTTAAATTTCGATGTTTGAAAATATAAAATATTGAAAAGACCAAATAATACCCAATACTCAATAAATATGGGATACAAATAAATGTGTGATTTGTCTATAAAATTGTCAACCAAAAGGGAATGGCTTTTTCGAGCTAACAAACACAATATTTAGGTGATCTTAAGAAACCTAAAACAATTAAAACGTGAAAAAATAAAACTTTCTCAATACGTTATACCTCAGGCATGTATCAAAATATAATTTAACAACGCCTTAGATCCGAAAGTCAATTGTGATTGAGTTTTGCTGTAATTTTCTGCTCAATAAATATAACTAAAACATTAGTGAGAAACTCATTGTCCATCTGAAGTATGTGTTCTAACAATATTCATAGTTGAAAATGTCTTTTTTGATATATAAACAAAAAAAAACTCAAATAATTATGAAAATTCGGAATTACAGGGAGGCTGTGGCCTCCATAAGCCCATCTGTGCTTCGGTCTTTGTTCACTACGCCGGCCTTGAAGTTTTTAATTTGGGTAAATTATTAAATATACAGCACATCATAAAAGAACAATCCCACTCAAGATGGGAAGCACTGATCAGCCATGCTACCTAATTACTGTAGATCCTTCTGCAAATTAGAAGACGACGATAAAAGATACCACTAAAAAAGAAAACTACCAAGGCCGAATGACGCGTAAGTTGTAGTAAAAAAAAAAAAGTTACCTGAAAGCCATTGCACTTGATGAGCTCTTTAAGTCGGTCAATGATAAATAGTTGTCCTTCCTCATCGAAATACCCAAGATCTCCTGTGTGGATCCAACCCTCCTCATCTATAGTAAGTTTGGTGGCCTCTGTGTTGTTGAAATAACCTAGAAAATTGCAGTTTAAGAAATAACTGACTTTTCTTGAATGTAAACGCAAGCAAATGCATTGAGCGTACTAGCAAAACAGCAGTTGCAAGGAATTGAAAGAAATTAAATGTAAGCCTTGGCAAAACACCATGATCAGCATATATTTTGGCCCGGCCTTGTATTGTTCCTTCTTGACTATGTGGAATTCATTGATACGAGATAAACATACAACTAAAGAGGGTTTAACTATCCCAAACAGAGACAATAATCAGGAGACCTAGATTCGTAGAGCTTATAACTCCAGATCCTCACAAACCAACATGACGATCCCTTGATCATCAGCCAACTTTTGACAACTGGATCCCAAATTGACGCCTCTTTCAAGATCTGAATATCCGCTCAAAATTGACTCCTCTTTCAAGATATTAAATTTCAATATCTGTTTTGTCTACTTCTTTATTGAAAGATAGAGGTATTTGAATTCTGATTAAGAGCACATTAATTTTCAAACTGCAAAACTTAGCAATACTTTACCTTGCATCATGTTAGGCCCCCGAACCCATATTTCACCCAGCTGTTTAGGAGGAAGAGGCTTCAGAGTATCTACGCCAACTATTTGACTTTCCACTCCTGGAACAAGGAGTCCCGCTGAACCAGAATATCGAGTACCTAACCTTGGATTCTCAATTGAGACAATCCCACAAGTTTCTGTCATACCATAGCCCTAAAATCAAGAGTTCTTTCGACATTAGGGCACAATTGACAATCCCAATCTGCTCAAAAAAATCGCATGAGCAAGTAGTAAAGTCATTCATGAGTTAGGACAACCAATCAAAGCAATATTCCAAGATTCAAAATATTTTTTTTGAACAGCGAAGCAAAAATTTTATTGATAAGAAAAAAAGGATTACAAAGCAAACTCAAGTTGGCAAGAAACCAACAGAGAAAGCACCCAATGGGCCTAGCCCAGAACACCTAACGGGTCTGAAAAAGTACAAATATATCAATAAAACCCACAAGAAACCCATTACCCAAATACAACAGATAGGCCCAAAGACCGAAACCGTAGCCCAAAACTAAAAGGCATAACCCATAGACAACATAGGCCTAGCCGGAGACCAGCCCATAGATAACATGGGCCAGCCTAAATAGCAACCCTACTCACCACCAACCGCAGCCACCTGGAGTAAGACGGGCCGCTGCCACCACCGTCTTTGTTAAGGAAATGAATCTCACATTACTTGGAAGTGAAATGGGTGATCACATAATAACATCTGAGACCTCTCCACTCATTGCCAATTGGTATCCCACATTACTTGGAAATGGAATGAGTAATCACTTAATAATATCTGGGACCTCTCCACTTGCCAATTTATTTTGAGTTGGATATAAAGTTTCTACAGTCTCCGGAGCTCGGGAAACAAGCCCCTGTTGCTACCCCAAAGAACGGCCCGACCACCCAACAACAGGCCGCCCCACCGCAACCCACCCACAGCCTCCATCACCACCCTTCACTAGCAACAAGCCACCACCACCATACGGCCCAACCACCCCACTTCAGCCACCCCACCACAACCAACCACCACCCAACTCAGAACCACTGCCCGATCCACACCACATTAGCCCACTCCCACAACCTCAAGCCTCCATCTTAAAAAAAAAAAACCCTAGCCCCAACAATCCCCAAAACAGCCGCCACCATCCCACCGCCGATCACCACTAAGAAGAGAAACCTTCACCTGCAAACCCACCTAGGCCGATGAAAATGAACCACACCGACTCCAGCACAACGTCCCTCGAGAAATCCAAGGCTCCAGCGAAATCCGGCGAGCCGAAACCACCGAAAGAAAGCACCAGACGTAGCCACACATTGCATCTGCATCAACGACCGCCATCTGTCGCTAAAACCCCATGCCGTTAGGCTGATTTGAGATACCCAGGAGTAAAACGAACAGGGTCAAAGCGAGATCATCTTTGGAACCCACACATCACCCTCGCCGTTAAACCGATATCGGAAGCCCCAAAAGATAGAAACAAGCGGGTGGTGTGGAGATACCCGAAAGGAAATGAGAGCCAAGGCGGTGAAAACGGCAGTAGAACGATGACGATGAAGGAGACAGAGGGGAGAGAGGGAGAAAGAAAAGGGAAAGGGAAGAGAAAAAGGCCTGGGGGAGGAGGGAAGAAGACACACCTCCCCCCAGGCGGCGACAGCCAAAGCTAGGGTTAGAGAGAGAGAGAGAGAGAGAGAGAGGTGATAGTGTCACGTCCAAAAATTCAAAATATGGCCACAACTGATGTTAAATAACAAGAAAAACAGTCATTGGTATCTTTATGAGCATTGTTTTCTCGTAACGGACTGATAGCTCAAGCTACGAGAATAATTTAAGTAATGACAACTACAGACGCTGAAATGGAATGATTTTGAAACCCAGTAGATAATTTTAAGTTCTTTTACTCACATATTTAATTTTGTGCGGATATGAATTAAAAAGAAAAACATGATGCATAGATAGTCGGCTTAAATCTCGTTTTCAAAATTTTATCTAGTATACAACTATTCTATTTATAAAGGGAGAGAAACTTTTGGTATGAACTCAAAAGTGGGGTTGACTCATGTTTTGGATTCTCAAAAATACCCATAACTTATAACTACTCCCAATGTTGGGATTAACTTGATCCCACCCTCAACAAAAACGTGAAGAAAATGTTGTTCTGTCTGCGCTTTTTCCTGTTGGTTTTGTTTTTAAGGAGGTGGGAATTTAATTGTGAAAATTGCACACATTGTGTGTGGCCCGACCGCTAGTACTCTTAATGGAGACCTAGAAAAAAAAATTAATCATGTAAAGTCATTCGTAAGCATCACATTCAACTAGGCCTGTGAACTGACCGGATTTGATCCGATCAAAAAATTCCGAAAACTCCAGTCATAATCCAAATCCAATCCAATAAAATCCGAATTCAACATTTAAATGTACAAATAGTAGGTTTTGAGATTGAGATGATTCCAAAATAAGTACTCCATTGTGTTTATACTAAAATATCATTAGTATATATTCCCTCTGTCCCAAATTGCTAGTCCATTTCTTTTATGAATGTCCATGAATGTTCATTTTGATAAGAAAACATAAAAAGTTGTACAATATTACTCTTTCATTCTTTTTTTCTACATAAAGTAGGGCAAATTGGAAAAGTCAATACTAATTAAAATTTTCATCATTCTACCCATAAAAACATGATGGATTCAATTTTTCGGATTTGAATCAAATTTGAGTTTTTTCGGCTCAGACCCTGTCGGATTCAGACCAAATCCGGTTCATTGGCAATTTGGCATGCCTACGTTAAACATTCATATCTATTCATATCCGACACTGCCAATAGATCTTAGGACAAAAAAATACCTGAATAACTACAGCCTGAGGAAAGTTCTTCACACATTCTTCCATCGAATCCTTCCCCAAAGGCGCTGCACCGCACGCAATTTGCCTTACCGATGACACATCGTACTTCCTCACCACATTATTCTTAGCCAGAGCCAGCACAATTGGAGGCACAATCCATAAATGTGTCACTCTATACTTCTCCACAGCCCTCAAAAACATCTCCAAATCGAATTTCGCCACTGACACAATCCCATCCCCCCTTTGCAGCCGGGCATACATAATCACAGCAAGTCCGAAAACATGGAACATAGGCAACACGCATAAGAACAAGAGGTTCATCTCTCCAGCCAGTTCTTGATCAGCTGTAACCATTAAAGCCGATGCCACAAAATTCCTATGGGTCAAAACTACCCCTTTACTTAGCCCTGTCGTGCCTGAAGAATACAACAGAGCAGCGGTATCGCTCGATTTAATTTCAGTTACAGGAAGTAAATCCGACACCGACCCAGAATCCTTAACCAAATCAATTAACCATGTAACCTTAGAATTCGAGTTAGTACCAATCAAGTTAGAATTTTTCTCACTACCGATCATAACATAATTCAATCCAAACCCTTTTACCTTATCCCATAACTCGGGAACGGTAATAATAACCTTAGGTTTACAGTCATTAACTTGTTTTGCAATCTCGGATACCGTGTACGCAGGGTTAACAGTGGTGGCAATAGCTCCTATTGCGATGATTGCGAAGAAACAGATAGGGAACTGGATTGAATTGGGGGAGAAGATGAGGACGACGTCGTTTTTCTTGATACCCAATTGGTGGAGGAAGGCGTGGGAGAGTTTGGCGACGGTGGATTTGAATTGGGAGAAGGTGAGGGTGTGGCCTGAGTCGGCGTCGATTAGGGCGGGTTTATCGGCGTAAGAGGAGGAGTTCCGGAAGAGGAATGAGACCACTGAGAGGTTTGGGTCTTTGGGTAAGAGCAGAGGAGGGCGAGGTGATCTGTATATTCCATCTCTGCCATAACAAGATAACAACAGCAGACTATGTCCGCTTCTTCTTTTTCGTAGCTGGTAGTGCCGTGTTCGCACATGGGAGCACCGGAATGAGACCATTGAGAGGTTTGGGTCTTTGGGTAAGGGAGGAGGTCGAAGTGATCTGTAAATGCCATCTCGCCCATAACAAGATTTCTCCATTTGGGCTCGTTGTGGTTCTTGATTTTGGAAAGGAAACAACAACAGATTATGTCTGTTCTCTTCTTCTTTTTTTTGTAGGGGGGAGTGCCGGAGAAGATGCTGGAGGAAGGACGATTTTTTACTGATTATACTACTACAGATTACAGAAGCAGAGTTGAATTTTCCGAGGGAATATTGATATGACGTTTGTCATTCCCGTATGATGTCTAATGATATGACGAATGTTATTCCCCTGCTCTGATCAGTTTGTCTATTCACAAATGATTGGGAAAAAGGAATTTTTAGGGCCTGTTCCAGAACCGAAATAAAAACTTATTTTTTGTCTAATAAGAGTCCGTTTCAGAACCGGAATAAGAACTTATTTTTTGTCTAATAATAAGGTGTGTTCCACAAAATGGTGAATAAGTACTTATTTTTAAAAAAGGTAATTTCAAACTCAAAAATCATGTGCTTACGCAGATAATTTTCCTATCGCTATGGATCTTATTTGATAGATTTCATTGAGATCTTTAATACGGTGCAAAAAAAATTGAAAATTTAGTTTTTCATTTACATTATTTTTGAGTTTGAAAATATGAAAATAAACTACTTATTTGGATTTTGTGAAACAAAGCTCCAAAATAAGTACTTATAAAATAAGAAGGTTTCTGGAACTAAGAAGCCTTGTTCCGGAAAATAAGAAGGTTGGTATTTATTTTGAAAGAATTTATATAGGTACCGACCGGCCGGAGAGGAAAATCGTACCGACGGTCGTACCGGGCCGCCTCTGGTCACCGGACGGCCGATTCGAGCCGTCTAAAAACTCTAAATAAAAAAAATCCGAGAGGGCCAATACGGGAATCAACGGCATCCGAAGTGTGCAGGGTGCTTGATCCGAACATCCCTTTTTCGTGTGAAATCATGTACACGAAAAATGGGTGCTTGAATTAAGCACTCTACACATCTCGGATGCCGTTAATTCTCACGTAGGCCCCTTCGATTTTTTTTTTAGAATTTTTATACTGCTTGGATCGGCCGTCCGGTGGCCGGAGACGGCCCGGCGCGGCCGTCGGTACGATTTTCCTCCGCCGGCGTCCATTCTCATGGTAACAGTCTTTTTTTTTTGTATAAGACAACTTCAAGCTCAAAAATCATGTGTTTACGCAAATAATTTTCTTATCACTATAGATCTTATTCGATAGATCTCATTGAGATCTTTAATACAGTGCAAAAAAATTTTGAATTTTTTTTTCATTTATATTATTTTTGAATTTGAAAATATGAAAGGAACTTTTTATTTGGGATTTTGTGGAATGACCCTTCTTATTTTTGAATGAGAAGTTCCAAAATAAGTACTTATTTTTTAAGAAGATTTCCGGAATGGAGTCTTAGAAGTGCACCAATAATTGGGAAAAAGAAAATCCAAATTTTCATCTCTCTCCTCTTTTTTTTCATTTCCTTCTCTCTCTCTCTCTCTCTCTCTCTCTCTATATATATATATATATATATATATATTTGGGCTCTCATTTCATGTTTTTTTTTTAGAAATGATATTTACATTCCAAAAAACTAAGATAAGTGGATTTAAAATTCCACTGATTTTGGAGTGTCTGCATCAATTACTTTTATTTTGTACTTTTATTCCTCACAAAGTCAATAGTCTCGTAATATCATTTACTTTTATTTTATTTTTACCTGGCTCTCTTTTCATGTTTGGGTTGTATTGTATAAGTTGTATGTAAAATTTTGGTCAAACATTTCTCCGTACCTGAGAATTTTATGAGACTATTGACTTTGAGAGGCTAACAACCCATTTGGACCCGTTCGTTTTAGAATTTTAAATTTTGGACTTTTTCTCTGCACACAATTTTTAATAAATATTTTTTTAATTATTACTCTCATTTCTCTCTATATATCTCTTCACTCATTACCCAAAATTCAAAATCCAAATTCTAAAACGAACATGGCAAGTGTTTCAGAGTCATTGTCAAGTATTGCCCCAACTCTCTCTTCCTCACACAAAGTGTGGGCTACTAACACTTTGTGGTAGGAACCACTTAAATGTGCGGTGGAGAGATAAGTTGTAGCACCATGTGGCAATACCCTAGAGTATTGAGTATTTTTTTCTTTTTACCCTTTTTTTCCTTCCCTTTTATTGAATTTTTTAGACCTGGGTAACAGGTCGTGTCGGGTCGTGTTCGTATCGTGTCAGTCGGGTTCGTGTCACAAATCACCCAACCCTAACCCGACCCATTTAGAATTCGTGTTTTTCGAGTCGTGTCATTTTCGTGTTTCGTGTCAGAAATGCTCAACCCTAACCTGTTAACTTCGTGTCCGGTTCGTGTCGTGTTATCGTGTCTGTTGCGTAATTCTATATAGAATTGCAGATATACCATATATTATGTATATATGTTCGTGAAAATGGGTGACACAGATTCGTAACCATGTTGGTCGTATCAATTTCGTGTTTCACGTGTTCAACCCTAATCCGACCCATTTAGAATTCGTGTTCTCGAGTCGTGTCATTTTCGTGTTTCGTGTCAAAAATGTTCAACCCTAACCCACTAACTTCGTGTCTGGTTCGCGTCGTGTCTCGTGTCTGTTGCCCAGCTCTAGAATTTTTCAATGTTTGAGCTTCATGCTGTATTTACTACTCCTACAGGCTACAACTATTTGACATTCATTCTCAAATCCTTGTAGTAATACATTTTTTCCCTCTCTTTTTTTGGCTTCTAGAAATAAAGGTACTTCATGTTGGAAGTATGTGAATTGGAAATTGACTCCAGAAATAAAGGTACTTCATTTTTTCCCTCCGAGCCAGTTGAAATTCAGCTCGGCCCTTGGCCAACCCGATCTCAATGGATAGGGCTTGGGCTAAAAGTTTTGAAGCCATGCCCTACTGGAAGCACGGCATGTTGGGCTACCCAACTAACCCGGTCCTAAGTCCGAAGGTTTTAGCCCGTGAATGCCCGATCTTAGCCCACCATGAGGAATATGTCTATAATTCTTTAAGTCGTACACGTCCAAAGAACAAAGAACAAAGTTGTATATGATATGATTGTTTTTAATCTAGAAACCACAAACTCAAGTGTTGAAAGTGCAAACTTTAAAACCGTGTAGTCACTTCATTTTCAAGTAATTAAAGTAACAAATACATTCTAAAATTAAAACGTATAGTTTACTCGTACAAAAGAAAGTTCTAAAAAATAGATCTTGTATAGCCGGTGCCTGAGCTCAAACCCAATCTCTTAACCCGAACATGTAAGGATCGTGGATTGGGTTTGGGCCTATATTTTTTCACATAGGCAGGCTTGGCTCTAGCATGAATTTCAGCCGAATCTGATGGGCTTGGACCGGACTAGCCCACTCATTTACATACACTGCAAAATATATGTATGTTAAATATGAGAAAAGAAATATTTATTGAATTCAATAATGAAACCGTACAATGAGACCTTTATTTATACAAGAGGAATGAACCTAACTACAGACGGGAATCATCCTAATTAAAATGAAATCATAATCAATTACAATCAAATCACAATCTCAATATTACGATATGATCACGATATAATTTAGTATATGCAAAGATTCTAACAATGTAAGTGGTCACAAACTTCAGTAAAAGTTTATTGGAGGGTTATACAACCTTATACACCAATCTTGAACAAAACAGGTGAAACTTGGATTTTTAAAGACCATGGGAACCAACAAGCAATCACAGCATACACAGTTGAACCATATTCTTTGTTTCAGGCAATACTGAAGGATTTCATAGCTTGGACCGAACTTCCTCAATGAGCACTCTTCTGAGAATTTTTCCTGCAGCATTTTTAGGAACACTGTCCACGAATTTAACTCTACGCAATCTTTTAAAAGGTGCAACCTGAAGAAGAAGAAGAAGAACATCAAATAAACTTACTTTACGCATTTTTAAAATGTTTAATTAGCCAACACAGAGGCCAAAATATTCAGCCTTGAATTCTCCCCGGTCAATGTGATCCTACTCTAAGAAACCATATTGAGAACTTGAATCCCATTTCTCAATCCCATCTTTATGTGTACTTTAGAAGGCCTAGCTGGGACCTTTCAATCAAAGAGTACTTAGAAACTACTAATGTTGCTCGGAACTCATACTCACTCAAAAGACCAAGCCTTGTATATGAGCCACTAAATTTTCTTTCGGAGGGATGTGGGGGTTTAACTTCACACATACTCCAACATTAAAGTCTTTAATTTTAACCAATTGAGGCAGATCACCAAAGTGTCAAGTTTTCGCGAATTAGTCCTACCAAAGAAATCTCTCTAGTGATCACCACTTGACTTGGGCTTGTGATCTACTGCATATGACATATTGATTATCTAGTGGTGTAATCCTACCTGGTCTGCAATGAATTTCTTCACATCTTCTTCTGTAAGAGAACTGGTGGGAGAGCGGATAACATTCGCAACTGGGACCTCACCAGCTTTAGCATCGGGCAACCTAAAGGGAAGAAGTACCAGATTAAAAGTTACATTTTTCATGAGTTACGTGTTTTGCAGTTGTAGAAAATTTGTATGTTTGCTTACGGAAAAACGACTGCATCCAGTATTTCGGGGTGAGAAACGAGCAACCCTTCGAGCTCTGCTGGTGCAATCTGGCAATAGTAAAATTGAACATGAAAACATGATGAACTACATATTATTCGAGTGCAACTCTATGATCATGTACTTGTCAAAAAAAAAAAAAAACTCCATGATCATGTAATTTTACGAGTAGCCAAACAAAATGTGAATGACTGCATCAGAATACAACAAACGTAATACAATTAAAACATAATCATGCAATGCCTGTTTGTTTTTTTGTTGGCACACGATAGAATGTTAGTAGAGATAGATTACTACGACAAACCAACGTCATTCCATCGATTTGAGCCTGAGACCTCACACAATGACACCTAAGTGTCCACTCACAACCGCTTGAGCTACAACTACAGCTCTAGGTTGCAATGCCTATATCCTATGGGTTGAACGGATCCGGGGTGCTGTGGTGCACTCCTGTGTAGTGCGCGTGTAGAGCGACACACAACTATCAATCTCATCAATCAATGGTCCAGATCAAAAATCAATTATAACCAGTAATAAATGATTTTTACTGGTCATAATTAAAAATTATATCTCAACCATTCATTGTTAAGATTAATAACCCATGTGCGTCCTACAGAGTGTGTCTTGCAGAACTTTGCACTACAGAGTTTCCCAATCCTGGGTGGAACTGGTAGTACTTGCAATTTCATTCCTGCTAATGAAGTAAGTATAACCCAATCTGATGCTTGCACACGCAAAGAAAGACAATACTGCTTTTAAGAAAGAAGAAGAAACAAACACGGACACACAAGCAAAAAAAGAGGCTTACTCCCAGAATTTTCTACCCGACGGAGCCGGCCACAACATGAACAGAGAAATTTTGAAATTTTGATGCTCAAAAATATAATATATTTAAATGACCAAATAGTACCCAATAATCAATAAATACGAAATACAAATAAATGTGTGATTTGTCTATGAAATTGCCAACCAAAAGAGAACGGCTTTTTGGAGCTAACAAACACAATAAATCTAGCTGATCTTAACAAACCAAAAACAACTAAAGGGTGAAAAAAAATAAAAAGTTCCTCAATACGTTGTAGCTCAAGCATGTATCAAAATGTAATTTAATGACACCTTAAATCCAAAAGTTATCTATGATTGAGTTGAGACTAATTTTTGCTGTAATTTTCTTCTCAATAAATATAACTAGTAAAACATTTATGAGAAACCTATCCTCAATCAGAAATATGCATTTTAACAATATTCATAATTGAAAATGTCCTTTTTGGTCCACTATTTTTATTCGATGGGGGGCCACCATGTATAATTTTGATATTTAAACAACAAAATACTTGGATAATTATGAAAATTCGGAACAACTGGGAGGCCGTTGCCCCCATAAGCCCACCTGTGCTTCCGTCTTTTCTCACTATCATGAAGTTTTTAATTTGGTGAATGATATTGGCATTCCAAAAATTGATGCCGGCACTCCAAAACCAGTGTAATTCCAAAGCCACTTTCTTTTATTTTTTTGGATGCTTAACTTCCATCAATTTTTGGAGTGCCAATATCATTTTCCGTTAGAAAACACATCATAAAAGAACAATCTCAATTACTGTAGGTCCTCCCGCAAATTAGCTAGACAAGGACGGATCCAGATCCTCCGTGAGGATTTTCCTGTGAGAATCATGTGAGGATTTTGCTGAGAAGGTGACAACACGCATTAATGAGGAGATCTAATGGTTCACAACAGCCCTCTTTGTTTGTAAACAAAACAATGCCGCTTCTGGGGATAAAATTCTAACGGAGGAAATTTCGAACCGTTGAAATCTTCTTCCACAGCCGTTAATTCCTTCTTCTCCGGTGAGAACCTTCTTCTCCGTTCTCAACCAATTCTTCCAACGCTAATTAGTGTCTTCCTCCGTTCCACTCCACGAATTGCATTCCACGGCTTGTGGCTGGAACATTTTATAATTTTCTTGCCATTTTTGGGGTTTGATTTCGAGCCCGACCGTTCGAAGATTCAATAGGGAAAGGGCAAGAGAGACCTTGATTTGGGGGATTGGTGTACAAAACAAAAATGGAACCCTAACACTGGTTTCGGGGATTGGTGTACGAAACAAAAAATGGAACCTTAACAATGGAGGTACCGATCAGCATTGGGAAAGAACTGAGAAGAGTTTCTTTGCTATCATTGTGGGAAGGAACGAAGAAGAGAATATAACATTTGGGGATTTTCTCCCTTAGGATTTTACCCTCTAAACGGCGACATTTTATTTAGAAATAATGAGGGCTATTGTGAACCATTGGATCTCTTCATTAATGTGTTGTCAGCCTCTCAGCAAAACCCTCACGTGATCCTCACAAGTAAATCCTAACAGAGGATCCGGATCCGACAAAGACGATAAAAGATATTTGATACCACTAGAAAAGAAAACTACCAAGCCGAATGATGCGTAAATTGTAGTAAAAAAAAGTTACTTGAAAGCCGTTGCACTTGATGAGCTCTTTAAGTCGGCCAGTGATAAATAGTTGTCCTTCCTCATCAAAATATCCGAGATCTCCTGTGTGAACCCATCCCTGCTCATCTATAGTAAGTTTGGCGGCCTCTGGGTTGTTTAAATAACCTAAAAAAATTTGCAGTTTAAGCAATAACTTTTCTTGAATGTAAACGCAAGCAAATGCATTGAGCGTACTAGCAAAACAGCAATTGCAAGGACATTGTAAAACTCTTTAAGGATCTGAATATCTACTCAAAATTGATGCCTCTTTCAAGATATTAAAATTCAATAGGAATAAATAAAATTATGGTCATTTTATTTCTTGTTTTTGTAAGGTTTTGCAATTGTTATAATAGCAATATTGATTTTTTGATTTAGACAATCAATTAAGGGTGTCCTAAAGTTCCTCCTCCGTCTTGTAGTATAATTTCTTATGTCTTAATTCATAATGAATTATTCCTTGTGCTCCTAACTATGAAACCGAAGATACTGATAGCTTGGCAGCATTCTAAGTAACTCCTCAACCGGAAGTACCACCTGAAGACTGTTTTGTCTATGTATTCAAATTAAGAGCACATTAATTACCAAACTACAAAACTCAGCAATACTTTACCTTGCATCATGTTAGCTCCCCGAACCCATATTTCACCCAAATGTGTAGGAGGAAGAGGCTTGAGAGTATCTATGCCAACTATTTGACTTTCCACTCCTGGAACAAGGAGTCCTGCTGAACCAGAATGTCGAGTACCTAACTTTGGATTCTCAATTGAGACAATTCCACAAGTTTCTGTCATGCCATAGCCCTAAAATCAAGAGTTCTTTGGACATTAGAGCACATTTGACAATCCCAATCCGCACAAAAAAATCGCATGAGCAAGTAGTAAAGTCATTCATGAGTCATGACAACCAATCAAAGCAATATTCCAAAATTCAAAATATGACCACTACTTTGTGCTGAAGTTAAATAACAAGAAAAACATTCGTTGGTATCTTTATGAGCATTGTTTTCTCCTAACGGACTTAGAGTATCCACAGTGGAACAAGCAAAACAAAAAGTTGTTAAAATTAGCAATATTTGTTTAAAAAAGTGTTCATATTGAAATAACCAAACTTAATAATCTCTTAACAACTCATCAAATTTTGGCTTTTAAATAATCAAAACTAGCAGCATTTTGCTGATAAATCAAATTTAGTGATCTCCACATTTTGTCAATCAAGTACACCCATCATCACATAAAAATATTCTCTCTCTCTCTCTCTCTCTCTCTCTCTCTCTCTCTCTCTCTCTCTCTCTCTCTCTCTCTCTCTCTCTCTCTATATATATATATATATATATATATATATCTCTCTCTCTCTCTCAACAATGTTTTCAAAAAATAATTATAAAAAATTATTCCTACTATTCTTTTTAGAAACTTTTTTTTTTTAAAAAAAGGTTCTTTATATGAACTTTTTTTTTAATTTTATTTATTTTTTTATAAAAACAGCTTCTCTAATTTTTTTAAAACTATTTGTTTCTTCAATTTTTTTAAAACTATTTTTAAAAAAAATTGTATTTACACAAAATTGTTTATTTACACTTTTTTTTTCGTAAACTATTTTTTTATTCAATTGTTTTTAACTTAAACTGTTTTTTTTCTTCCAAAACTGTTTAATAAACTATTTTTTTTTTCAACAACAAATATTTTAAAAAAAAAAAAATTGTTTTTCACATAAACTAGTTTTTCAAAAGATTTACGTGAAATGAGGGGGGAAAGTTTGGGAAAAACTCAGGGAATAAAGCAATGGTACCATTGATTTTGATTATGAGTAAAAAATAACCAATGTGAGACTTGACGTTGCTAACTTTAGCAACCTCTAAATAGATAATCAAAATCTGCTATGACATGTTTTAATTATTCACTTTTGCTTATTTCACTGCGGATGCTCTTATAGCTCAAGTTGAGAGAATAATTTAACAATGACAAACAGATGCTGAAATGGAATGATTTGAAAATCAGTAGATAAATCTAAGTTCTTTCACTCACATATACAATTTTATGCGGATACGAATTAAAAAGAAAAACATGGTTGCATAGGCGGTCCGAAAAATTCTGATAACTCCAATCCAATCCAATAAAATCCAAATTCAACATTTAAATGTTCAAATATTAAGTATAGATGATTCCAAAATAAGTACTCCATTGGGTTTAGACTAAAAAATCATTAGTATATATTAATATAATTCGGACGGATTCAGATTTTCGAAACCGATGTTTGATTTTTTTGAATTTGGATCAGATTTGAGCTATTTCAGCTTCAGACCCTGTTGGATTCAGACCAAAAGTACCTGAATAACTACAGCCTGAGGGAAATTCTTCGCACATTCTGCCATCGAATCCTTCCCCAAAGGCGCTGCACCGCACAAGATTTGCATTACCGACGACACATCGTACTTCCTCACCGCACTATTCTTAGCCAGAGCCAGCACAATGGGAGGCACAACCCATAAATGTGTCACTCTATACTTCTCCACAGCCCTCAAAAACATCTGCAAGTCGAATTTCGCCATCGACACAATCCCATCCCCCCTCTGCAGCCGGGCATACATAATCACAGCAAGTCCAAAAACATGAAACATAGGCAACACACACAAGAACAAGAGGTTCATCTCCCCCGCCAGATCTTGATCAGCAGTAACCATTAAAGCCGATGCCACAAAATTCCTATGGGTCAAAACTACACCTTTACTTACCCCTGTCGTGCCCGAAGAATATAACAGAGCAGCGGTATCGCTCGATTTAATTTCGGCCACGGGAAGTACATCCGACACCGACCCAGAATCCTTGACCAAATCAATTAACCATGTAACCTTCGAATTCGAGCATATACCAATCAAGTCAGAATTTTTCTCAGTACCCATGAAAACGTAATCCAATCCAAACCTTTTAGCCTTATCCCATAATTCGGGTACTGTAACAATAACCTTTGGTTTACAATCTTTGACTTGTTTTGAAATCTCTGCTACCGTGTACACCGGGTTTACAGTAGTAGCAATAGCGCCGATTGCAATGATAGCAAAGAAACAAATGGGGAACTGGATTGAATTGGGGGCGAAGATGAGGACGATGTCGTTTTTCTTGATACCCAGTTGGAGGAAGGCGTGGGAGAGTTTGGCGACGGTGGATTTGAATTGGGAGAAGGTGAGGGTGTGGCCGGTGTCTGCATCAATGAGGGCGGGTTTATCGGAGTAAGAGGAGGAGTTCCGGAAGAGGAATGAGACAATTGAGAGGTTTGGGTCTTCTGGTAGAAGCTGAGGAGGGCGAGGTGATCTGTATATGCCATCTCGCCCATAACAAGATGTCTGCATTTGGGCTCGTTGAAGTTCTGGATTTTGGAAGGGAAACAACAACAGAGTATATTTGTTTCTTTTTTGAAGGTGGGACTGCGGGAGTGCCGTGTGCGCACATGGGACCACCGGGGAAGATGCCGTAAGGAAGGAAGACTTTTTGCGGATAATGCTACAGAGGCAGAGTTGAATTTTCCGAGCGAAAATTGAAAGATAGAAGGGAGTGTGAATATAAAGAAAGAAGTGTGAAAATCAATTTTCTAAATGAAAACGGAAGCCAAAATTTTTCACTTTTTTTCCCTTCTCGGTTCGGGTTTTCTTTTCTCAAATTATTGGGAAAGGGAGCTCTCACCAATGATTGGAAAAAAAAAAATAGGAGTACAGATTTTCCTTCTTTTTTTTTCATTTCCTTTCTTTTCAATTTTTTTTTTGGGGCTCTTTTTTCTGGAACACGTTAGAAATTCATTAATAACAATAAGGATTATAATCAACCGTGTGCCTCTAATACAACTGGAGAAAAATCTATTGCACACAAGTTAATTAAATACACAGTCGAATCAAATGAAGGAATCAAGTCCAGCAATAAATTGATCAGACAGGCAGAAGTCAGAATCGCGGATACAATGTGTCGATATCTAACTGTTACGGTAGTTTAACAATTGTCGATGCTTTCCACAGAGATCAACCGATGCCATCCTAATGGCTCTCTTTTCATGTTTGCGTTTGTATGAAGGACACGTAAGAATGGATTTGATTGGTAGCTGGGCGAAGTGTTGAGGATAGATAGAGGAATGAAATTGCTTCTTGTTAGATCAAGCGGCCTTGAACCTGCAGTTGACTATGAAGAGAAGAAGAAAAAGGATAGATTAGTGTTTTAAAGGGATTGTCAAGTGTTGCCCCAAATCTCTCCCTCGCACGAGATAAATTTTTTTTTTTTCAAACGGAAATATTTGCACAAGAATTTTTTTTATTGCAAATAGGGTACGGCTGATGTGGTACCTGTGCAACACATCTGAGCCATCTAAACATGCAATCAATGGCTTAGATTGAAAGGTAACGAACGGATTTTAAAAAAAAAGAAAGGAAAGAAAAAGAGTGTTTCAATCCGAGCCGTCGGTTCCATTGTTTGGACGGCTTGGATGTGCTGCACACGTGCCACGTGGTACCGATTTGCAGCCAAAAATTTCTCCCCTTGCACAATGTGTGGGTTACTAACACTTTGTGATAGGGACTACTTAAATGTGTGGTGGAGAGATGAGTTGGAGCACCACGTGACAATGTCCTGGGACATTGAGTAATTTTTTTTGCCATTTACATTTTTTTCTTTTATTTCATTTTTCAATGTTTTAGCTTTGTGCTCTATTTACTACTCCTACAACTATTTGACATTCACTTTCAAATCATTGTAGTAATACATTTTTCCCCCCCTCTTTTTTGTTCCAGAAATAAAGGTAATCATGCAATGACTTACTTATTTTTCAGAATGCAAAAATGTCATTTTCTAGTAGTGGTGTGAGTGAAATCAGAAATGAAAGTTATTAGTAATTTTTATATATTCATCTAATTTACTTTTATGTCTTTAGTGGTAATCTTCGTCAGATATATTGGGTTTTTAGAGCAAAAATCATTTCATTTAGATGAGCTGTTTATAATTAGTGCTCTCTTTGTGGACCTAATAATTTATTGCATGTGTAGGAATAAATAAGGAGCACATTAAGGGAAAAATAATATAAGGAGTAATTGAAGGCATGAACGTGGAGGTTGATGGCCAGGTTGCATAAGGCTTTGCATATAATATGTAATATTAGATAATTAGTGTGAGGTTAGATTTTCTTGGATATTAAAGGAACTAAGGGATCTATCCATCTATATTATATGCAAATGTTAATAATGTCTATGATTTTTTTTTTTAAATAACTCTTAGAAACTCAACTCCCACCCACGCCTAAGGAGATCTAAGTAAGATCGATGACATGTGCATACAAGTATACAACTAGTCAACTACCATAAATTTATCATTATATGTGATTAATAGCTGGAGCCCACCACGCCACTCAGCAGTGGTGCGGTAAACGTAGACTTTCTGATTTATTATAAACCATCTGTTTCTCCAAATAATTCTCTAATTTTTCCTTTCAAATTCAGATCCACAATAAGCAAACTTTTTCCCACACGTTTCTGCCATTTTGTTGTTCCAATTCAAGACTGCCTTGACATCATCTTCTGTTTCTCTAAATAATTTCAGGACTGCCTTGACTTTTCCTTTTTTTCTTTTTTTTTTTGATCATGAGAGACTGCCTTGACAAGCAAACCTTTAATTTTCACATGTATGTTTCTGCCGTTTCATTGTTCCAATTTCAAGACTGCGTTGACACCGTCAATTAACGTTTTCTTTCCACACCGCGTGCGACAAATCCCACCATAGACATGGATGATGTCCACAGCAATCGGGAAATACCTCTGTTTGAATTTTAGCATGTTCATCGTAGAGATAAAATCTGCATAGTCGACGGTCAAGGTGATCATGAGTTCCGGTTATGTTTTATTACCAGATGTGTACAATGCATTCCAAATGATCTCCAAAGAACTTTTTTCATTCTTCTCAGTCTCATATTCTTTTGATATCGGACTTATCCCTACATTTGAATTTTTACCACTTCATGTTAAATACTGTACTGTATGTGGAATACTTGCTGCAGCTTATTTTTGGAACACCATACACCAAAAAATTTGTGGTGTCAGCCTTCAACGTATGGAACGAATCAGTGGCAGCCGAATGGAACAGCATAAGATTATTTGGATTTTAAGTACATTTTAACTATGTGTAAAATGTTGGGATTTTAAGCACTTTTTATATGCATTTTTGAGGACTTTAGCACCCATCATTCGTAAAATGTTGGGAATTGTTTATTTTGACCTTATTATAAGAAAGGCGGATCATCTCAGTTCGTATCAGCGCATAGAGAATAGGTGCTATATAGGGGTGCAAACGAGCCGAACTCTATTCAACCAATTTCGATAAAATATTGGTCTAACTCAAGTTCGGCTCAGGTTTGATTTGAATTTGAACAATTGAACTCGGACTTGGCTCGCCTAAAATCTTTGAGGCTCGGACTCGACTCAATTCAGCTCATTTAGAATTCTCAAAGCTCAGTCTAGGTTCATCAACGCTCGTTAAACTTAAACAAGCCAAATTCAAGATCGAGTTCGGTTTTTGTTTGTTTGTTTGTATTGTAGTATGTCAATATTACGTAATATAAGCTAAAAACTAAAAAAAATTAAAAAATTTAATCAAGAACACGATCAACAAAATCTTATATGTTATATCTATAACAATGCAAATATGCCATACTAAAATATTATCTGTCCTCCAAAAAATTATTTATTTGGATCCCAGGTCCCCTAGCCTAATCGAACCGAATACTCTTAAGTTTGGGCTCGGCTCATTCAGGAAACGAGCCAAAGAATAAGGCTTGGGTTTGATTTATTTAGTAAACAAATCGAACTAGAACAAGCCATTATGATCCGAGCCTCAAACAATTCTCGAACGGTTTAGTTTAGTATTGGCAACTAAAAAAAATTGAAATGTCTTACTGGCATCTTGACCTTTTCATTCAGATTTTAGCTCTTCGACCAAAATAAAAAATTAAAAATAAGACCGGTTGAATACCAGTAACTATGTGATCAACGTGTATTTAACTTTTCGTATATTTCCAACTCATTTAAGTAGTCTAGCTTTTTCAATATGTATGTGGTCTAATCAAATTGTTACCGGTATATGTTATTGGCCTGAATTTTTCTGTGAATGACCTAATCCACGAGCTTAAGAAAGTGAACGTTTTTTTTATAACGCGAAGACCAGCCCTAAATTATTGCACGATACACTTGAACCAAACCAAACATTTGTTTCAATCAACTGGGGTCGGCTACGTGAATCTTATTTTTCTATTGAGTTCTATCCAGGGCTACTTGTTCACTTAGATTTAATAAACTCAAATCCTTTCGAATCACGGCATCCAGAATCAGTTTATGTCTTTCTCTTCTCCTAGCCCTACTATTCATTACTATCATGTCACTCTTCTTGACTACTGCATCTGCAAATCTACGGTAAATATGTCCAAACCATCTTAATCTATTTTCTCTCTACTTATCCTGTATAGATACAACTGCTACCATCTCACAAAATAGTTCTGTTTCTAATTCTATCTCGCCTAGTCTGACCACACACACATCTCAACATCGCAATTTCAGCTACACCCATCTTACTCACTTGTTGTTTATTAACAGGCCAACACTCCATCATTACAAAACTGAAAGGGCAAAAGTTCAATTCTGCGCAAATGTTCGTATAATCTTGATAGTGAGACATGTATCTGAACGAATAGTAGCTAAAGTTTCATTGGTTTATACTTTATACTGCAAATTATTTTGTTCAAAAAATTTCTAAAAACGCCTACTGGAGATTTATACATCCTTATACTCTAATCTGGAACAAACAGGTAAAGCCAAGATTTTGAAAGACCGCCATGAATTCGCTGACTTTTATATCTTGGACCAGACTTTCTCCGTGAGCACTCTTCTGAGGATCTTCCCTGAAGCTGTTTTTGGAACACTGTCTACGAATGTTACCCGATGCAATCTTTTGAAAGGCGCAACCTGAAGAAGAAAACACAGGTATTTTACACTTTCCTTAATAAGGATACTTAAGAGAAGGGAAATGGTTGATAAGTAATACTATTGACTTGCGCATGCGAGCTACTATTCATGATACGTTGGTCATCTGAGATGAAACATACCTGTTCGGCTATAAATCTCTTCACATCTTCTTCGGTAAGTGAAGAGTTGGGAGAGCGGACAACATATGCAGCTGGGACCTCACCCGCTTCAGCATCAGGAAACCTGAAAGGAAGAAGTGCGAAACCAAAAGTTCGTTCATAACTTTTCATGCGCTAAGAAGTTTGAAGTCATAGAGTTTTGGCATGTTAATACACTTACGGAATGACAACAGCATCTAGTATTTTAGGGTGAGAAACAAGCAACCCTTCAAGCTCTGCTGGGGCGACCTACCGATAATAAAAGAAAACAAAAACATGAGGAAGTATGCATAATTCCAATTGCAACAGCATTATCATGTAATTTTTCAAGGAGCCAGAAAATATGTTGATGACTTTTAACCGGAGTATTCGAAAACATGTCCCTTTAATCGCAAAGTTTCTTTCATCCTAGTAATGCTTAGTCGTACTGCTGGATTACATAGGTGCTTCTGCAAATTGGATGGAGATGATAAAATGTAGGGTAATAATACATTAAAACCTCCTCATCAATGACCCATTTTGGCTTAACTTCCTTAAAGTTCAAAACTCAACACTTAATACCCTTAAACTATACAAATCATGGACGTCAAGGATGGCGTCAATGGAAGATCACAATTTGCCATATTGCCCGTCAATTATCAGCCTACCATGTTCTTTTCATCTTAACATTCACCCATAACCTCCCTAAAACCACCAGATCAAAAATCAAATTCGGTCACCACACTCCGACGAAAACTATTCAAACTCCAACTACATCTTTCCCCGCGATCACTCAAGATTCCTCCACAGCTGATCTACCCAAGACTTAGGTTCTTTTGTTCATTTCTTAGCCTCGTCTAATTTTGAAAAATTACCATAAGAATATATAGAAAAGGGTAATTTCATCTTAATTTTTATTTATCTTGTCATGTTTTGCTCGCATGACAAGATTTTGAGGGTGTTTAATGTAATTTAACGTAATATGTATCATAGAAGACCTACTAGGCCGAATTATGCATTAGTTGTAGTTAACGACAATACCTGAAATCCTTTGTACTTTATCAGCTCTTTAAGTCGGTCAACGACAAATAGTTGTCCTTCCTCGTCGATATATCCAAGATCTCCTGTATGGACCCAACCCTGCTCGTCTATAGTAAGTTCGGTGGCTTGTGAATTGTTAAAATAACCTGAAACAATACAAGTTATAAGTTTTCTTGAATGTCAAGGGAAGCAAATGCCTGGATCAAAACAGAAGTGACATGGAATTGGAATAAACTAATGTAACAGTTGGCCTCTTGAGAAAACGACTACCAAAATTAAAGTACATATTGAAGCTTGTATAGGACTTGAATAAAAATGGAAAATTGACATCTCTTCCAGAGATGAAACCAGCAACAATGGTACCGCCTGGTTGCTGCAAACTCCACACCAGGCGTACGTTGAGCAAAAGTTTATGAGGCGTATTCAATTTCCGTGTGTTGTATTTCCTAGTCCTAGTTACTAAAGTGGTCATCGTGTTCTATCATAGTTCCTTGTTACTAGAGCTTTATCCGCTTGGGAGAAAACCAGACGGTCATGCAGAATGCATGAAGTTGGTATAGTACTCCAAATATTGAATCTAGCGATATGCGATTTCCAGGACATTAGACCATGCATTGTAACATCTGGTTCTGTCATGTTAGATAACAACGAAATTAAAAAGACAACCAACCAAATTCAATATCTAATTGGTCTATTTCTTGGTTAAAATAAGGAGATATTTGCATTCTGATGAAACACTCATCCATTACCGAATTGAAAAACTCAGCAATGCGTTACCTTGCATCATGTTAGCTCCCCGAGCCCATATCTCTCCCAACTGTTTTGGAGGAAGTGGCTTCAGAGTTTCTACACCAACTATTTGGCATTCCACTCCTGTAACAAGCGTTCCTGCTGAGCCAGAATGTCGACGACCTAATCTTGGATTCTCAATTGCAACAATCCCAGTAGTTTCTGTCATACCATAGCCCTGAAATCAAGAACTCTTTCCATATTAGAGCTCAATTCACAATCCCAATCCACTCTCAAAAAATTACAATGAGAAAGTAGTAAGGTCATTCATGTCGACCATTCAAAGCAGCATGCCGAATTCCAACCATATATGACAATCTCATTTTTACTAAAGTTTCAATGGTATTGGAAGTTAAACAACAAGAAAAACATAGAACAACGTTTATCATGTACTCATTCATAACACCACATAAAACATTCATATGTCGTCATATTTGATACTACTTGGTGGGGGGGAATTTGGCCCAGTGGCCCGACGCTCGCCGAGTCCATTGAAATTCAGCTCGGCCCTTGGCCAACCCGATCTCAATGGATAGAGCTTGGGCTAAAAGTTTGAAGCCATGCCCTACTTGAAGCCCGACATGTTGGGCTACCCAACTAACCCGGCCTTAAGTCCGAAGGATTTAGCCCGCCGATCTAAGTCCACCATGAGTAATATGTCTATAATTCATAAAGTTGTACGTCCAAAGAACAAAGTATATGATATGAATGTTTTTAATCTAAAACCCAAACTCAAGTGTTAAAAGTCCAAACTTTAAAACCGTGTAGTCTCTTCATTTTCAAGTAATTAAAGTAATAAATACATTCTAAAAATAAAACTACAGTTTACTCATTCAAAAGAAAGTTCTAAAAAACAGACCCTATATAGCAGGTGTCTAAGCCCGAACCCAAGCTCTTGCCCGAATGTGTTAGGATCATGGACTGGGTCTAGGCCTATATTTTTTCACATAGGCGGGCTTGACCTGAGCATGAATTTCAGCCGAACCTAATGGGCTTGGACCGGACTAGCCCAATGACTTATGAGCAGGGCTGGGCCAAATTTACACTCCTAGATCCTACAACACTATTTCAACGATTTACTCTTGAAAATCCAATCAAAATTTTCTAATATATATATTAATTTAATTTTCTTGCAAAAAATACCTGCATAACTGCAGCCTGAGGAAAATTCTTCGCACATTCTGCCATCAACTCCTTCCCCAAAGGCGCTGCGCCGGACCCAATTTGCCTCAACGACGATGTATCATACTTCTTTACTACACTATTCTTAGCCAGAGCCAGCACAATAGGGGGCACAAGCCACAAATGTGTCACTCTATACTTCTCCACAGCTCTCAAAAACATCTCCAAATCGAACTTCGCCATTGAGACGATCGCATCGCCCCTCTGCAGTTGCGAATACATAATCACAGCCAGTCCAAAAACATGAAACATAGGCAACACACATAAGTACACCCTGCCCATCTCCCCTGCGAGTTGTTGGTCAGCAGTAACCATTAGAGCCGACGCCACAAAATTCCCATGGCTCAAAACCACTCCTTTACTCAACCCTGTTGTGCCCGAAGAGTACAACAGAGCAGCCGTATCGCTCGATTTAATTTCAGCCACAGGAAATAAATCCGACACGGACTCATAATTCTCAACCAAATCAATGAACCATGTAACCTTTGAATTCGAGCTAATACCACTCAAGTTGTAATTTTTCTCGGTACCCATTATTATGTATTTCAATCCGAACCCTTTAACCTTATCCCATAATTCAGGAACGGTAACAATAACCTTTGGCTTACAATCCTTGACTTGTTTTGAAATCTCGGATACCGTATACAGAGGGTTTACAGTGGTGGCAATAGCTCCGATTGCGATGATCGCAAAGAAACAGATGGGGAATTGGATTGAGTTGGGGGAGAAGATGAGGACGACGTCGTTTTTCTTGATACCCAATTGGTGGATGAAGGCGTGGGAGAGTTTGGCGACGGTGGATTTGAACTGGGAGAAGGTGAGGGTTTGGCCTGAGTCAGCGTCGATGAGGGCAGGTTTGTCGGAGTAAGAGGAGGAGTTCCGGAAGAGGAATGAGACCATGGAGAGGTTTGGGTCATTGGGCAGGAGCAGAGGAGAGCGAAGGGATCTGTATATGCCGTCATGCCCATAACCAGATTTCTCCATTGGCTAATTCGAATGCTGGTTCTGTTAGAGGGTTCTTACACAAGTTATAAAGGAGTAAATTCTTGTGACAGCTCATTAATGAGGTAATCTTGCTAACGCCGGAGAGAAGAAGTCCAAGATTGGATATACCCGCCGAAATGTTCCCAATTCAATAGTGCCACGTGGTTGTAAAGTGGTCCCCACAGGAGTACCACCACGTGGTTGTATAGACCTCTCAGGAACGTGTGGTTGTAAGGTGGTCCAGAATACCACGTGGTGGTACTCCTAAATTATTGTATTCCTATAATTTCACGTTCTGAAAAAACAAAAACAAAGAAAGATATACACCTGCAAAACCTGTATTTTTGTCCACCTCCTAGGTCACCGAATCAGTTTCAAATCCAAAAATAGCACGCGCATTTTGTTCATTGGCATAATTAGTCATTGTACGCGTAAGTTGCCCCGAAAACGCATATTATATTTTCCAGAATGATGCCACCAAGATAACGTCTGTTCCATGACGATAATTGGCCCAGCGGCGTTCTTTCTGATGCAGGACGGTTTGTATTTTATTGTTTGGGACTATGTAAACGGGAAAGGAGAAATTGGTTTGCCAACCCATCTGCAGAATGCAGTTTGCCGATTTGCGGGCTCGTACCAGGTCCATTTTGATGATCTAGGTCATTCACTTGGAGAGCTTATTGAAAATTTTAATCATGACATGCTTTCATCGGAGATTGATCAATATCTCATTTTCCTTTGACAAAATTAATACCAATAAAATTGGATTTGATCCAGTATCCCTACGTTCATTTTTCTCGAAAAAAATTGTGTTCCGAAAAGAGATTGTTCGGTATCCAATGAACATGATTTTTTTATCATGATTGAAATTCTCAATGAGTTTTACAAAATGAATGGTTTAGATCATTCAAAATGCAATTTTGTTCACTCTCTTCAATCTTGCAAGTGAGCAAACTGCATGCTGCATTTTATTTTGTCAATCGATAGAAGAAATCATTTACAAAGAAAGAAAGAAAAAACTCCTCTAATGCAATAACACTCACACTTAGATGGGGAGATTCGAACTCCTGACCTCCTAGTGAGATGTAAGAATTTTGATCAACTGAACATATTGTAGTTGTATACCCCAAATAGTCAACTTTCTTTTTATGTTCGACCAGGGACCGAAGTTGACTCATCCCTACTTTCAGCAAACTCCAGGTATCAAGAAGCTCAGGATATATAAACCTCTGCCTTTTAAAAAATATCCAGTTAAGTACCCTTTTTAAGGATATATAGAATAGCAGAAATATTTAAATACATTTGACTTTTTAGCAGATCATAAAAATCACTTTCCCAAGACCTCTTCCATGCCATCCCTACTTTTAACAAACTCCGGGAATCAAGAAGCTCGGGATATAAAAACACTTCTGCCTTTTTTTAAAAATATCAAGTTGAGTACTTTTTCCAAGGAAATATAAAATAGCAAGAATATTTAGATTGGTTTAAGGGAATTGCCTTCTACACTCTCCTTTTTATTACACACTTTTTTTTGTTCTTATTCATATGAATTTACCTTTTTACCGTTTCATAAGTTCACTTTTTTACACATTAAGGGGCAATAGAGTAAATTCACACCAAATAAAGACAAAAAAGCAAGTATATGTGATAAAAATGGGAGTGTAGAAGTCAATTTCCTAAGTTTAATTCTTTAGTGTATCATAAAAACCTACTTTCCCAAGACCTCTACCATCTCTTCGAGACCTCGGGCGGATCAAAGCATATTGACTTGGCTTGCGAAAGAAAGTGGATACCCAAATGCCAATGAGGCAACTCCAAAGGAAAAACACTCAACACAGAGGCCGTGTTCTCTATCCAAATTTACCATAAAAACACAATAGCTCAAAAAGAATCTAAGTAAACACACACAGAGACAAGAACTCAATTGACTAAACATGCCAGCACCGAATTTCTGCAAGGTTCACGATGTTAAGAGGTGTTGGGGCGCCACGTGACGGTACGGCAAGACCACCCAATAATCAATCTATTTTAAGACAATGGAATGGGTGAACTATCAGGATTTGTGTACTTCTGCCGGCCCAAATGGTCCAAAACTTGCCAAGAACTTGACACGGAAAAGAATAGTAGTAGTATTTTCTTTAGAATACCACACTACTAGTTTAATTCCACAGTTGAGACAGCAAATGCCAGGTCAACGGGGACTAGCTAGCATTTTCATTTTTAATCAGGGAACAAATTCAGTGGCGTCTCTCAACCCCAAATCCTATTTCTAAATATAAATTGGTTTATACTTTTTCTTGATGAAGGGGCGCACAGGACCGTCCATCCCCAAAGACCCGGTGGGGTTTTGACCGATTCAGATTATTTATCCCCCATTTTCTATCCCGGCCCCCTTTTAGCCTAGGACCACATGTTCAATAAAAGAAAAAGTAAGAAAGCAATATTATTACGGCAATATTATAATTATGTTCCCAGCAATCCAGCCAAAAAACAATGGGATTCAATTATACGGCAATATGTTGAATTATTCAGATCCGGTAGAAAAAGACTGGCAAAATAACATAATAGAAAAGAGATACCTTTTCATTCAATCTACCTAACCTTAAACTAAGCATGGAAATGACAACAGGTTTGTAGCTCAATGACACCTCATGTTCCTTTTCTTGTAGGAGGACAAGATTCGAGTCTCATGAAGGGCATCGTGTGGTCCAGGGCTATGGAGAGTCTTTGAACCTCCTGTGGTCTAGTTGCTACTAACTGCTTACTTTCTCCTAACCCCCGCTGATGTATACCGTTTGAAAAAAAAAAAAATTACCATTGAAACTACGTCAATTTTTTTTATCCAAACCAACGGTCAAGAAGACAAGTGACAAACAAATCCAGAACACATCGTTATCTTTCATGTGTTTTTTTAATCACTGGCCAGCCAACAGAGAGGCAATGCGTCCGGTAAGTCACCCCATGACTTTCGACGGTGGTTTTAATCCGGAAAGGCTTTGTTGTATCCGTCGATAATAAAAATTAAGGTGCTACTCCCATGTTTTAAAAGATGTAAAAATTGATGATTCATTAATAATTTCCGTGCAATTATTTTTTATTGTAGCCATTACAAATCATTCACTTGGGTTATCTTTTAACCCAAATGGATGAGGGCCGGCATTGTTTTTACGATATAGTTTATTTTTACTTGTAATCGTGGAAACCCTCTAGCTATTATTCTCTCCGTCCAATTTGTTTATCTCTCGGTCTATTCTAACATGTAGTACTCCATACAACACTATTTATATCTTTTAATAGGTTATATGTTTTTTTTACAATATGAATCTTGTTTGATACATATCAATAAATTCTACTGAACAAAGTGTTCAAAATCATAAAACCAAATTAGAATAGATAAGTAATTTTAAAATGACACCAACTCCTGAAAAGAAGTACTAATAAATTGGGACGAAGGGAGTTTTTTTTGAATGATAATTATTATTGTTGTTAGTTTTATCAGAATGGTATGTGCAAGGCACATGGCGTAATCGACTCATGGTGTGATTCACTTGGAAGTTATATAGACATATGGTGTGCTCCTATTCACTTAAAATTTTATTTTATTTTATTTTTTGCAAGGGGAAGCAAAAGAATTGACAATTTTGATTTTTTTATAAATAACCTGTTAAGACTTCATGGTATAAGGCTATCTCCAACAAATATAAATCTTTTGTCTACTCTCAGCACGTATATGATGCACGCCACACTTTCTTTCAAAAAGTACAAAATCATATATAATTCACTTCGGCCACTCATATTCATGTCATATCTCTTTTGATTTTTCCACCTCATAGTGAAAAAAAATATACCTTTCAAACTTCCCATCACGTCTTCTATTACATCAACTATTTCTAGTAAAATTTTCGCATAAAATAGTAGATCTTAAATCGATGAGAGGTAAATATCATTAAAAATAAAGGACTTTTTTAGTGTTTTCAAGCATACCACGAGTATAACTAAGAGTAGGAGTAGCAACTTGGAATCCTATGTATGGATTTCGTTCTTGAAGATTGGTGTGTTGCCTTCCGTCTTCGATCTTCCTTCATGTAATCGATTTTGAAGATTAATAGAAGAATCTTTTGTCATCAATTTTGCATTGCTTTGATTGTCACGTTACGTCAAATATTGAAGTCCTGAGATACTATGATCGATGGATCATTCTTTGTCTTGGGAAATAAGCCACATTCGAGCCCTTTTTTGTTTGTTGCCTTTGTTTGCATATTCTCTCCCTATCCACTCCAGAGGAGTAAAACATTGGTAACAAGCATAGAGGTCAGTTTTTACCGTCTCAACCAAATGTCCACTTTACCAAACAGCTTTTCATTCATCTCTTGATGATTTTTGTGCATTCTTCCGTAGTGTAAGTCCCTTAGAAGTATCTAATTAAACCCATTTGGCCCATCTCGAAAGGCGTTTGAATCCCACTTAAGTGTTTGCTCCAATTTGAAAAAAATTGATCATTTGAACAAAAGGCCATTTTCAAACTCTGTGTTTGATTGCTGAGTTGTGTTAAGTAGTTAGTTGTGAAGCTGGGTTTAAGCGTTGTGTGTTAATCTCGAAGAACTCGAAAGAGGATGGCTCCAACTTCATATTTTCTTTTGTGCTTTTCCCAGATATCACAAAAACACAGGCATAACTCATGAGTACAAAACTGAAGGGCAAAAGTTGATTGGCTTAAATTGCGAAGTAATGTTCATAAATTTGAATAAACGTCTATTGAAGAATACTCTAGCTAATCTTGAACAAATCAGGTAAAGCCAAGATTTTAAAAGACCTCCAGGAACTTACAATCGACCACCACAGTACATTTGTTGAGTTTCGCATGCATGATGCCGATTTCAGGCATGATCTTGGACTTCATATCTTGGACTGGACTTGCTCTATGAGCACCCTTCTGAGGATCTTCCCCGAAGCTGTTTTAGGAACACTGTTGATGAATGTTACCCACCGCAATCTTTTGAAAGATGCAACCTGAAGAAGAACAAGAAGACAAATCAAATGAATATATGTTAAGCATTTTTTTGTTATGGTTAGTTAATTAGGAAGGAAAATGGTTAACAACAGCCAACATAGAGACCAAAAAACATTAATTGAGCGTTTAAATCTCCTCACTTTTTGATCATATGCTTAAGAACCACTAATCAGAAATTGTTTGTGTACTAATTAAAATGGCCTAGTTGTTAGCCAAGCAAATAGTACCTACAAACAAACGTTTAGGAGACACCATCTATCGTTTTGCAACCATTTCAACGATGAACTGCTCCCATGATGATATCCAATGCTACCTAGTATCGTCATAATATCAAGTTATCGACTAACTTACAGTTGGGAAACTGAGCTCGAGGGGCCTGGAGGCATGCAAACCCGCACACCAGAGGGCCAAACCAGATCAAAGAATCAAGGATTCCTCATTCTCAGGTTAATTTGGGCAAGTTCCAGAAGAAATCCCTTTGGCGACCCGTTGACTTGGGCATGCGAACTACTATATATGAAATATTAGTCATCTAATGCTGTACGGTACCTGGTCTGCAATGAATTTCTTCACATCATCTTCTGAAAGAGAACTATTAGGAGAGCGGACGACATATGCAGCCGGGACCTCTCCAGCTTTAGCATCAGGAAACCTAAAAGGAAGAGTTATCAAAAAAACAGTTCATATAATTTTCACGAGCTAAGAAGTTTAAAGTCGGAGAAATTGCCATGTTTACTTACGGAATGACAACAGCATCTAGTATTTCAGAATGAGAAACAAGCAACTCTTCAAGCTCTGCTGGTGCGACCTAGCAAGAACAAAAGAAAATTAAAAAAACAAACATTATGAACTACGAGATAAATCAAGTGCAACAACATGATCGACCACGTAATTTTATGAGGAACCATGAATATTCGACCTGGGTAGTTGGCCTTTTGGTTATACAATAACACTACGTACTGTGAGGTTACGGGTTCAAATCTTAATAGGAGTTTGATATCCGCTGTGGTTAGTTGGATGGGTTAGGGTAAAGTAAGTTCTTCTACAGTATGGCAAGAAATTTGCAAAGGTTTTTTCCAATGATTTGAAAAGAAAGCCATTCATATGAAAAAGCAAAGCCAATAACTCCCAATTAGGCAATCCTCTGAGGTAAAACTAATACTTCAGATTTTAGACAAGCAAGAGTAAGCACTCTGGGCACGGGTTGGGGGGGGCTACTAAAAGAACGAAGATACAAATACTTATCCAAAAAAAGATACAAGTAAGATGAGTGTGGGCTCCCCGTCCGGCGCGATCGAAAAGTCGCCATCCGGATTTTTGAGATGGATGATTCGAGGAATTGAGAGTTTGTTTGAGAAAAAAAAGGGCTTTGGTCTAGCGAAAACATCGAGATTTTGGATCCGAGAGCCACGTTACGAGCGGGGAAGGTTTTGTTGAAAAAGCACCCCGCTCGCCTGGTAAAAATCGGTTTCTACTAAGCATTTTAAATGAGGGATTTAATATCATTTGAAAAACTTAACTTTAAAACATGTACGGGAAAAGAACACAGGATTAAATATAACACATTGGCGTGCTTGTGATACGAACTGTACAGTATGAAATGGATGAGCAATATACAGAAAATGAAATAACAGTATTACAGCAGTCCGCCAATATCATGTGAAACACTGCACGACGATTCAGATACGTCGCACGGTGTAACTAAAACACCGTGCGGTGCACCTGTCGACATATTCCAGTATCAGTTCACTTTTACATGACAAAACAAACCATAGGTCCGCATAATAGTTTTTTAGATTTTCCGAATTTCTAAAAAATGATTTACGAGACCCTTTTGTTCATCTCCTCATGTAAAGTAATGCTAAAAGTTCTTTGAAATTTTAAAAGATTTAATAAAAAACTAATTTTTAACATGAAACTTGACTATGGAATGTACCCGCACAAAAAACAATAAACAGACTAAACATAATAACATAAGAAGGAGTACGTACAAGAAATAAAATAATGCATGGTGTAATACACTACGTCGTGCGGTGTTGTAAATTGCCGCACGATATAGCATATCTAGTGCAGAAATTATTTTTTTGTGCTTTCTGAATATAAAGCTCGTTTGAGACCCAAACTCAGTATAGAAAGATCAAGAAGAGTCTCGATCGGCTCCCCTCAAAGCTAAATGTGATTTAGCCCAAGGAATTTGTTTATACCTTTTGATTGAAACTTGGATGTGCTTGAAGATGGAGGAATGAAAATTGATTTGGACTTGAAATACTTGAATGGGGATTAAAGGATGTGAGGTTGTTTGGATGCTTTGAGCTGGAGGTCTTCCTAAATCAGTAGTTTACTGAACTTAAAAGTATAAGAAGAATGGAGGTATTTTTAGAGAGAGAAAGTGAAAGTCCAGAAAATGGCAGAAAAACTTTATTTGGAGTTGAAGGGGTACTTCTCAACTAGAGGGGGGTGTATTTATAGGCAAGATTATTGCACCTGCAGGCGTGGCCGACAATTTTTTACAACTGTCAGAACTTTTTCCGAAACGCCGCGCGACACAATGAAAAATGCCATGCTGCATATTGAAATCCCGTGCAGTGGAGCAATTTTTTGAAATTTTTTGAAATGCCACGCCACGTTTTGAAATGCCGCGCGGTTTTTCGAGACAGCCCAGTACATTGAACTTCGTGAGGGCGCCCCGGACACTCCCAAACTCGGATTTAAGCGTGGTTCAAAGCGTTGGAAAGCTTGTCAAGTCCTCTTTCTAACCCAATTGGTTTCACTCAAAGGCATTTTATACATTGAAATGTGTGTCCATTTTACTATCAATGTGTCATGAAAAAAGTTATTTTGACCAAGCAAACGCATTTTTCTCTTTGCAATTGAACCGGGGGCCACCCCATATGTTTGGGAAGGGGTTTTTTTTGAGGTTTAAAGAAGAAGTGATAGAGGAGCAACAATCCAAGTCTTAAAGGTATATTTTTTCTTATTTCATTATCGGGAAACTTAAAGATTATTCGGAGGCCCAAATTGGGGTGTCTACAATGAGTGTAGCTAAAAAATGATAATATTAAGATGGATGTGTGACTAGACTTTGTGACATAGAATGAGAAACGAGAACTAGAAAATAAGATGAGAAAAATAGATTAATGTGCTTTAGACATATTTTATCGTAGATTGACTGATGCGATAGTTAAGAAGAGTGGTATAGGCACGGTTGAGGGTAAAACTAAGGGAAGGGTTAGACTAAAATTTATGCTGGAGGCACTAGTTCCAAAGGATTTAGTTTTTTCTATATTATGGAATACTATGTCCTCAATACAGATGCCCAACACAGAGCCAATTGATGAAAAAACGAATTCATGTAACCTACCCCAATTGATTGTGACTTAAAGGTCCATTCAATTTTGGTTCGCACTCCGGTTAACAATCCAATGTGATCCTTGAATATGTGAAGGAGATGAAATTGTTGTTTTAATTTAGTATAGTACATTATGATATATTTGACTTGTCATTGATGTAATATTTATCACTTACAAGTGATAATCATAGTAGTGGTATGCATCGATCACAAATCAAATGACATATATATATGTAAAATATTAAATTAGAAATAACAGAAATAGCTTTAAGAAAAAATGACAATTTCTGAGTAGGGAAAAAATACTACTGCCTAATTACAAGAAGCACAATCCCTTTTAATAATAGGAAGCACCTAGACATACTACTACTTAGTTCTAGGAGGAACTTCCGCAAATTGGATGAAGACGACATTTATTTTATTATTATTATTATTATAGAGGAAAACTACCAAGGCCGAATGGACAGTTAGTTGTAGACTTATAGTGAACAAAAAATGTACCTGAAACCCTTTGTACTTGATCAACTCTTTAAGCCGGTCAACGACAAATAGTTGTCCTTCCTCATCAAAATATCCAAGATCTCCTGTGCGGATCCAACCCTCATTGTCTATGGTAAGCCTGGTGGCCTGTGGATTGTTAAAATAACCTGGAAAAAAAATACTGCTTATAACTTTTATTGAATGTAAAAGGAAGCAATTAAAAGAGCATACTATCAAAGCAGCATTCTTCAATAGGCTTTACTAGAGCAATTCAAATTATGTCATACAAATGGATGAAGTTAGAATATTCCAAACAACAAATACAGTGAAATGCCATTTCATCTAATCTGTTTATTTCTTGTTTGAGTGGTTTATATATTTGCATTCTGATGAACCACTCGTCAATAACAAACCACGAAACTCTGCAATACATTACCTTGCATAATGTTAGCTCCCCGAGCCCATATCTCCCCGAAATGTTTAGGAGGAAGAGGCTTCTGAGTTTCTACACTAACTATTTGGCATTCCACTCCTGCAACAACCATTCCTGCTGAACCAGAATTTCGAGGACCTTTTCTGTCATCCTCCATTGAGATAATCCCACAAGTTTCTGTCATTCCAAAGCCCTGAAATCAAGAGTACTTTTCCACTTTAGAGTTTAATTTAAGATCCCAATCCTATCTCATACACTACATGAACAAAAGTAAGGTCATTCATATCAACCAATTAGATGCGCGCCAATTACCAAGTATGATAGCCTAATTCTCACTCAAGTTTTAATGTAATTGGATGTAAAAATTTAAAATGAAAACCAATGATTTGCATCTTTATAAGATGTTTTTCTAATTGGGGACTTACAAGTTCAAGCATTGAGAATAGTTCAAGGCTTCAAGCCAATGACTATTGGCAACTTCAATATGCAAAAATGGACTGATTTTGAATGGAGACCAATAACTAAGCTTATCATGCACATGACTATTCATAAGCTCCACATTAAACATTCATATGTCCTCATATTCGATGCTAACATGTTTATTTCCACGAATGCACACGCGAAACTCTAGGCCGAAAACAATTAATTTAGAGAAAAGTCTACAATATACACCCTTAAAATGATGTACGTGCCATATGCACCTATTTTATGGTTCATTTATAATATTTTAGTGTGTTTCATAACTTCTGTTCTAGAATTCATAACTTTTCAGCAGTACGATTCGTAACATTTTCGTTATGATTCATAATATTTTGGTGTATCTCGTAACCTTTATACGATTCATAACTTTTTAGCAATATGGTTCGTAATATTTTTGTTAAGGAAATAGAATCTCACATTGCTTGGGACTGGAATGAGTGATCACTTAATAACATTTGAGACCTCTCCACTCATTGCCAATTGATTTTGAGATGGACATAAAATTTCTACATGGTACAAAGCTCTACGACATCTGTCTGACTAAAGTGATCCTACAGAAATTCACTCAATCTGAAGCAAGAAAATGACCTAGGTCATGGCGATAGTAATGAATTCATCCCCATATTCAACTACCTCATCGTCTATTACAGAACTTGCGACTATAAAGTTGAATCTACCTCCATCTCTAGTGTTCTTGATATCAAACATTAATTAGTTTGTTCCTATTAAACTCGAATCCCACAATTATGTGATATGGAGAACACAAATCGAACATGCATTGAAAGCTAATGGGTTTTTCTGATATGTTGATGGAACAATTCCATGTCCATTGCCCACTGCTACCCTAACTATTGAAGTTTCTCTTTCTTATCCTGATATTGCTCTCTGGAAAATTGTTGATAGTCAGTTGTTATCATGCCTAATTCCTACAATCTCTGCCTCCACAGTACCATTAATTCTAGGGCTTGAACATGCTTATAAAGTGTGGGAGGTTATTGAACACAGGTTTAATTCAGTGACGGCAATGGTAGGACTCCCTAGATCTTTGTACTTTGGAGCGATATTCCTTTGAATGATAGAACTCACTTGCTCAGTAAGGAATATCTTCTTTTGAACATTAAGCTTGTGCTTCCGAGTGCATAGATCCTTAAGAAATTTTCCATACGAAGGGATTTGCTTGACCGCATCTATGAGAGGAATGTTGATCTTCACTTGATTGAATAATTCATGCAACTCCGCATTGAGATTTGGTTTCGCCAAGGCCTTCAAACGAATAGGATATGGTGCCAGTGTTGGAATAACTCGAGGATCCGGTACACTCTCCTTCTCCTTGCCTTTTTCCTTTCCTTCGAGAACCTCCTTGCTTACCTCTTTAGGAGACTCCCCAAGAGTTGATGTTGGAGTTGAACGTTCGATAGGAGGGGGCAACAAGGTAGGTTCTAGAGGCATCACCATTTGATTATCCACCATCTTGCCACTTTGAAGAGAAATAATAGCCTTTGCTTGTTCGGGAAAAGTCACCGAAGAGCTAGCAAAGTGAAGACCTTGAGAAAGTGCATTAGGCGGGTTAGAAGTAGTCTGCGGATTAGGTTGAGGTTGCATAGGAAACCTCCCCTTTTCTTGCTATAACAATCCACCGTAGTTGTCAATTTGCCCAACTGGTTCCTGATATCACCCATCATTTGAGTTTATTGTTCATTGATGATTGTTTGCCCTTGCAAGAATATATTCAGTTGATCCTCCAATGAACGTTTCAAGGGTTGTTGCTGAAATTGGCTTGAGCTTGGAAAGGGCCCCAAAGGAGCAAAACCTGGTGGACCTTGCGCTTGAGGAAAACAGAAAGCATTTTGAGGTTGCTTCCATGGTAACTATGGAGCGGGAGGTGAAACTTGAGAAGAACCCGCATCATTTGATTGATTCCATTGGAAGGCTAGATGTTGTCTTGTCCCCGGATTCTAAGATTAGGTGAAGGGATCAAAACGTTGCACTGCATGTACCTCCTCGAAAGCAATTCCATTAATCACATTCTTGAGAGCAGGAATATTGGGACATGCCTTAGTAGAATGGCCCACCATTTCGCATATGATACACACCTCCTCCACTTGACGTACCACTTTGACTTCTTGAGATTGAGCATTCTTCAATTCCAACTTATCGAGCTTCCAAGAAATTTCCTCCAAGCGAGTTTCAAAAGCACTTTGCTCAGCAATAGAGAATTTCCCCGAACCAGTAGGAACTTGATTGTGCATTGTCCTCTCCCTAGGATTTACAAACTGCCACGTTTGAGTTTTCTCAGTCAACTTCTCATAATAATCCCCCAAGCATCCTCAAGTGTTTTCCCCATAAAGTTGCCTCCTCCCAATGTGTCTAGAAGTTGTTTACTCCCTTGAGAACACCCCATGTAGAAGTAAGTGACTTGCAAATACAAAGAAAAATTGTGATGAGGAACCGCCATGAGTAAGTCCTTATACCGTTCTCAATACTTGTGAAAAGTCTCTCCATCCCTTTGCTCGAAATTCTGAATCTAATTCATAAGCAACTTTGTTCGGCTGGCCGGAAAGAACTTGGTCGTGAAAGCATCTTGAACTTTTCCCCAGTTATGCAGTGACCGAGGCTTCAGAGAATTAAGCCATTGTTTCGCCTTATGCTTCAAAGTGAATGAAAACAGCTCGAGAAGAGCCTAATCCAGTTGATTCTGAGCAGGGATAAAGGAATGTAGAACAGACTCGAACTCCCGGATATGAGAATACGGATCCTCTAACTCTCAGCACCCGAAATTCTGGAACCACCTGGAGATATTCAGCTTTGAAATCAAAGGCATTCCCAGCTGCTAGAGTCGAAATAACTATAGGTGATACTTGAGGACCCCGTTCTGGATTAAGATATTCACGCAAAGTGCAAACTACAGCTTCTTCGGCCATTAGGCCTTTGCAATGACGTTTGCGAAATAATTTTCGAGGCGAAGAATGGGAAGGATATGCCCGAGCAATACTCTAGATTTTAGGCACAGAAGAAGAACAATGAAGCCGATTGGAAATAAGACTTCGGTACACAGGCACACACCAAAACAACTACTACTACCAACAAACTACCAAACTGAAGGGGCTAAGCCACCACCTCATCTCAGCAACAGAATATGCGAGGGGTTATGCAACCACCTCGGCTAAGCAATGCAATCAACTAACGCAATTAACTAAACTAAACTACAATAACTAAAAATAGACTCAACATTTAACTTAGCTTCGTTACACCTCAGGTTATGATATGAAGATCGGTTAAAGGTATCCACTAAGCTAAATACAAGCTACCAAACAAACTACTAAATGAAAGCGGGATACTTACAGTGGTTTGTCGAACTTCCAAAAAAGCCATAATAAGATAATCCCCGGTAATGGCGCCAAAAATACTTCATTTGCGTCAATAAATAGAAATATGATCACCCCAAGCGTAGGGTAATTACGTCATTTGAAGCATAATAATCCGGAAGACCGGGATCGTACCCAATAGAATAATTAATACGGCTTGGATGGATTTGTAGAAGTAAGCAAGATTTTCGGCCTTTAGACAGCCAACTTTGTTTTACTTTATGCGGTGGAAATTAAAAGGCTAAATTAAATGGCGAATTAACTAGAATAAAAGGTAGGCTAGGTCTAGGAGATCCTAACACCCACAACTCAAGTCAAATCACTCTTCTCATCCTACCACTCAATTTGAGATACACAACTAAGGTTCCCAACCCAGAAGATGCATGGTTCAATTACCAAGCTAGTTCTAGAATTCATTTAGCAAACACCTCGAGCGATAGAGCTCCAAGTATCATGTGTGGTAAGTAGGCTCGCTCTTACCTACACATGATCAAGGAAGTTAACACCTTAGTAATTTGATAAACAAATCCGAACTACACATCGATTTTCAAACCAAAGATTCAAACTTTATGATGAGAAAAACAAATTTAACTCAAGCTATGAGGTACTAATCACCCCATGACCTAGCCTTGAAAAACTACTCACTCATATCTAGAGAGATAAAAGTAAGCAAAAATATAGCTAACATATTGAAAATAACAATTCTTGAAATAAACTAGTGAATATAATAGATCGAAAGAGTAGCTACAACTTTAATGAAGACAATAATAGAAAAACTAAACTAATTAAGTCAAGAAATTAAATATTCAAAGCTGGAAAATGAAGAACAATTCAAAAAGTAAGCAAATCTAATTCTAGATCTAAAAATGGGTACATTTCTATCCAAATCGTGCAAATGTGACATAACGGGGTATTTATACCGCCCCTATTTTGCGCACAAAATATTCCAAAGATGCTCCAAAGATTCCCCTCTGAAACCCTCGGTACCAATACCAAACATCTTAAGCTACTATGCTAGGCTACTCGGTACCGATACCGAATGGTTTAGGCATTTTCTTTTACCTTTTCTTTACTTTAATTTATTTAATGAAAATAAGGACGTACCCCTCATTTGGAAATAATGGCATTACCAGAATTTTGATATTTCAATTCAATCAAAATGTTGACCCCCAACTTTTAGTGTAAAATAGAAAACAACACATTCTTCTATCGAAGAGATGGCTCAAAATATGACCTTGCTATTCGAATAAAACCTTGCAAATTTGAAATTGCTCTTAGAAAAATTCAATGATTAATTACCGTCATTTTTTATCTTGAAAATCGATATTTTTTCAAAAAGTGATTTTTCCATACTTAGATAGATTTTCAGGGGCCGACAGGGTCTTCATTGGTTCCTCGGGTACTTGGACACACTCGAGCCATCCGTGACGTCAAAACATGCCTTGTTCACACAATTTACCTAAAAACATTAAAAACATACATTACGTGCAATATCAAATAAAAATGACTAATTTAACGACGAAATTAAACTAAACTAGAGATCTAGCGCACCATGTTTGGCAATATCGGGTGCTTATCACACCCCCCAACTTGAACTTTGCTAGTCCTTAGCAAACGAAATGCAGAAAATTTGAAAACAAAGATATTATACAATCCTTCCACTATCACAACTCAAAACATGCTCAAAACTACCAACTAGCAAGAGTTCCACAATCCGGATTTTTTGTTTCATTTCTACAATTCACAGCTTGAGTATCCAACTAAACAGCTAAGTATCAAGTAAGTTAAGAGCAAGCTAAAAAGATTTGTGTCCTCGAACAAAGGGAGGATACGGGACACAAAATCTGCGAATTTAGACTAAAACCACATCCCACGAAATATGCTCGATAACAAGGCAAAAGCGAACAATAACTACCATGCCTCAAACAAGGAGAGCACTTTATTAACAGAATTGAAACTAGCAGATGATATTTGGATAACGAAGGGAAAACATGCCATAATACTAACGATGCAAATATCAGACAATCAATCATAAAGGAATCCAGACGCATAAAAGATCAACTAAGGACTATTTTTTAGCTTATAATGACCTTGGTTACAAATGGAATGGACTACAAAATAGTGTAGTGGCCATATGCTAGCATTGTTCATCTACTATTGGCCACTACTGACACCCTAAACTACCCAAGACATGACCACACGCCGGTCAAGCACTAAACAAAGTTACAAAAAAGAAATGAAGAAAACTACTAGATAAGTCCTACTAAAACTACTACCACTGCCTCCATCACACATAGTCGTCATCCTCATCCGGCTTCTAATGGTATTGAGCTTTGAGCTCCCCCTTTCCATCGGACTCTTTCTCGTCCAGAATGTATGCTAGCCCATAAGTCAAACCAATTCTCTTATCAAAGTATTCAACCCTCTTTCAAATCTATTTTTGCTTTTTCATAGTATTTCTTTGATCTCCTTTCTTTGAGGAATAGGGTCGTTTGAGGTGAGATTAGTAGCGATAGAGATAGATGAGCCAATTTTGGGACTTTTTGGAAAGGGAGATGAAAATTTGGGGCTTTTGCTTTTGTAGTGGGAGAAGAGAGAGACAGAATCACGTATCAATTCTTTGCCTTTTTGTATTCCAACCACTTCTATCACATTCACACCACCCCCAAATCTCCTTAAATCATTGAAAACTATTTTTACACAACCCTCCAAACTTTCGGTTGCCTAGGTTAAAGCAAAGAATGGGAAACATACCAGGATGCAAAGTAGGACTAGGTGACACAAATGTGGTATGATCACGCAAAGAATGCCTTGTATCCTTTCCTAAGTGCGCCATGGATTCCAAAATTATTCAAAATCGACATTAAACACAATTAGATATGGACATGCGATTATTCACCTACACTACAAGCATGTTTAATGAAAGATGGGAATATAGACAAAGCTTGCTCAAAAACTTTACTCAACACATAGACCATTCAATTTTTACCATGCATGCAAGTTGAGAAGCACAAAATTCTTAGGATTGTCACGAACTCTTGCCAACTAACAATTATTAAGCATGCAACAAGTCATGAAAAGAGCTAAAAATCTATGCCAAAAAAGAAAGATTGCAAGCAAAAAGCTATACTAATTTTTTGAATTTTCTCATTTTTTTGGTTTTTTAATTTTTCATTTGTTTTTGGATTTTTCACAAAAATGAAACAAATAGCACATAGCTTACCTCTCCCTCCCTCCCCCCACCCCAACCCAACTTAAAGCGATGCTATGCCCTTATAGCATGAAGAACAAGAGCGAAGAGAGGAAAAGTGAGTGAATGTATCGTCCAAAGAGAATTTCAACCCCTAAATACCTTGACCAAGTTGGAGGATTTAATGCCAATGTCTTGCTCCGACCTGATTTGATGCTTCTAGGGTTTATTCCTTCGGTTTTACCAATTCGGAACCATAGCTAGCCACACTGGGTCATATCCAAGGCTTTATTGGACTAACAACCACTGCTCTTAGCTGCACCCATACTTAGGGCTCCTGAACGGCTCACTCGCCCTGGCTTTAGGCCCAAACTATCAAGGCTGGTGTGGTAGCATATAAACCCTGAAGAAGACTTAAGAGAAAGACCTTCCACAAGACAAATGACATTAGAACCACCGGCCCATGTTATCCGGCTTCAAAACAAACAAGATAAACAAGATATAAAATAAAGAAGACACAAAGAACATGCAAAACAAATGAAATACACCACCCGATCATCACGCAATCACACGAGTCATACTTTTCTTCCCATTCCCTACCGGTGGGGTAAGAAATGGGTGGCTATACTAGACCGTTGAAAGAGAAAAAGAAAACAGAAAAAGAGAGAGAGAGAGAGAGAGAGAGAGAGGGAGAGGGAGAGGGAGAGGGAGAGGGAGAAAGAAAGAAAGAAAGGGTTGTGGGCTACGAACATTTAGCACACCATTAAGAACTATTAGAAGAAACAGAGCACTCCAAGCTACATTTTTTGCCAAAAAATGAACTCGACCATGCCACAAAATAAAGTACTTTGAGTAAAGCAATTGCCGAATTCGTTTTAAAAACTTAAGTTCCACCAAGTGCATTCCCCAAACATAATCAACTTTCAGTTTGTTGACAAAATCTACAATATAAGGATGATAAACCACAAGAAAATCGTCAACACCAAGAAAATCAATTAGTTTTAAGATTGGTAACTTCTCAAGAATAGGCCCACATGCATCTTATTTTTCTAACAAAGAGTATAAGTAATCTACCTCGGCATCCATTTCCTTAGCGGTGAGGAGATCAAGGCGTGGAGAACTCGAAGGGACAATTGTAGCTTCCATGGGCTTCAACTCTTCAAAGATTGGTTCATAAGCATCTTGTTTAGCCAACAACGAATACAAGTAATCCACTTCGGCCTCCATTTCCTTAGTGGTGAGAGGTTTTTCCAATGGATCTTCATAGTAGATGCCCGACATTTCAAGCATGTTCATCTCATGAGCAAGGAGTAATTCCTCTGAGGAAGGATCAAGATACGAGAGATCGGTAGAGACAACTTTAGGTTCCATAGGTGCTAACTCCTTAAAGATAGGTTCAGGTAATGCCCTTAACCGTTGAGGGTATGGCACCGGTATAGGAAAGACTTGTGGGATAGGGTCACTTTCCTTTTTCTTTTTCGCCAGCGCTTGCTTGGGAGGTTCCCCAAGTGTTGATAATGGCTTTGATGGCACTAGGAAGGGCAACAAGATAGGTGTAATCGGCAGAGCAATGATAGCATTATCCACAGCCTTCTCATTTCTCAAAGTGATGATAGACTTTGTTTGCTCGAGGAGAAACACCAAAGAGCTAACAAAGTGTTGGCCTTGGGGGTTCGCCTGAGATTGGGTAGGAAACTTCCCATTTTCTTGTTGTAGGATCCCCACCGACATGGTTGATAAGCACCCGATAATGCAATGTAGGATGCGCTAGTTATCTAGTTTAGTTAATTTTATTGTTTAATTAGTTATTTTTAATTGCTTTTGCTCGTAAGGTTGTTTTGTTTTGTTTTGTAGAAAAATCGTTCAAAGCAGGAGTTTTAAGACCCAAGGTTTGCCAAAGTTATTCAAGGCTCAAAAGATGACCCGACGACTTGAATTGGCCAAGGCAAAGATCAAGGCAAGTCAATGGTCAAGAGCAACCTCAAGCTGCTCGGTACCAGTACCGTGCCATCATTCCAATCGGTACCAAGCTTCACTAGACCAGCCATTGGATTGTTCGGTATCGGTAGGAAAAGGATCATTCAATCGATACCGAGAACATCATGGAAGTCCCTGCGGCAGCTCAAGTTCAACTCGGTATTAATACCACATTTTGACTTCCATCGGTACCGAGACTCTTAATAGCAGTGTAGCATGTTCTCCATCGGTACTGAGGGCCGTAGAGGAGGATTTTTGGAACCTTTTTGGAATATTCCGCGCGCGTACCTTGGAGAATATAAAAGGTGTGATGTCAGATTGTACGAACAACTTTTTGTATTGCATAATTTAGATCTAGCCTGAATTTACTTGCTTTTTGGATTGTTCTTAATTGTTCTTCATGTTCAACACTTTAAATTTAATTTTCTACTTTAGTTAACTAGTTTTTGCTATTGTAGTCTTCATTAAAGTTGTAGCCGCTACTCCAATCTATTGTTTAATCTAATTTTCTTCTAGAATTGTTATTTCAATTATGCTAGGTAGATTTTTGCTTGATCTTATCTTCATATATATTTGTGTGAGTAGTTTTCCAAGATTAGGTCATGGGGTGATTAACACCTCATGGCTCGAGTAAAATTGCATTTTTCACCATAAAGTTTAAACCTTTGGTTCGAAAATTGACGTGGGGTTCGGGTTTATTTGTCAAATTGCTAAGGTGTTAACCTCCTTGATCATGTGTAGGTAAGAGCATTGTCTATTTACCACACATGATGCTTGGAGCTCTGTCGCTCGAGGTATTTGCTAAATAAATTCTAGAGCTAGCTTGGTAATCAAACCATTCTATCTTCCAGATTAAGAACCTTAGTTGAGTATCTTAAACCGTGTAATTGGGTGAGAAATGTATCTTTATTCGAGTCATGGGTATTAGTAATTCCTAGACCTAACCTACTTTTTATCTAGTTTATTCGCTTTTAATTTAACCATTTTACTAGCCACCGCAAACGTAAAACAAAGTTGGCTACCTAAAAACCGAAAATCTTACTTACTTCTATAAATCCATCAAAGCCGTACTAATTATTCCCATGGGTACGATCCCAGTCTTTCGGATTATTATACTTCAAATGGCGTATTAAGCCCTACGCTTGGGGCGTTATTCCTTATATCGGAGCGAACAAAGTAGTGGTCAACTTTCCTATTTGGTTCTTGATCTCTCCCATCATTTGGGATTGTTGGTCGTTAATGGTCATTTGCCCTTGCATGATAGCATTCAACTGATCCTCCAAAGAACGTCTCGAGGGTTGTTGCTGAAATTGGCTTGGGTTTTGGAAGGACCCGGATGGAACGAAACCTGGTGGAGCTTGAATTTGAGGAAAACGGGGAGCACCTTGAGGTTGCTTCCATGGTAGTTATGGAACGGGAGGTGGAACTTGGGAAGAGCCCGCGTCATTCGATTGATTCCATTGGAAGGCCGAATGTTTTCATGTCCCCGAATTATAAGATTGAGATAAGGGATCTAAACGTTGCACTACATGCACCTCCTCCGGAGCAATCCCATTTATGACATTCTTTAAAGCGGAAATATTTAGGCATGCCTTGGTAGAATGGCCCAACATTTCACATATAACGCACATCTCTTCCACTTGCGTACCACCTTAAGGTCTTGAGTTTGAGCGTTCTTCAACTCCAACTTATTGAGCATTCAAGAAATTTCCTCCAAGCAAGTCTCAAAGCACTTTGCTTAGAAATAGAAAATTTTCCTAAATCGATAGAACCTTGATTGAACATTGCTCTCTCCTCAGGATCTGCGAATTGCCATGTTTGAGTTTTCTCGGCCAACGACTCAAAATAATCCCAAGCAGCTTCAGGTGTTTTCCCCATAAAGTCACCACCACCCATGTCTACAAGTTGCTTACTTTCCTGAGAACACCCCATGTAAAAGTAATTGATCCTTAGATACAGAGGAAAGTTATGATGTGGAACCGCCATAAGCAAGTTTTTATGCCGTTCCCAATATTTATGAAAGGTCTCTCTATCCCTTTGCTTAAAGTTCTAAATCTGATCCATGAGCAACTTTCTTCGGCTAGCTGGAAAGAACTTGGTTGTGAAGGCATCCTGAACTTCTCACCAGTTTCGCAATGATTGAGGCTTGAGAGAATTAAACCACTGTTTTGCCTTATCCTTTAGAGTGAATGAAAAAAGCTTGAGGCGAGCCTGATCGAGTTAACCTTGAACAGTAACAAAGGAGTGCAGAATAGTCTCGAATTCACGGATATGAGAATACGAGTCCTCCAACTCTTGCCCTCGAAATTCTGGAACCACCTGGAGATACTCAGCTTTGAATTCAAAGGCATTCCCAGCAGTCGAAGTCAGAATAACTATAGGCGATACTTGAGGAGCCCGTTTTAGATTAAGATATCCACGCAAAGTACGGACTGTAGCTTCTTCGGCCATTGGGCCTTTGCGTTGACAACGACGAAATAATTTGCAGGGTGGAGAATGTGTCGGATATGCCTGAGCAATACTCTGAATTTTAGGCGGAGAAGAAGACCGATGAAGCTGATTTGAAATAGGACTTTGATACACAGGGATACACAAAAATAACTACTACTAACTACCAACAAGCTACCAAACTAGAGGGGCTAAGCCGCCACCTCATCTCAACAACAGAATATGCGAGGGGTTATGCCACCACCTCGGCTAAGCAATGTAATCAACTAAAGGAACTAAACTAAATTAAATTAAACTAAACTAAACTAAAATAACTAAAAACAGACTCAGTATTTAACTTAGCTTCGTTACACCTCAGGTTATGATATGAAAATCGGTTAGAGGTATCCACTAAGCTAAATACGAGCTACCAAACATACTACTAAACTACTAGACGAAAGTAGGATACTTACAGTGGTTTGTCAAACCTCCAAGAAAGCCATAATAAGATAATCCCCAGCAATGGCACCAAAAATACTTCATTCGTCGATATATCAAATAAGATCACCCCAAGCGTAGGGTATAAGCGTCCAATTGAAGCATAATAATCCAAAAGACCGGGATCGTACCCAAGGGAATAATTAGTACGTGGTTGGATTTGTAGAAGTAAGCAAGGTTTTTGACTTTTAGGTAGCCAACTTTGTTTTACATTTGTGGTGGAAAGTAAAACGGCTAAATTAAAAACGAATTAACTAGGATAAAAAGTAGGTTAGGTCTAGGAATTACTAACACCCATGACTCAAGTAAAACTACATTTTCCACCCAATTACACGGTTTAAGATACTCAACTAGGGTTCTTAACCCGAAAAATAAAATGGTTCGATTACCAAGCTAGCTCTAGAATTTATTTAGCAAACACCTTGAGCGACAGAGCTCCAAGCATCATGTGTGGTAAGTAGGCTCGCTCTTATCTACACATGATCAAGGAGGTTAACACCTTAGCAATTTGATAAATAAATCCGAACTACACATCGATTTTCGAACCAAAGATTCAAACTTTATTGGTGAAAAATATAATTTTTACTCAAGCCTTGAGATGCTAATCACCCCATGACCAAAATCTTGGAAAATTACTCACTCATATGTAGAAAGATAAAAGTAAGCAAAATCTAGCTAGCATGATTGAAATAACAACACTTGAAGAAAACTAGATTAAATGATAGATCAGAGTAGTAACTACAACTTTAATGAAGACAAAAACAACAAAACTAAATTAACTAAGGTAGAAAATGAAGATTCAAAGCTGGAAAAATGAAGAACAATTCAAAAAGAAAGCAAATCTAATTCTATATATAAAATTATGCAATCATCTCTCTTTGGTACAATGTGACATCACGTCTTTTATATTCTCCAAAGTACGCATACGGAATATTCTCTAGGATGCTCCAAAGATACCCTTTGAAGCCCTTGGTACCGATACAAAACATGGTATGCTGCTGTGATAAGGGCTCGGTACCGGTAGAAGGCATTGAGGTCTACCGATGCCGGACTTGTTAAGGGCTGGCCTGAGATGCTCGGTACCGATGGAGAATGATTAGATCTATCGGTATCGACGTTGATAACTTGAACCCTGAACTAGCTCGGTACCAATGAAACTTGTTTCGTTCTAACGATGCCTGAGGGTGTTATTTCCAGCACTTGGTCATTTGCTTGCCTTCTCGAGCCGACGGGCCACCATCAGGTCCTTGAATGTTTTTGGTACGCTTTGAGCTTTAAAACCCCTGTGTTGAACAATTTCTCTACAAAACAAAACTAAACTACCTTATGAGCAAAAGTAATTAAAAACAACTTATTAAAGGATTAACTTATACTAATCTAGAGATTTAGCGCACCCTACATTGCATTATCGGGTGCTTATCACAAAGCCCTGAAATCAAGAGTACTTTTCCACTTTAGAGTTTAATTTAAGATCCCAATCCTATCTCATATATTACATGAACAAAAGTAAGGTCATTCATATCAACCAATCAGATGCGCGCCAAATGCCAAGTATGACAGCCTAATTCTCACTCAAGTTTCAATGTAATTGGATGTGAAAAAATAACATGCAAACCAATGATTTGCATCTTTATAAGATGCTTTTCTAATTGGGAACTTACAAGTTCAAGCATTGAGAATAGTTCAAGGCTTCAAGCCAATGACAATTGACAACTTCAATATGCAAAAAATGGACTGATTTTGAATGGAGACCAAGAACAAGGTTTATCATACACAGGACTATTCATAAGCTCCACATTAAACATAAACATTCATATGTCCTCATATTCGATGCTAACATGTGTATTTCCACCAATGCACACGCGAAACTCTAGGCCGAAAACAATTAATTCAGGAAAAAGTCTACAATACACACCCTTAAAATGATGTACGTACCATATGCACCTATTTTATGGTTCATTCATAACATTTTAGTGTGTTTCGTAACTTTTGTTCTAGAATTCATAACTTTTCAGTAGTATGATTCGTAACATTTTTGTTATGATTCATAATACTTTGGTGTATCTCGTAACCTTTATACGATTCATAACTTATTAGCAATATGGTTCGTAACATTTTTGTTAAGAAAATAGAATCTCACATTGCTTGGGAATAGAATGGGTGATTATTTAATAACATTTGAGACCTCTCCACTCATTGCCAATTGATTTTGAGATGGATATAAAATTTCTACATGGTATCAAAGCTCTACGACATCTGTCTAACTAAAGTGATCCTGCAGAAATTCACTCAATCTGAAGCAAGAAGACGACTTAGGTCATGGCGACAGTAATGAATTCATCGTCATCTTTAACTACCTCATCGTCTATTACAGAACTTGCGACTTTAAAGTTGAATCTACCTCCATGTCTAGTGTTCTTGATATCAAACATTCATTCGTTTGTTCTTATTAAACTCGAATCCCACAATTATGTGATATGGAGAACACAAATCGAACATGCATTGAAAGCTAATTGTTTTTTTTATATGTTGATGGAACAATTCCATGTTCATTGCCCACTGCTACCCGAACTACTGAAGTTTCTCTTTCTTATCCTGATATTGCTCTCTGGAAAATTGTTGATAGTCAGTTGTTATCATGCCTAATTGCAACAATCTCTGCCTCCACAGTACCATTAATTCTAGGGCTTGAACATGCTTATAAAGTGTGGGAGGTTATTGAACACAGGTTTAATTCGATGATGGCAATGGTAGGACTCCCTAGATAGTTGTACTTTGGAGCGATATTCCTTTGAATGATAGAACTCACCTGCTCAGTAAGGAATATCTTCCTTTGAACATTAAGCTTGCGCTTCTGAGTACATAGATCCTTAAGAAATTTTCCATACGAAGGGATTTGCTTGACCGCATCCATGAAAGGAATGTTGATCTTCACTTGATTGAATAATTCATGCAACTCCACATTGAGATTTGGTTTCGCCAAGGCCTTCAAACGAATAGGATATGGTGCTAGTGTTGGAATAACTCGAGGATCCAGTACACTCTCCTTCTCCTTGCCTTTTTCCTTTCCTTCGTGAACCTCCTTGCTTACCTCCTTAGGAGATTCCCCAAGAGTTGGTGTTGGAGTTGAATGTTTGATAGGAGGGGCAACAAGGTAGGTTCCAGAGGCATCACCACTTGATTATCCACCATCTTGCCACTTCAAAGAGAAATAATAGCCTTTGCTTGCTCGGGGAAAGTCACCGAAGAGCTATTAAAGTGAAGACCTTAAGAAAGCGCATTATGCGGGTTAGAAGTAGTCTGCAGATTAGGTTGAGGTTGCATAGGAAACTTCCCCTTTTCTTGCTGTAACAAACCCACCGTAGTTGTCAACTTGCCCAACTGGTTCCTGATATCACCCTTCATTTGAGTTTATTGTTCATTGATGATTCTTTGCCCTTGCGAGAACATATTCAGTTAATCCTACAATGAACGTTTCGGGGGTTGTTGCTAAAATTGGCCTGAGTTTGGAAAGGGCCTCGAAGGAGCAAAACCTGGTGGACCTAAGCATTTTGAGGTTGCTTCCATGGTAACTATGGAGCGGGAGGTGAAACTTGAGAAGAACCCGCATGATTTGATTGATTCCATCGGAAGGCTGGATGTTGACTTGTCCCCGGATTGTAAGACTGGGTGAAGAGATCAAAACGTTGCACTACAAGTACCTCCTCGAGAGCAATTCCATTAATCACTTTATTAAGAGCAGCAATATTGGGACATGCCTCGGTAGAATGGCCCACCATTTCGCATATGACACACACATCCTCCACTTGACGTACCACTTTGACTTCTTGAGATTGAACACTCTTCAATTCCAATTTATCGAGCTTCCAAGAAATTTCCTCCAAGCGAGTTTCAAAAGCACTTTGCTCAGCAATAGACAATTTCCCCGAACCAGTAGGACCTTGATTGTGCATTGCCCTCTCCCCAGGATCTGCAAACTGCCATGTTTGAGTTTTCTCAGCCAATTTCTCATAATAATCCCAAGCATCCTCAAGTGTTTTTCCCATAAAGTTGCCTCCTCCCAATGTGTCTAGAAGTTGTTTACTCCCTTGAGAACACCCCATGCAGAAGTAATTGACTTGCAAATACAAAGAAAAATTGTGATGAGGAACCACCATGAGTAAGTCCTTATACCGTTCTCAATACTTATGAAAAGTCTCTCCATCCCTTTGCTTGAAATTCTGAATTTGATTCATAAGTAACTTTGTTCGGCTGGCCGGAAAGAACTTGGTCGTGAAAGCATCTTAAACTTCTCCCTAGTTACGCAGTGACCGAGGCTTCAGAGAATTAAGCCATTGTTTCGCCTTATGCTTCAAACTGAACGGAAACAGCTTGAGAAGAGCCTGATGTAGTTGATTCTGAGCAGGGACAAAGGAATGTAGAACATACTCGAACTCCCGGATATGAGAATACGGATCCTCCAACTCTCAGCACCCGAAATTGTGGAACCACCCGGAGATATTCAGCTTTGAAATCAAAGGCATTCCCAGTAGCTGGAGTCGGAATAACTATAGGCAATACTTAAGGACCCCGTTCTGGATTAAGATATTCACGCAAAGTGCGAACTATAGCTTCTTTGGCCATTAGGCCTTTGCAATGACGTTTGCGAAATAATTTGTGAGGCGGAGAATAGGCAGGATATGCCCGAGTAATACTCCGGATTTTAGGCAGAGAAGAAGAACGATGAAGCCGATTGGAAATAGAACTTCGGTACATAGGCATACACAAAAACAACTACTACTACCAACAAACTACCAGACTGGAGGGGCTAAGCCGCCACCTCATCTCGGCAACAGAATATGCGAGGGGTTATGCCACCACCTCGGCTAAGCAATGCAATCAACTATAGCAATTAACTAAACTAAAATAAACTACAACAACTAAAAACAGACTCAGCATTTAACTTAGCTTCATTACACCTCAGGTTATGATATGAAGATCGGTTAAAGGTATCCACTAAGCTAAATACGAGCTAACAAACATAATACTAAACTACTAGACGAAAGCGGGATACTTACAGTGATTTGTCGAACCTCCAAGAAAGCCATAATAAGATAATCCCCGGCAACGGCGCCAAAAATGCTTCATTTGCATTAATATATAGAAATATGATCACCCCAAGCATAGGGTAAATATGTCATTTGAAGCATAATAATCCGGAAGACCGAGATAGTACCCAAGGGAATAATTAATACGGCTTGAATGGATTTGTGGAAGTAAGCAAGGTTTTCGGCCTTTAGACAGCCAACTTTGTTTTACTTTATGCGGTGGAAATTAAAAGGCTAAATTAAATGGTGAATTAACTGGAATGAAAGGTAGGCTAGGTCTAGTAGATCCTAACACCCACAACTCAAGTCAAATCACTCGTCTCATCCTATTACTCGGTTTGAGATACTCAACTAAGGTTCTCAACTCGGAAGATACATGGTTCGATTAAAAAACTAGCTCTAGAATTCATTGGCAAACACCTCGAGCGACAGAGCTCTAAGCATCATGTGTGGCAAGTAGGCAACGCTCTTGCCTACACATGATCAAGGAGGTTAACACCTTAGCAATTTAACAAACAAATCTGAACTACACATCATTTTTCGAACCAAAGATTCAAACTTTTTGATAAGAAAAGCAAAGTTAATTCAAGCCATGAGGTGCTAATCACCTCATGACCTAGCCTTGAAAAACTACTCACTCATATCTAGACAGATAAAAACAAACAAAAATCTAGCTAATATATTGAAATGACACAATTTGAAATAAACTAGATAATTTGATATATCGAAATATTTTCTACAACTTTAATGAAAGTTAAAGTAGCAAAAACAAATTACTTAAAGCAGAAAATGCAAGTTTAAAGGCTGGAAATGAAAAACAATAAGAACATTCAAAAAGTAATTCAAAATCTATCCTAGATCTAGAAAAATGCAATACAATCTATCCCCCTAATTCGGTGACATCACACTCTTTTATATCAAGCCCCATTCACGCACGGAATATCCCAAAAGATGCCTTGAAAATTCTCTTCAAAGGCCCTCGGTACCGATTCCTAGGGTAATATGGTACCGGTACCGAAATCATTAAGGTTGACATCCAAGTCACTCGGTACCAATAGAAATTATGATGAGGTACCGATACTAAGGTCTTCATCTGCTACAGTCTTGACCATTTCGGTACCGATAGAGTAAATTAGGTAGTACTGGTACTGAGCTCTTATTCTCCAGCACTTGACTTTTGGTCCTCGCCTTGGCCATTCGTGTCGTCGGGTCACCTCCGAGCCTTCATAGCTTTGGCGTTTGGGACTTGATTGCATTCATGTGTTAGCCACGCTGCTAGTGACGGTTTATTTGCACAATTTACCTGTCAAGACTTGAAAACACCTTTGCACGCAAAAGTAGATATAAACAACTAAATTAACAATAAAATCAAATTAAACTAGAGACTTAGCGCACCCTCAAAGGTAATATCAGGTGCTTGTCACTCACACGTTCTAAAAGTGGCATTTACAAACCTAATGTTCCATTTTCTTTATCTGTTGTCACTTCTTCAATTCCAACTGAACCAAAGTCCTTTTCTGAAGCTGTTAAATCTACTCATTGGCAGAAAGCTATGTCTACTGAATATGAGGCTTTGTTATCCCAAAGCACTTGGACTTTAGTTCCTCCTCCCTTTCATGCTAACATAATTGGTTGTCATTGGATTTTCAAACTAAAAAGGCAATCTGATGGGTCTATAGCTAGATACAAAGCTAGGTTGGTTGCTAGAGGTAATCAACAGTATGAAGGGTTGGATTTTACTTAAACATTTAACCTTGTCATTAAACAACCTACTCTAAGATTGGTTCTTGCTCTAGCTGTTCATTTTGGCTAGCCTTTGAAGCAATTAGATGTTTCTAATGCTTTTTTTGCATGGGATTATTCATGAGGAGGTTTTTATGAAGCAACCCCCTGGTTATGTGGATCCTTCTAGACCCTCCTTTTTTTGTAAACTTAATAAGGCTCTATATGGACTTAGACAAGCTCCACGTGCATGGTATGCCTTGTTTTCCAGGCATCTGTAACAACTGGGGTTTCGTAACAGTCTAGCTGACATATCCCTTTCCATTCTTGCTCAAGGATTAGATATTACATATGTTTTAATTTATGTTGATGATATCATTGTTACTGGTAACAATTCAGCATTCATCTCCACCTTATTGGCCAAGTTTGCTATTAAAGATCTTGGAAATCTTCATTATTTTCTGGGGATAGAAGTTCTCAAAGATTCTACTGGTTTGTTTCTTACTCAACATAAATATGCTCTGGAAGAACTTACTAAAGTAGGCATGCTTGACTGCAAGCCTAGTTTGTCTCCATCCTCTACCAAATCATCTTCTGCTATGGATGATTTTGCTCCTTTTCATGATGCTAACCTCTACAGGTCTATTGTTGAGTCCTTGCAATACCTCACCATTACTAAGCCTGAGTTATCTCATGTTGTGAACTATGTTTGCCAATTTACGCATTCTCCAACTCAGTCCCATTTTGCTTCTATAAAACGAATTCTGAGATATGTGAAGGATACTTTACATCAAGGTCTTTGCTTTACTCCTTCTTCTCTGTTTATGACTGCATTTTGTGATGCTGATTGGGCCGGCAACCAGTTTGACAGCAGATCTACTTCTGGTTTTTGTGTATTCTTGGGTGATAATATCATTTCTTAGAGTGCTAAGAAGTAACACACGGTTGCTAGGTCTAGTATAGAGGCTGAATACAAAGCCTTGGCTCAAACTACCGCTGAGTTAATGTTGCTTCAATAGTTGCTCAAAGATTTTTGTGTTTCTTTGGATGGTGTTCTTGTTATCTTCTGTGATAATCTCTCCGCCATTGCTCTTGCCTATAACCCTATCTTCCATGCTCGCACAAAGCATATTGAGGTGGACTACCATTTCATTCGCGAAAAGGTCATGGCTAAGCAAGTTTACGTTTAGCATGTGAGTTCAGAAGCACAAACTACTGATGTGTTCACAACTTCTTTCTATTGCTAGATTTCAACATCTTACTTCCAAACTCATGGTGAAGCCTTTCCCGTTGAGTTTGAGGGGGGTTGTTAGTTGAGCTCATTAGTCAATTAGTTAGTTATTTGTTAAGGGGTTAATTAGTGTGTAAGTTTAGGTGGTTACAGCTGTTACAATTAGTGGAGTACAAGTAGTGGAGTACAACTGTCATTCTTTTGTGTTTAATAACATTAGGGACCTCTCCACTCATTGCCAATTGATTTTGAGCTGGATATAAAGTTTCTTCATGGTATCAAAGCAGGGCTCATTCCACTCTACATTTTGCAAAATAAAAAATTCACAATCCATACCTCGCAATGACAGACCAACGAAAAAGGCTATACGATAATAGGACCCAAAAAATGGCCATGCGTCACAGACCTCAAACGCGGCTACACGTAAGAGGAGTGTTAAGGAAATAGAATCTCAAATTGCTTGATAGTGGAATGGGTGATCACTTAATAACATTTGGGACCTCTCCACTCATTGCCAATTGATTTTGAGTTGAATATAAAGTTTTTTCATGGTATCAAAGCAAGGATCGTTCTACTTCACATTTTATAAAATAAAAAATTCACAATCCACACCTCACGATGACAGACCAGCAAAAATGTTGCACGATAATAGGATCCAAAAGTGGCCACACATGACAGACCTCAAATGCAGCTACATGTGAAGGAGGATGTTAAGAAAATAAAATCTCACATTACTGGAGAGTGGAATGGGTGATCACTTAATAACATTTGGAATCTCTCCACTCATTGTCAATAAATTTTGAGATGGATATAAAGTTTTCTCTATAATTCATAATATTTTGAAGGATGCATATGATACACACCCAAACAGGAGGTGTGTATTGTAGTCTTTCCCTTAATTCAGTATTTATGACGAAAAGTACCTGAATAACTACAGCCTGAGGGAAATTCTTGGCGCATTCCACCATCAAACCCTTCCCCAAAGGCGCTGCACCAGACCTAATTTGCCTCAACGACGATGTATCATACTTCTTTACCACACTATTCCTAGCCAGAGCTAGCACAATAGGCGGCACAACCCACAAATGTGTCACTCTATGCTTCTCCACAGCCCTCAAAACCATCTCCAAATCAAACTTCCCCATCGACACAATCGCATTCCCCCTCTGCAGCTGTGCGAACACAATCGAAGCAAGTCCAAACACGTGAAACATCGGCAATACACATAAGTACACGTTGTGCATCTCCCCTGCGAGTTCTTGGTCAGCAGTAACCATTAGAGCTGCCGCCACAAAATTCCCATGGCTCAACATCACTCCTTTGCTTGCTCCTGTCGTCCCCGAAGAGTACAACAGAGCAGCCGTATCGCTCGATTTAATTTCAGCTACGGGAAGTAAATCCGACGCCGACCCAGAATTCTTAACCAAATCAACGAACCATGCAACGTTCGAATTCGAGCTATTACCAATCAAGTTGGAATTTTCCTCACTACCAATCATGACACATTTCAATCCAAACCCTCTAACCTTATCCCATAACTCGGGAACGGTAACAATAACCTTTGGATTACAGTCATTAACTTGTTTTGCAATCTCTGACACCGTATACGCAGGGTTAACACTGGTGGCAATAGCTCCTATTGAGATGGTTGCGAAGAAACAGATAGGGAATTGGATTGAATTTGGGGCGAAGATGAGGACGATGTCGTTTTTCTTGATAGCCAATTGGTGGAGGAAGGCGTGGGAGAGTTTGGTGACGGTGGATTTGAATTGGGAGAAGGTGAGGGTGTGGCCGGAGTCGGCGTCGATGAGGGCGGGTTTGTCGGAGTAAGAGGAGGAATTCCGGAAGAGGAATGAGACCATGGAGAGGTTTGGGTCATTGGGTAGAAGCAGAGGAGGGCGAAGCGATCTGTATATGCCGTCTTGCCCATAACCAGATTTCTCCATTGCCTTTTCGAATTCTGGTTCTGAGAGTGTTCTTGTTACAGAAGTAACGATCATGAGGTGTCATTAATGGTGTAGTGCGACTCCTGCACTACAGTGTTTCACAGTTCATCATTAATGAGGTAATCTAACGATGATAAGGTGTCACTTTCTTTTAAAATGTCCACAAAAAAGTGAGGGGGAAGATATTGGGAGAGGATCTGAATCCAACAGTACTTTAATCGGTTTGGATTTTGAGGGGAATTTTTTAAAATAATGAGTGGAGACCAGAGAGAGATAGATGGAGAAATGAGAGAAAAGTTTTGAGTCCGAATATGTTCACCACCCACAAAGACAGTGAGCAATACCCACTTTGTTGGCTCTTATCATCTTATGGACTCCACACCAATCCAGTCTAATTATAACTATAGTTAACATTTAAAAAATAGGAATAAAGATAAGATAGTGAGTTTAATTAATAAATCAAGTAGAGCATTTGACCAAAATTATTTCTCATCTCCACTATAATTTGCCAAGTTCCTCCGAATTTCCACCATTTCATTTGCCAAGTTCAACTGAGTTCAACCGGGTTTGCCGAGTTCAACCCGAAAGTGGCTAGAAAACACACAATAATTTTTCCAACTTTTATATTAGAAACAGAAAATAAAATTAATTCTAAATTTGAAAAAATAAAACAAAAAGTACCATGAGAAATTCCAAATACGGAGCTCAAAATAACTAGTTTTGCCTTGCAAACATTGTCCCCAAAACACAATACATAATATACCATCCACTTGTAAGCAAAAAAAAAAAACATAGGAAAATCCCAAATGAAGCTCACAAAATCTAACATGTCTTGCAATTATTTTTTGATGGGGAATCCCAAATGATTTTGTTCTTGATTTTTGCTCTCGACGGTGCTCGTTTCCTGCGTGAAAGAGAAAATGCCTTCTGCCATAATTCATTCTTCAAATCACCATGGAGCCACAATCTGATAATCCCCCTTTTAGGAGCTTCTGTTGACGAGTCTTCTCATTTTTCTACACACGGAAAGACAAAAATGCCCTACCCCTTCAGCAAATTCCATCCTCGTCCTTAGCCTTACATTGTGTATTGTTAATTCTTTTCGATTTTGGGTACTCATATATAATAATTGCATTTTTAACATCTACATTTTCATTTCTTATCTCCTTCACATTACATGTTCGTACTTTACACGAATAATGGACTTCTCTGATGTATTTTTTCCTACGGAAAAAGAAAATGTACAACGTATTAGCTAGTGAGGTCAAAGGACCAATGAAGACATTTAACGTATAAATTGAGAAAATAACCTCTTAAGACTTCATGGTATAAGGCTATCTCCAACAAATATAAATCTTTTGTATACTCTCAGCACGTATATGATGCACGCCACACTTTCTTTCAAAAAGTACAAAATCATATATAATTCACTTCGGCCACTCATATTCATGTCATATCTCTTTTGATTTTTCCACCTCATAGTGAAAAAAAATATACCTTTCAAACTTCCCATCACGTCTTCTCTTACATCAACTATTTCTGGTAAAATTTTCGCATAAAATAGTAGATCTTAAATCGATGAGAGGTAAATATCATTAAAAATAAATGATTGTTTTAGTGTTTTCAAGCATACCACGAGTATAACTAAGAGTAGGAGTAGCAACTTATGTATGGATTTCGTTCTTGAAGATTGATGTGTTGCCTTCCGTCTTCGATCTTCCTTCATGTAATCGATTTTGAAGATTAATAGAAGTATCTTTTGTTAGTCTTCAATATTATTCTTGTCATCAATTTTGCATTGCTTTGATTGTCACATTACGTTAAATATTGAAGTCCTGAGATACTATGATCGATGGATCATTCTTCGTCTTGGGAAATAAGCCACACTCGAGCCCTTTTTGTTTGTTGCCTTTGTTTGCATATTCTCTCCCTATCCGCTCCGGAGGAGAAAAATATTGATAACAAGGATGGAGGTCAGTTTTTACTGTCTCAACCATATGTCCACTTTACCAGACAACTTTTCATTCATCTCTTGATGATTTTTGTGCATTCTTCCGTAGTGTAAATCCCTTAGAAGTATCTAATAAAACCCATTTGGCCCATCTCGAAAGGCGTTTGAATCCCACTTAAGTGTTTGCTCCAATTTGCAAAAATTGATCATTTGAACAAAAGGCCATTTTCAAACTGTGTGTTTGATTGCTGAGTTGTGTTAAGCAGTTAGTTGTGAAGCTGGGTTTAAGCGTTGTGTGTTAATCGCAAAGAACTCGAAAGAGGATGGCTCCAACTTCATATTTTCTTTTGTGCTTTTCCCAGATATCACAAAAACACAGGCATAACTCATGAGTACAAGACTGAAGGGCAAAAGTACATTGGCTTAAATTGCAAAGTTCACAAATTTGAATAAACATAGTCTATTGAAGAATACTCTAGCTAATCTTGAACAAATCAGGTAAAGCCAAGAATTTAAAAGACCTCCAGGAACTTACAACGCACCACCGTAGTACATTTGTTGAGTTTCGCATTGATGCCGATTTCAGGCATGATCGAAGGACTTCATATCTTGGACTGGACTTGCTCTATGAGCATTCTTCTGAGGATCTTCCCTGATGCTGTTTTAGGAACAATGTTGATGAATGTTACCCTCCGCAATCTTTTGAAAGATGCAACCTGAAGAAGAACAAGAAGACAATTAATCGAATGTATGTTAAGTATTTTTTGTTATGGTTAGTTAAGGAAGGAAAATGGTTAACAACAGCAAACACTAATCACTTTTTGAGCCTTAAATCTCCTCACTTTTTGATCATACGCTTAAGAAACGCTAATCAGAAATTGAACCCAATGTTCGTGTACTAAAATGCCCCAGTTGGGACGTTAACCAAGCAAATAGTACCTACAAACTAACGTTTAGCAGACACCGTCTATTGTTTTGCAACCATTTCAACAATGAACTGCTCCCATGATGATATCCAATGCTACCTAGTATCGTCATAATATCAAGTTATCAACTAACAGTTAGTTGATAACTTGATATTATGACGATACTAGGTAGCATTGCTTACAGTTGGAAAACTGAGCTCGAGGGGCCTGCAGGCATGCAGGTCCACCAACCCGCACACCAGAGGGCCAAACCAGATCAGAGAATCAAGGAGCCCAATGTATATGTTCAAGCAAGCCTTGTCGTTGGTCAGTCTATCCCTAATTGAATAAGATCCTCATTCTCAGGTTTGGGCAAGTTCCAGAAGAAATCCCTTTGGCGACCCGTTGACTTGGGCATGCGAACTACTATCTATGAAATATTAGTCATCTAATGCTGTACAGTACCTGGTCTGCAATGAATTTCTTCACGTCATCTTCTGTAAGAGAACTACTAGGAGAGCGGACGACATATGCAGCCGGGACCTCTCCAGCTTTAGCATCGGGAAACCTAAAAGGAAGAGTTACCAAAAAAAAGTTCATATAATTTTCATGGGCTAAGAAGTTTAAAGTTGTAGAAATTGCCATGTTTACTTACGGAATGACAACAGCATCTAGTATTTCAGAATGAGAAACAAGCAACCCTTCAAGCTCTGCCGGTGCGACCTAGCAAGAATAAAAGAAAATTAAAAAAACAAACATTATGAACTACGAGATAAATCAAGTGCAACAACATGATCGACCACGTAATTTTATGAGGAACCATGAAGGATGTGACCTGTGGGCAACAAAAACCAGAATATTTGACCTGGGTAGTTGGCCTTTTGGTTATACAGTAAGTAACACTACGTACTGTGAGGTTACGGGTTCAAATCTTAATAGGAGTTTGATATCCGCTGTGGTTAGTTGGATGGGCAAGGGTAAAGTAAGTTCTTCTACCGTATGGCAAGAAAGCTGCAAAGATTTTTTTCCAATGATTTGAAAATAAAGCCATTTATACGAAAAAGCAAAGCCAATAACTCCCAATTAGGCAATCCTCTGAGGTAAAACTAATACTTCAAATTTTAGACAAGCAAGAGTAAGCACTTTGGGCACGGGTTGTCGGGCTACTAAAAGAAAGAAGATAGAAATACTTATCTAAAAAAAGATACAAATAAGATGAGTGTAGCTAAAAAATGATAATATTGAGATAGATGTGTGACAAGACTTTGCGACATAGAATTAGAAACGAGAATTAGAAAATAAGATGAGAAAAAATAGATTAATATGCTTTGGACATATTTTATCGTAGATTGACCGATTGATAGTTAAGAAGAGTGATATAGGTACGGTTGGGGCTGTAAACGAGCCGAATCGAGCCGAATATTTGAATGTTCAGATTCGTTCATTAAGTTTTTTAGCGAACTCGAGCTCGAGCCGAACTCAATGAAAATTATGACGAGCCAAACTCGAACAGAGCTTGCCTAGGTTTGGATCGAACTCGAGCTTGTTCACGAGCCTTAACGACCCAATAATATCATATATTTATGCTCTTATACAGGTCTAAAGTTGCAAATAAAAATTTTAGTATGTATATAAATTCGTTCATATACATATAAAATGATAAAAACGTATATATAAAATGATAAAAACATACACATAAGTAAGTTTTTAGTAATTGTAAACGTTTGGACTTGTACAAAATTTAAAATTTTCACTATGTAACTATATAAAATCCTCATGATATACATATACTCCAGGTTCGCGAGCCTAATCGAGCCGAATACTACTATATTCATGTTCGGCTCATTTATGAAACGAGCCTAAAATTGAGGTTCAGGTTTGGTTCGTTAAGTAGACGAATCGAATTCGAACCAGCCTTTACTGAGTCGAGCCTCGAACAGTTCACGAATGACTCGGTTCATTTACAGCCCTAGGTTGAGGGTAAAACTAAGGGAAGGGGTAGACTAAAATTTCCGCTGGAGGCACTAGTTCGAAAGGATTTAGTTTTTTCTATATTATGGAATACTATATCCTCAATAGAGATCCCCTCGAAAGAGTCAATTGATGAAAAAAACGAATTCAAGTAACCTACCCCAATTGATTGTGACTTAAAGGTCCGTTCAATTTTGGTTAGCGCTCCGGTTAACAATCCAATGTGATGCTTGAATATGTGAAGGAGATGAAATTGTTGTTTTAATTTAGTATAGTACATTATGATATATTTGACTTGTCATTGATGTAATATTTATCACTTACAAGTGATAATCATAATAGTGGTATACATCAATCACAAATCAAATGACAAATATATATGTAAAATATTAAATTAGAAATAACAGAAATTGCTTCAAGAAAAAATGACAATTTCTGAGTAGGGATAAATACTACTGCCTAATTACAAGAAGCAAAATCCCTTTCAATAATAGGAAGCACCCAGACATACTACTACTTAGTTCTAGGAGGAACTTCCGCAAATTGGATGAAGACGACATTTATTTTATTATTATTATTATAGAGGAAAACTACCAAGGCCGAATGGACAGTTAGTTGTAGACTTGTAGTGAACAAAAAATATACCTGAAACCCTTTGTACTTGATCAACTCTTTAAGCCGGTCAACGACAAATAATTGTCCTTCCTCATCAAAATATCCAAGATCTCCTGTGCGGACCCAACCCTCATTGTCTATGGTAAGTCTGGTGGCTTGTGGATTGTTAAAATAACCTGGAAAAAAAATACTGCTTATTACTTTTATTGAATGTAAAAGGAAGCAAAAGAGCATACTATCAAAGCAACATTCTTCAAGAGGCTTTACTAGAGCAATTCAAATTATGTCATACAGAATGGATGAAGTTAGAATATTCCAAATACTGTAACAAATACAGTGAAATGCCATTTCATCTAATCTGTCTATTTCTTGTTTGAGTGGTTTATATATTTGCATTCTGATGAACCACTCGTCAATAACAAACCACGAAACTCTGCAATACATTACCTTGCATCATGTTAGCTCCCCGAGCCCATATCTCCCCGAAATGTTTAGGAGGAAGAGGCTTCTGAGTTTCTACACCAACTATTTGGCATTCCACTCCTGCAACAACCGTTCCTGCTGAACCAGAATTTCGAGGACCTTTTCTGTCATCCTCCACTGTGATAATCCCACAAGTTTCTGTCATTCCAAAGCCCTGAAATCAAGAGTTCTTTTTCACTTTAGAGTTTAATTTAAGATCCAAATCCGATCTCATATACTACAGGAACAGAAGTAAGGTCATTCATATCAACCAATCAGATGCGCGCCAATTGCCAAGTATGACAGCCTAATTCTCACTCAAGTTTCATTGTAATTGGATGTAAAAAAATAACTAGGAAACCAATGATTTGTATCTTTATAAGATGCTTTTCTAATTGAGTGGTGCTATTTGCACCGACCATTCCATACCGACGGTATACCGACGGCCGCGCGCGGCCATCTCCGGCTACCGGACGGCCGATCCGAGCCGTCCAAAAATGTTAAAAAAAAAAAAACCGAGGGGCCCATCGCGAGAATCAACGGCATCCGATGTGTCTAGGGTGCTTGATCTAAAACATGAAAAATAAGGTGTTTAGATCAAGCACCCTACACACATCGGATGCCATTGATTCCCACGATGGGCCCCTCGATTTTTTTAAAAAAAATTTTGGACGGCTCGGATCGGCCGTCCGGTGGCCGGAGACGGCCGCGCGCGGCCGTCGGTATAATTTCCCTACACTTTTTAGTTGGTACATATAGGATTTTCGTTTCTAATTGGGGATTTACAAGTTCAAGCATTGAGAATAGTTCAAGGCTTCAAGCCAATGACAATTGACAACTTCGATATGCAAAAGTGGACTGATTTTGAATGGAGACCAAGAACCAGGTTTATCATGCACAGGACTATTCATAAGCACCATATGTCCTCGTATTCGAAACTAACTGACTGTTGGCCCATAGTGCTCCTATGGATTTGTTTACACAATGTCACTCATTGTGACCGTTTTAAAAACAGACTCGTGGGTGCAATGTCAAATGTCATAAACGACTTAATTGAAACCCTCCCTAACACCTTAGGAGAGATGGCGAAAAAGCGGTCCGCGGACACTAATATTTGTATTTCCACCATGCACAGGGGAAACTCTAGGCTAAAACAATTAATTTAGTATTCAATTTACAATGAAAAGTACCTGGATAACTACAGCCTGAGGGAAATTCTTGGCGCATTCCGCCATCAAATCCTTCCCCAAAGGCGCTGCACCGGACCCAATTCGCCTCAACGACGATGTATCATACTTCTTTACTACACTATTCTTAGCCAGAGCTTGCAAAATAGGAGGCACAACCCACAAATGTGTCACTCTATGCTTCTCCACAGCCCTCAAAACCATCTCCAAATCAAACTTCCCCATCGACACAATCGCATTCCCCCTCTGCAGCTGCGCGAACACAATCGAAGCAAGTCCAAACACGTGAAACATCGGCAATACACATAAGTACACGTTGTGCATCTCCCCCGCGAGTTCTTGGTCACCAGTAACCATGAGAGCCGCCGCCACGAAATTCCCATGGCTCAACATCACTCCTTTGCTTGCCCCTGTCGTGCCCGAAGAGTACAACAGAGCAGCCGTATCACTCGATTTAATTTCAGCCACGGGAAGTAAATCCGATGCCGACCCAGAATTCTTAACCAAATCAACGAACCATGCAACGTTCGAATTCGAGCTATTACCAATCAAGTTGGAATTTTCCTCACTACCAATCATGACACATTTCAATCCAAACCCTCTAACCTTATCCCATAACTCGGGAACGGTAACAATAACCTTTGGATTACAGTCATTAACTTGTTTTGCAATCTCTGACACCGTATACGCAGGGTTAACAGTGGTAGCAATAGCTCCTATTGCGATGGTTGCGAAGAAACAGATAGGGAATTGGATTGAATTTGGGGCAAAGATGAGGACGACGTCGTTTTTCTTGATACCCAATTGGTGGAGGAAGGCGTGGGAGAGTTCGGCGACGGTGGATTTGAATTGGGAGAAGGTGAGGGTGTGGCCGGAGTCGGCGTCGATGAGCGCGGGTTTGTCAGAGTAAGAGGAGGAGTTACGGAAGAGGAATGAGACCATGGAGAGGTTTGGGTCATTGGGTAGAAGCAGAGGAGGGCGAAGCGATCTGTATATGCCGTCTTGCCCATAACCAGATTTCTCCATTGCCTTTTCGAATTCTGGTTCTTAGATGGTTCTTATTTACAGAAGTTAATACTCCTATAAATTCTTGTGGACCTTTTACGAATGGGAAATGCTAGATACAAAGAAAATTTATTCTGAAAGTATCCCAAAAAAAGCAATCAATGATTGAGAATCACACACATCAAAGTGAATCTCAACCACTAGTTGATCTTTTCGGGATAATTTCGGAGTAATTTTTCTTTGTCCCTAGCATTTCTGTTTACCTAGCATTTCTGTTTAAGAAGTATGCTCCATGTGACACCTCATTAATGGGTAACCTAACGATGATAAGGTGTCATTAATGGTGTAAAGTAGCCGGTGCAGTACAGTGTTTCACATTCCATCACTAATGAGGTAATCTAACGATGATAAGGTGTCACTTTCTTTTTTAAATGTCAACAAAAAAGTGAGAGGGATGATATTGGGAGAGGAAGTCAATCCGGCAGTATTTTGTTCGGTTTGAATTTTGAGAGAGATTTTTTGAAATGATGAGTGGAGAGAGATATATGTAGGAATGAGAAAAATGATTTTGAGTCCGAATTTGTTCACCGCCCGCAAAGAGAGTAAACAATACCCATCAATACCCATTCGGTTGGCTTTTTCCATCTTATGGGCTCCACACCAATCCAGTCTAATTATAACCATAGTTAACATTTAAAAAATAGGAATAAAGATAAGATAGTGAGTTTAATTACTAAATCAAGTAGAGCATTTGACCAAAATTATTTCTCATCTCCACTATAATTTGCCAAGTTCCTCCGAATTTCCACCATTTCATTTGCCGAGTTCATCCGGGTTTGCCGAGTTCAACCCAAAAGTGGCCAGAAAACACACAATAATTTTTCCAACTTTTATATTAGAAACAGAACATAAAATTAATTCTAAATTTGAAAAAATAAAACAAAAAGTACCATGAGAAATTCCAAATACGGAGCTCAAAATAACTGGTTTTGCCTTACAAACATTGTCCCCAAAACACAATACATAATATACCACCCGTTTGTAAGCAAAAAAAAAAAAAACATCATGGAAAATCCCAAATGAAGCTCACAAAAACTAACACGTCTTGTAATTATTTTTGTGCATAATAGTAGAACTACCCATAGTTAAACATATGAGAATGGAGTGGGTTAGTGTGGGACTGTTTATACCATAATACGACAAACAGGGACCCATAAGCTGGTAAGAGCCAATAGAGTGGTGTGTTGTTGATCCTCTTTTTTGTGATGGGGTGACCAAATTCAGACTCGTAATAATTGAGGAAAAAAATTACTCCTATTAAGAACCGTGTACAAAAAAAAAAAAAAAAAAGAGTTGGGTCTCTAGACCTAAACCGAACACAAAATTCTTTGTATGCCGTCTAGCTGAAAATCAGATTCCTTCCATTGACTATGCTGCAGGCTGCAGAGGGAGAAAAGGATAGATAAACAAACAAAATGATTTTTCCGGCCGTCTAAAAACATGTTGAGCACGAGGAGTAGTTTTATTGAGATCTTTTGATTAGAAAATTATTTGTACCATAAATTATTTTGTTTGAAAATGACACGAAATTTCAGGAGGGATATAAATTATAGGCCGGACGGAGTAACATTCTACTAGTGCCGCCTGACGTATGGGTTGTCCAAGCCAGACTCCAAATTTGGTTGCTCACATATTATTAAGCCATATAAAAATGAAAAGACATAAAAGTTTAAAAAAAAATCAAGGTTAAATTGTGTTTTTAGTTTGAATTTTGAAATATTAAAACTAGAATATAATTCCGGTTATAGTGCTTTACGATTATATCAATCTGATCCAAAAAGAAAACAATTTCTAATTGCATTCTTGAAGCAAATTCTTCAATTAAGTCATCGTATGATTCATATCCACATAATCTCTTTTGCAACATGGAATTAAGTTCTAACGTAAGTTTTTATCAACATCAATATAGAAAAACTCATCTCCATCATATCAACTATAAGCGGTATAGTCAACAAAATTGGATAAGTAACCTATGCCATCTTGGAAACCACCATCTCCCCAACAAGACCTTTTAAAATTAATGATGTCAATTGATTTTATTACTTCACTCGGCAAAATTTTACATAAGAAAATTTTTGGTTGCCCATAGTGGGGGCTGCCCAAGCCCGTATTATGCACGACATTTTACCCCTGGGCCGACTCTGATTCTACTGGCATAGTACCGTATTATGCACTTAATTTTGTAGTGTTTCGTATGCGGATTGATATGTACTTGTGCTTACCCAAATGGTCCAAAACTTCAAAAGAATTTGGCCATGGACTAGTGTAGTTCTATTTTCTCAAGAGAACCAATAGTTTCCAAAGTCTCCAAGGTTGTTCACCAATTCTAGGCGACTTTTCTAGTTCCTAAATCATTTAAATTTATGTTGACATCAACGTTTTTTAGACTACAGTCCTTCTTTAATCTTAGTATGAATATATAGAATGTGATGTTCGTAAGAAGAATTAAAAGTTGTGACGGCAAAGGCCAGATAGGGTAGGACCGTATGTCTTTTGGCATGTTTGTTTGGAGGATATAGAAGCCGTTACGGACTACACCCGGATATTCTTATTTCCTTGGAGAGGCGTAGGTATTAGACACCCCCATTGGGGTCCAAATTTTATCCAGCTTGGAGCATTATCAAAATACTCCTTCGTATTTTGAAGGGTCTGTGTTGACACACTTTTTCTCCAAGAAGCAGGAGAAAGAGAGCCCCAATGCAAGTTGGTGTGTGATGAGAAAATACGCAGGCGTGCCAAAATCACGGTTGATCCATTGTGAAAATTGATGCGAGTGCGCAGAAATCTGACTTCAAACAAGAGATTGCGAGTCTCCTTGCACCCACAATGAAGTGGACTTCAAATCTTCTCAAGTGATGTGAAAAAGGAAATCGAGCACGGGGCTCAAAGGATTTTCATTAACGAAATAAAGGTTAAATTTAATGGTTAATTTTGGCTCTGAAATGAAACAAAATTGCTCCATTTTGTAGAGTATTTGAAAAAGCGGTCCCGCTTAATTTAATGGTTGATTTTGGGTACAAACAGTTTGCGATGTAGGAGAGTAAAATAGAAAATTCACACCATTGTATATTATCCACCCCTCATTTCAGTTACAGAAAGTCTACAGCCACCGCACCAAAATGCGGTGGCCGGCCACCACACGGCATGTGGGACTCACTCCAGGCCTCGGACGGATGATCCGAGCCGTTCAATAATTTTTTTAAAAAAAACTGAGTGGGCAATGCGGAACATCAGCTCGATCCGAAATGTGTAGGTGCTCGGATCAACCTTCTCATCTTTGGAAAATCGGAAAAAATGGAAAGATTAATTTTCTGGTGTACAGAAAGATGAAAAGGTTGATCCGAGCACCTACACATATCGGATGGAGCTGATGTTTCGCGATGCCCATTTGGTTCTTTTTTTTAAATTATTGAACGGCTCGAATCATCCATGCGAGGCCCAAAGTGGGCCCCACACCCCGTGCAGTGGCTGGACACCGCATTTTTGGTGCGGTGGCTGTAGCACTGCTGTTTCAGTTACTACTATAAAACAAATTGAGTAACTTTTATTTTTCCTTCTAAAAAATAATCGGAAAATTTTTGGCCGGTCCTATTTTTTTGTATGGGTTCCATGCAAACCCCCTTTTGTAAGTGTTATCCAATCCAGGTCCTTTTTAAATATGCTTTTACCATATTGCCCTTTTTACTTTTCAGCATCCACAGAATTCACACCCCTTTCAAGAATTCACATCCCTTTAAAGAATTCACACCCCCACAAAATTCACATCTCCAAGAATTCACACCCTCGAGAATTCACACATCTCAGAAGAATTCACACACCTTTGCAAGAATTCACAACCCCCGAATTCACACCCCCGAGAATTCACAACCCACAAAATTCACACATCGCGAGAATTCACACTAATTCACACCCCTTCGCAAGAATTCACACCCCTTTGCAGAATTCACACCTCTTTGCAGAATTTACATTCTCAAAAATTCACACCCATTCGCGCTATTCACACTCCCAAAATTCACTTCTTTGAAAAAAAACACACGACACAATTCACACCTTAGAAAAGACAAAATTCACACCTCCGAATGCAGAACTCACAATTCACATCCCTATATGTGAAATTCACACCCCAAAATTCCACGGCCTTTTTCAGAATTCACACCCATATTATGTCAACATATATGCACATAGAGATATTCTGAAAAGATTTTAAAAAAACAAAAGAAACAAAACCAGACAGAACCAATGCCAAACTACTCTAAAGAAAACTCGTGAAGCATTAAAACTAATGCCAAACTATCTCTGATTCTAATTACTAATGCCAAAGTACCAGGTAGCCATTAAAACGATCATCATCACCGTTATTGTCTGCGACAATGGAAGCAACGACTGCAGCGGAAGCTTGCTGGACAAAATCCAGCCACCGCGTCCAGAAGACACCGGCATCGAAGACTATGCACTCCCACCCGACTCGATCAAGGAAGCGTTCCTCAAGGCCGCCACCACCGTCGTCTCACGCGCCACCTTGATTTTCGAAAAAGAAGAGGAGCGTTGCGTGGAGGATCCTTGGGGGAAAAGACGGGGGACGATCTGGTGGGGGTGAGCGAGGGTGTGGATCCTCCGCCCAGGGCTTGCGTGGCCGAGAAAGGCGGCGGAGTGGGGGAGGCAATGTGGGATGGGGTGGCGGCGGGGCTGACGGAGGCGGAGGAGAGAGTGGATAGGACGGGATCCGGTGGAGGGAGAGGAGGCTTGTGTATGGACCGAATGGTTTGAAGATTTTGGATGATTAAGGGAAGAGTGATGGTGAAGAGGAGGGAGGTACGGGCCAGATGAGAGAGAGAGGGGTATTTTGGGTTCCTTCCTCAAAAGAGGGCTTACGTGGGTAGACTTGGACAAAGGGTGGGCCTATGCGGGTAAATAGAGACAAAACAGGGCCGGTCTGGAAGAACCCAAAAATAATCTCTCCTTTAAACAAATCAAGGAAATCACTTTTTAATTTTACTGGACCTCAGCACTTAAGAAAACATATATAGTAATGGACCTGCCATTCTCCCAAACTAGAAGGTGGACCAGGCCCAAGCTCACATAGTAAACCTAAGACCAATTCTTTACAAATTCTAAGCACCAAGATTAGAAAGGCTTTTTGGGTTGGGCCAACAAAATCCATGGCTTTTCACATAGGCTAGGTTAAGCATGGTTCAGAACCAAGCCCAATGATTAATCCCCAACCTATACAATCAAGCCCAACAAAATCCATGGTTTTTCACTTATTAAACTATCTCCAATTACTAAAACCAATTTGGCCGAAAAAGAAAATTAAATGAAACAAAAAGATTATGATCACTAGAAAACTTGAACTCGTCTCGAAAATAGTCCATTTAATTAATACTATCAACTTTATTTATACATGCATATTAACCAACTCCAAAAATAACAAAAAAGTTAAAACACATAAAACTCCAATTGATATGGCCAAATTATTCACTACACCCGGGCATGCCCAAGGCCTATCGAGCTTTTGGTTTCACAAGCTCGTTGGGTTGATCTGATGAGATCATATGTAATAGAATTGCAAGTTTTCGTGAGAGGTCATTTTACTGTTTAAACGACCAATCAATAGTGATATTTTATGCATGTTGGATGCTAAAAATTAGTACAATTCTTGGAAGTTGTGTGTGTGTGTGTGTGTATATATATATATATATATATATATATATATATATATATATAAATGTTGTTTTTAAAAGTGTTTTTATCCAACTGTAATCACATAATTGATCTGAAAAAAGGGTTAGCCTACCTAAGCTGATTGTGAGGCCACACAAGAGTCAACAGTTGTCGGAAGCATTAGATTATATTTATAAGCAAAAAACAATGGTCAATGATCTCTAGTAGTAATTAACAAATCAATCCAGCTCTCTCTCCAAGTCCCAATCAATGGGAAACTTAATCCAGTGCGCTGGGAACATAATATGGATGTAGTAATTTAAAAGAATAATGCCATAATAATAATAAAAACTTTTTAAATAAATATAGGTACCATCTTATCTTATGCAGGTAAGGGGTGTTTTAGTTTGAAATGAAGACGTAATTAACACAAAAATTACGTACTCGATGGAATTGCTTGTTTAGAATTTTTTTTTTTTTTTTGGTCAATCTATAGAAGAGATTATTTACATCATATATGAAGTACTAAAAAGTACAAATCCGGTACATTATATCAACTGTGAGAATTCACGACACAACCAAACTCAACAACTCAATCAATACAAGAAATAAATCCATTATAGGGTAGAAACAGAGAAATAAATGAAAAGTTCATTAAGAGAAGAACACCCACACGCAAGTGGGGAAATTCAAATTCGTTACCTTCTAGGAATTTAACGCAAAACTAACAAATGCGGGAAAAAAAAATTGACTAAAGAGGGAATGGGTGAACTATCAGGATTTGTGTACTTCTGCCAGCCCAAATGGTCCAAAATTTGCCAAGAACTTGACACAGAAAAGAATAGTAGTAGTATTTTCTTTAGAATATCACACTACTAGTTTAATTCCACAGTTGAGACAGCAAATGCCAGATCAAAGGGGACTAGCTAGCATTTTCATTTATAATCAAGGAATAAGTTCAGCGGCATCTCTCAATCCCAAATCCTATTTGTAAATGTAAATTGGTTTATAGTTTTTCTTCATGGAGGGGCGCACAGGACCGTCCATCCCCAAGGACCCGGTGGGGTTTTGACCGATTCAAATCATCTGTCCCCATTCTCTATCCCGGCTCCCTTTTAGCCTATAGGACCATATGTTCAATAAAAGAAAAACTAATATTATTACGGCAATATTATTATATTCCCAGCAATCCAGCCAAGATACAATGGGATTCAATTATACGGCAATATGTTGAATTATTCAGTTCCGGTAGAAAAAGATCTGGCAAAATAACATAATAGAAAAGAGATACCTTTTCATTCAATCTACCTAACCTTAAACTAAGGACGGAAATGATAACGGATTTGTAGCTAAATGACACTTCTTGTTCCTTTTTTTCTAGGAGGACAGGGTTCGAGCCCCCATGAAGGGCGTCGTGTGGTCTAGGGCTATGGAGAGTCTTTGGATCTCCTGTGCTTTAGTTGCTACTAATTGCCAACTTTCTCCTAACTCCCGCTGATGTATACCGCTTGACACAAAAAAAAAAAAACTACCATTGAAATTATGTCAATTTTTTTTATCCAAACCAACGGTCAAGAAGACAAGTGACAAACAAATCCAGAACACATCGTTATCTTTTTTTCTTTTTGACTGGGAAAAACTGCCCGAAGGCACACATCGTTATCTTTCATGTGTTTTTTTTTTTTTTTTTTTATCACTGGCTTTGTTGTATCCGTCGATATATAATAAAAATTAAGGTGCTGCTCCCAAGTTTTAAAAGATGTAAAAATTGATGATTCATTAATAATTTCCGTGTAATTATTTTTTAGTGTAGCCATTACAAATTAATCATTCACATGGGTTAGCTTTTAACCCAAATGAATGAGGGCCGGCATGTTTTCACGATATAGTTTATTTTTACATGTAATCGTGGAAACCCTCTAGCTATTACTCTCTCCGTCCAATTTGTTTATCTCTCGGTCTATTCTAACCTAGTACTCCGTACAACACTATTTATTTCTTTTAATAGGTTATATGTTTTTTTTTTTACAATATGAATCTTGTTTGATACATATCAATAAGTTCTACTGAACAAAGTTTTCAAAATCATAAAACCAAATTAGAATAGATAAGTAATTTTAAAATCGCACCAACTACTGAAAAGAAGTACTAGTAATAAATTGGGATGAAGGGAGTTTTTTTTGAATGATAATTATTATTGTTAGTTTTATCAGAATGGTATGTGCAAGGCACATGGCGTAATCGACTCATGGTGTGATTCACTTGGAAGTTATATAGACACATGGTGGGCTCCTATTCACTTAATTTTTTTTTATTTTTGCAAGGGGAAGCATAAGAATTGAAAATTTTGATTTTTTATAAATAAGTTCTTAAGACTTCATGGGCTATCTCCAACAAATATAAATCTTTTGTATATTCTCAGCACGTATATGATGCACGCCGCACTCTCTTTTAATAAGTACAAAATCATATATAATTCACTTCGGCCACTCATATTCATGTCATATCTCTTTTGATTTTCCCTACTCATAGTGGAAAAAAAATATACCTTTCAAACTTGCCATCACGTCTTCTCTTACATTAAACTTTTTCTAGTAAAATTTTCACATAAAATAGTAGATCTTAAATCGTTGAGACGTAAATATCATTAAAAATAAAGGACTGTTTTAGTATTTTCAAGCATACCACGAGTATAACTAAGAGTAGGAGTAGCAACTTAGAATCCTATGAATGGATTTCCTTCTTGAAGATTGGTGTGTTGCCTTCCGTCTTCGATCTTCCTTCATGTAATCGATTTTGAAGATTAATAGAAGAATCTTTTGTTAGTCTTCAATATTATTCTTGTCATCAATTTTGCATTGCTTTGATTGTCACGTTACGTCAAATATTGAAGTCCTGAGATACTATGATCGATGGATCATTCTTTGTCTTGGGAAATAAGCCACATTCGAGCCCTTTTTCGTTTGTTGCCTTTGTTTGCATATTCTCTCCCTATCCACTCCAGAGGAGAAAAATATTGGCAATAAGGATAGAGGTCAGTTTTTACCGTCTCAACCACATGTCCACTTTACCAGACAACTTTTCATTCATCTCTTGATGATTTTTGTGCATTCTTCCGTAGTGTAAGTCCCTTAGAAGTATCTAATTAAACCCATTTGGCCCATCTCGAAAGGCGTTTGAATCCCACTTAAGTGTTTGCTCCAATTTGAAAAAAATTGATTATTTGAACAAAAGGCCGTTTTCAAACTCTGTGTTTGATTGCTGAGTTGTGTTAAGTAGTTAGTTGTGAAGCTAGGTTTAAGCGTTGTGTGTTAATCGCGAAGAACTCGAAAGAGGATGGCTCCAACTTCATATTTTCTTTTGTGCTTTTCCCAGATATCACAAAAACACAGGCATAACTCATGAGTACAAAACTGAAGGGCAAAAGTTCATTGGCTTAAATTGCAAAGTAATGTTCATAAATTTGAATAAACGTCTATTGAAGAATACTCTAGCTAATCTTGAACAAATCAGGTAAAGCCAAGATTTTAAAAGACCTCCGGGAACTTACAATCGACCACCGCAGTACATTTGTTGAGTTTCGCATGCATGATGCCGATTTCAGGCATGATCGAAGGACTTCATAACTTGGACTGGACTTGCTCTATGAGCACCCTTCTGAGGATCTTCCCCGAAGCTGTTTTAGGAACACTGTTGATGAATGTTACCCACCGCAATCTTTTGAAAGATGCAACCTGAAGAAGAACAAGAAGACAAATCAAATGAATATATGTTAAGCATTTTTTGTTATGGTTAGTTAATTAGGAAGGAAAATGGTTAACAACAGCCAACATAGAGACCGAAAAACATTGAGCCTTCAAATCTCCTCACTTTTTGATCATATGCTTAAGAACCACTAATCAGAAATTGTTTGTGTACTAATTAAAATGGCCTAGTTGGGACGTTAGCCAAGCAAATAGTACCTACAAACTAACGTTTAGCAGACACCATCTATCGTTTTGCAACCATTTCAGCGATGAACTGCTCCCATGATGATATCCAATGCTACCCAATATCGTCATACTATCAAGTTATCGACTAACTTACAGTTGGGAAACTGAGCTCGAGGGGCCTGGAGGCATGCAAACCCGCTCACCAGAGGGCCAAACCAGATCAGAGAATCAAGGATTCCTCATTCTCAGGTTAATTTGGGCAAGTTCCAGAAGAAATCCCTTTGGCGACCCATTGACTTGGGCATGCGAACTACTATATATGAAATATTAGTCATCTAATGCTGTACAGTACCTGGTCTGCAATGAATTTCTTCACATCATCTTCTGTAAGAGAACTATTAGGAGAGCGGACAACATATGCAGCCGGGACCTCTCCAGCTTTAGCATCGGGAAACCTAAAAGTAAGAGTTACCAAAAAAAACAGTTCATATAATTTTCACGAGCTAAGAAGTTTAAAGTCGGAGAAATTGCCATGTTTACTTACGGAATGACAACAGCATCTAGTATTTCAGAATGAGAAACAAGCAACTCTTCAAGCTCTGCTGGTGCGACCTAGCAAGAACAAGAGAAAATTAAAAAAACAAACATTATGAACTACGAGATAAATCAAGTGCAACAACATGATCGACCACGTAATTTTATGAGGAACCATGAAGGATGTGGGCGACAAAAACCAGAATATTCGACCTGGGTAGTTGGCCTTTTGGTTATACAATAACACTACGTACTGTGAGGTTACGGGTTCAAATCTTAATAGGAGTTTGATATTCGCTGTGGTTAGTTTGATAGGGTTAGGTAAAGTAAGTTCTTCTACAGTATGGCAAGAAATTTGCAAAGGTTTTTTCCAATGATTTGAAAAGAAAGCCATTCATATGAAAAAGCAAAGCCAATAACTCGCAATTAGGCAATCCTCTGAGGTAAAACTAATACTTACTTCAGATTTTAGACAAGTAAGAGTAAGCACTCTGGGCACGGGTTGTCGGGCTACTAAAAGAAAGAAGATACAAATACTTATCCAAAAAAAGATACAAGTAAGATGAGTGTGGGCTCCCCGTCCGGTGCGATCGAAGAGTCGCCATTCGGATTTTTGAGATGAATGATCCGAGAAACCGAGAGTTTGTTTGAGAAAAAAAAGGGCTTTGGTCTAGCAAAAACGTCGAGATTTTGGATCCGAGAGCCACGTTACAAGCAGAGAAGGTTTTGTTGAAAAAGCACCCCTCTCGCTTAGTAAAAATCGGTCTCTACTAAGCATTTTAAATGAGGGATTTAATATCATTTGAAAAACTTAACTTTAAAACATGTACGGGAAAAAGACACAGGATTAAATATAACACATTGACGTGCTTGTGGTACGAACTGTATAGTATGAAATGGATAAGCAATGTACAGAAAATGAAATAACAATATTACAGCAGTCCACCAATATCATGTGAAACACCGCACGACGACTTGGATACGTCGCACGGTGTAACTAAAACACCGTGCGGTGCACCTGTCTACATATTCCAGTATCAGTTCACTTTTACATGACAAAACAAACCATAGGTCCGCAAAATAGTTTTTTAGATTTTCCGAATTTCTGAAAAATGATTTACGAGACCCTTTTGTTCATCTCCTCATGTAAAGTAATGTTACAAGTTCTTTGAAATTTTAAAAGATTTAATTAAAAAATGACTTTTAACATGAAACTTGACTATGGAATGTACCCACACAAAAAACAATAAAGAAACTAAACATAATAACATAAGAAGGAGTATGTACAAGAAACAAAATAATGCATGATATAATACACTACGTCGTGCGGTGTTGTAAATTGCCGCACGATATAGCATATCTAATGCAAAAAAAAATTTTTGTGCTTTCTAAATATAAAGCCCGTTTGAGACCCAAACTCAGAATAGAAAGACCGAGAAGAGCCTCGATCGGCTCCCCTCAAAGCTAAACATGATTTAGCCCAAGGAATTTGTTTATACCTTTTGATTGAAACTTGGATGTGCTTGAAGATGGAGGAATGGAAGTTGATTTGGACTTGAAATACTTGAATGGGGATTGAAGGATGTGAGGTTGTTTGGATGCTTTGAGGTGGAGGTCCCCCTAAATTAGTAGTTTGCTGAACTTAAGAGTAGAAGAAGAATGGAGGTATTTTTAGAGAGAGAAAGTGAGAGTCTAGAAAATGGCAGAATAATTTTATTTGGAGTTGAAGGGGTACTTCTCAACTAGAGGGGGGGTGTATTTATAGGCAAGATTATTGCACCTGCAGGCGTGGCCGACAACTTTTTACAACTGTCAGAACTTTTTCTGAAACGCCGCGCGACACAATGAAAAATGTCATGCTGCATATTGAAATCCCGTGCAGTGGAGCAATTTTTTGGAATTTTCTGAAATGCCAAGCAGCGTTTCTGAAATGCCACGCCATGTTTTGAAATGTCGCGCGGTTTTTCGAGACAGCCCAGTACATTGAACTTCGCGGGGGGGCCCCGGACACTCCCAAACTCAGATTTAGGTGTGATTCGAAGCGTTGAAAAGTTTGTCAAGTCCTCTTTCTAACCCAATTGGTTTCACTCAAAGACATTTTATACATTGAAATGTGTGTCCATTTTACTATCAGTGTGTCAGGAAAAAAGTTATTTTTGACCAAGCAAACGCATTTTTCTCTTTGCAATTGAACCGGGGGCCACCCTATATGTTTAGGAAGGGGTTTTTTTTTTAGGTTTAAAGAAGAAGTGACAGAGGAGCAACAATCCAAGTCTTAAAGGTATATTTTTTCTTATTTCATTATCGGGGAACTTAAAGATTATTCGGAGGCCCAAATTGGGGTGTCTACAATGAGTGTAGCTAAAAAATGATAATATTACGATGGATGTGTGACTAGACTTTGTGACATAGAATTAGAAACGAGAACAAGAAAATAAGATGAGAAAAATAGATTAATGTGCTTTTGACATATTTTATCGTAGATTGACCGATGCGATAGTTAAGAAGAGTGGTGTAGGTACGGTTGAGGGTAAAACTAAGGGAAGGGTTAGACTAAAATTTATGATGGAGGCACTAGTTCTAAAGGATTTAGTCTTTTCTATATTATGGAATACTATGTCCTCAATACAGATGCCCTCGAATGAGCCAATTGATGAAAAAATGAATTCATGTAACCTACCCCAATTGATTGTGACTTAAAGGTCCATTCAATTTTGGTTAGCACTCCGGTTAACAATCCAATGTGATGCTTGAATATGTGAAGGAGATGAAATTGTTGTTTTAATTTAGTATAGTACATTATGATATATTTGACTTGTCATTGATGTAATATTTATCACTTACAAGTGATAATCATAGTAGTGGTATGCATCGATCACAAATCAAATGACATATATCTGTAAAATATTAAATTAGAAATAACAGAAATTGCTTCAAGAAAAAATGACAATTTCTGAGTAGGGACAAAATACTACTGCCCAATTACAAGAAGCACAATCCCTTTTAATAATAAGAAGCACCTAGACATACTACTACTTAGTTCTAGGAGGAACTTCCGCAAATTGGATGAAGACGACATTTATTTTATTATTATTATTATAGAGGAAAACTACCAAGGCCGAATGGACAATTAGTTGTAGACTTGTAGTGAACAAAAAATATACCTGAAACCCTTTGTACTTGATCAACTCTTTAAGCCGGTCAACGACAAATAGTTGTCCTTCCTCATCGAAATATCCAAGATCTCCTGTGCGGATCCAACCCTCATTGTCTATGGTAAGCCTGGTCGCCTGTGGATCGTTAAAATATCCTGGAAAAAAAAAATACTGCTTATAACTTTTATTGAATGTACAAGGAAGCAATTAAAAGAGCATACTATCAAAGCAGCATTCTTCAATAGGCTTTACTAGAGCAATTCAAATTATGTCATACAAATGGATGAAGTTAGAATATTCCAAACAACAAATACAGTGAAATGCCATTTCATCTAATCTGTTTATTTCTTGTTTGAGGGGTTTATATATTTGCATTCTGATGAACCACTCGTCAATAACAAACCACGAAACTCTGCAATACATTACCTTGCATCATGTTAGCTCCCCGAGCCCATATCTCCCCGAAATGTTTAGGAGGAAGAGGCTTCTGAGTTTCTACACTAATTATTTGGCATTCCACTCCTGTAACAACCGTTCCTGCTGAACCAGAATTTCGAGGACCTTTTCTATCATCCTCCATTGAGATAATCCCACAAGTTTCTGTCATTCCAAAGCCCTGAAATCAAGAGTACTTTTCCACTTTAGAGTTTAATTTAAGATCCCAATCCTATCTCATATACTACATGAACAAAAGTAAGGTCATTCATACCAACCAATCAGATGCGCGCCAATTACCAAGTATGACAACCTAATTCTCACTTAAGTTTCAATGTAATTGGATGTAAAAAAATAACATGAAAACCAATGATTTGCATCTTTATAAGATGTTTTTCTAATTGGGGAATTACAAGTTCAAGCATTGAGAATAGTTCAAGGCTTCAAGCCAATGACAATTGACAACTTCAATATGCAAAAATGGACTGATTTTGAATGGAGACCAATAACTAAGCTTATCATGCACACGACTATTCATAAGCTCCACATTAAACATTCAGATGTCCTCATATTCGATGCTAACCACCAATGCACACGCGAAACTCTAGGCCGAAAACAATTAGTTTAGAGAAAAGTCTACAATATACATCCTTAAAATGATGTACGTACCATATGCACCTATTTTATGGTTCATTTATAACATTTTAGTGTGTTTCATAACTTTTGTTCTAGAATTCATAACTTTTCAGCAGTACGATTCGTAACATTTTCGTTATGATTCATAATATTTTGGTGTATCTTATAACCTTTATACGATTCGTAACTTTTTAGCAATATGGTTCGTAACATTTTTGTTAAGGAAATAGAATCCCACATTGCTTGGGAGTGAAATGAGTGATCACTTAATAACATTTAAGACCTCTCCACTCATTGCCAATTGATTTTGAGATGGATATAAAATTTCTACATGGTACAAAGCTCGACGACATCTGTCTAACTAAAGTGATCCTGCAGAAATTCACTCAATCTGAAGCAAGAAGATGACCTAGGTCATGGCGATAGTAATGAATTCATCCCCATATTCAACTACCTCATCGTCTATTACAGAACTTGCGACTGTAAAGTTGAATCTACCTCCATCTCTAGTGTTCTTGATATCAAACATTAATTCGTTTGTTCCTATTAAACTCGAATCCCACAATTATGTGATATGGAGAACACAAATCGAACATGCATTGAAAGCTAATGGGTTTTTTTGATATGTTGATGGAACAATTCCATGTCCATTGCCCACTGCTACCCGAACTATTGAAGTTTCTCTTTCTTATCCTGATATTGCTCTCTGGAAAATTGTTGATAGTCAGTTGTTATCATGCCTAATTGCTACAATCTCTGCTTCCACAGTACCATTAATTCTAGGGCTTGAACATGCTTATAAAGTGTGGGAGGTTATTGAACACAGGTTTAATTCGGTGACGGCAATGGTAGGACTCCCTGGATCTTTGTACTTTGGAGCGATATTCCTTTGAATGATAGAACTCACTTGCTCAGTAAGGAATATCTTCTTTTGAACATTAAGCTTGTGCTTCCGAGTGCATAGATCCTTAAAAAATTTTCCATACGAGGGGATTTGCTTGACCGCATCCATGAGAGGAATGTGGATCTTCATTTGATTGAATAATTCATGCAACTCCGCATTGAGATTTGGTTTCGCCAAGGCCTTCAAATGAATAGGATATGGTGCTAGTGTTGGAATAACTCGAGGATCCGGTACACTCTCCTTCTCCTTGCCTTTTTCCTTTCCTTCGAGAACCTCCTTGCTTACCTCCTTAGGAGACTCCCCAAGAGTTGATGTTGGAGTTGAACGTTCGATAGGAGGGGGCAACAAGGTAGGTTCTAGAGGCATCACCACTTGATTATCCACCATCTTGCCACTTTGAGGAGAAATAATAGCCTTTGCTTGTTCGGAAAAAGTCACCAAAAAGAGCTAGCAAAGTGAAGACCTTGAGAAAGTGCATTAGGCGGGTTAGAAGTAGTCTGCGGATTAGGTTGAGGTTGCATAGGAAACTTCCCCTTTTCTTGCTATAACAAACCCACCGTAGTTGTCAATTTGCCCAACTGGTTCCTGATACCACCCATCATTTGAGTTTATTGTTCATTGATGATTGTTTGCCCTTGCAAGAATATATTTAGTTGATCCTCCAATGAACGTTTTAGGGGTTGTTGCTGAAATTGGCCTGAGCTTGGAAAGGGCCTCGAAGGAGCAAAACCTAGTGGACCTTGAGCTTGAGGGAAATAGAAAGCATTTTGAGGTTGCTTCCATGGTAACTATGGAGCAGGAGGTGAAACTTGAGAAGAACCCGCATCATTTGATTGATTCCATTGGAAGGCTGGATGTTGTCTTGTCCCCGGATTGTAAGACTGGGTGAAAGGATCAAAACGTTGCACTGCATGTACCTCCTCGAGAGCAATTCCATTAATCACATTCTTGAGAGCAGGAATATTGGGACATGCCTCAGTAGAATGGCCCACCATTTCGCATATGATACACACCTCCTCCACTTGACATACCACTTTGACTTTTTGAGATTGAGCATTCTTCAATTCCAACTTATCGAGCTTCCAAGAAATTTCCTTCAAACGAGTTTCAAAAGCACTTTGCTCAGCAACAAAGAATTTCCCCGAACCAGTAGGACCTTGATTGTGCATTGTCCTCTCTCTAGGATTTACAAACTGCCACGTTTGAGTTTTCTCAGCCAACTTCTCATAATAATCCCCCAGGCATCCTCAAGTGTTTTCCCCATAAAGTTGCCTCCTCCCAATGTGTCTAGAAGTTGTTTACTCCCTTGAGAACACCCCATGTAGAAGTAATTGCCTTGCAAATACAAAGAAAAATTGTGATAAGGAACCGCCATGAGTAAGTCCTTATACCGTTCTCAATACTTGTGAAAAGTCTCTCCATCCATTTGCTTGAAATTCTGAATCTGATTCATAAGCAACTTTGTTCGGCTGGCCAGAAAGAACTTGGTCATAAAAGCATCTTGAACTTCTCCCCAATTACGCAGTGACCGAGGCTTCAGAGAATTAAGCCATTGTTTCGCCTTATGCTTCAAAGTGAACGGAAACAACTTGAGAAGAGCCTGATCCAGTTGATTCTGAGCAGGGATAAAGGAATGTAGAACAGACTCGAACTCCCGGATATGAGAATACGGATCCTCCAACTCTCAGCACCCGAAATTCTGGAACCACCCGGAGATATTCAGCTTTGAAATCAAAGGCATTCCTAGCTGCTAGAGTCGAAATAACTATAGGTGATACTTGAGGACCCCGTTCTGGATTAAGATATTCACGCAAAGTGCAAACTACAGCTTCTTCGGCCATTAGGCCTTTGTAATGACGTTTGCGAAATAATTTGCGAGGCAAAGAATGGGCAGGATATGCCCGAGCAATACTCCGAATTTTAGGCGCAGAAGAAGAACAATGAAACGATTGGAAATAGGACTTCGGTACACAGGCATACACAAAAACAACTACTACTACCAACAAACTACTAGACTGGAGGGGCTAAGCCGCCACCTCATCTCAGCAACAGAATATGCGAGGGGTTATGCCACCACCTCGGCTAAGCAATGAAATCAACTAATGCAATTAACTAAACTAAACTACAATAACTAAAAACAGACTCAGCATTTAACTTAGCTTCGTTACACCTCAGGTTATGATATGAAGATCAGTTAAAGGTATCCACTAAGTTAAATACAAGCTACCAAACATACTACTAAACTACTAGACGAAAGCGGAATACTTACAGTGGTTTGTCGAACCTCCAAGAAAGCCATAATAAGATAATCCCCGGTAACGGCGCCAAAAATACTTCATTTGCGTCAATAAATAGAAATATGATCACCCCAAGCGTAGGGTAATTACGTCATTTGAAGCATAATAATCCGGAAGACCGGGATCGTACCCAATAGAATAATTAATACGGCTTGGATGGATTTGTAGAAGTAAGCAAGGTTTTTCAGCCTTTAGACAGCCAACTTTGTTTTACTTTATGCGGTGGAAATTAAAAGGCTAAATTAAACGGCGAATTAACTAGAATAAAAGGTAGGCTAGGTCTAGGAGATCCTAACACCCACGACTCAAGTCAAATCACTTTTCTCATCCTACCACTCGGTTTGAGATATACAACTAAGGTTCCCAACCCAGAAGATGCATGGTTCAATTACCAAGCTAGTTCTAGAATTCATTTAGCAAACACCTCGAGCGATAAAGCTCCAAGCATCATGTGTGGTAAGTAGGCTCGCTCTTACCTACACATGATCAAGGAAGTTAACACCTTAGTAATTTGACAAACAAATCCGAACTACACATCGATATTCAAACCAAAGATTCAAACTTTATGATGAGAAAAATAAATTTAACTCAAGCCATGATGTACTAATCACCCCATGACCTAGCCTTGAAAAACTACTCACTCATATCTAGAGAGATAAAAGCAAGCAAAAATATAGCTAACATATTGAAAATGACAATACTTGAAATAAACTAGTGAATATGATAGATCGGAGGAGTAGCTACAACTTTAATGAAGACAATAATAGCAAAACTAAACTAAGTCAAGAAATTAAATATTCAAAGTTGGAAAATGAAGAACAATTCAAAAAGTAAGCAAATCTAATTCTAAATCTAAAAATGGGTACATTTCTTTCCAAATCGTGCAAATGTGACATAACAGGATATTTATACCGCCCCTATTTTGCGCACAGAATATTCCAAAGATGCTCTAAAGATCCCCCTCTGAAACCCTCGGTACCGATACCAAACATCTTAAGCTGCTATGCTAGGCCGGCCACTCGGTACCGATACTGAACGGTTTAAGCATTTTCTTTTACCTTTTTTTACTTTAATTTATTTAATGAAAATAAGGACGTACCCCCGATTTGAAAATAATGGCATTACCAGAATTTTGATATTTCAATTCAATCAAAATGTTGACCCCCAGCTTTTAGTGTAAAATAGAAAACAACACATTCTTCTATCGAAGAGATGGCTCAAAATATGACCTTGCTATTCGAATAGAACCTTGCAAATTTGAAGTTGCTCTTAGAAAAATTCAAGAATTAATTACCGCCATTTTTTATCTTGAAAGTCGATATTTTTTCAGAAAGTGATTTTTCCATACTTAGATTTTCGGGGGCCAACAGGGTCTTTATTGGTTCCTCGGGTACTTGGACGCACTCAAGCCATCTGTGACGTCAATACATGCCTTGTTCACACGATTTATCTAAAAACATTAAAAACATACCTTACGTACAATATCAAATAAAAACGACTAATTTAATGACGAAATTAAACTAAACTAGAGATCTAGCGCACCATGTTTGGTAATATCAGGTGCTTATCACACCCCCAACTTGAACTTTGCTAGTCCTTAGGAAACGAAATGCAAAAAATTTGAAAACAAAGATATTATACAATCCTTCCACTATCACAACTCAAAACATGCTCAAAACTACCAACTAGCAAGAGTTCCACAATTCGGGTTTTTGTTTCATTTCTACAATTCACAGCTAGAGTATCCAACTAAATAGCTAAGTATCAAGCAAGTTAAGAGCAAGCTAAAAAAATTTGTGTCCTCAAACAAAGGGAGGATACGGGACACAAAACCTGCGAATTCAGACTAAAACCACAACCCACGAAAAATGCTCGATAACAAGGCAAAAGCGAACAATAACTACCATGCCTCAAACAAGGAGAGCACTTTATTAACAGAATTGAAACTAGCAGATGATATTTGGATAATGAAGGGAAAACATGCCATAATACTAATGATGCAAATATCAGACAGTCAATCTTAAATGAATCCAGACGCATAAAAGATCAACTAAGGACTATTTTTTAGCTTATAATGATCTTGGTTACAAATGGAATGAACTACAAAATAGTGTAGTGGCCATTTATTAGCATTGTTCAGCTACTATTGGCCACTACTAACACCCTAAACTACCCAAGACATGACCACACGCCGGCCAAGCACTAAACAAAGTTACAAAAAAGAAATAAAGAAAACTACTAGATAAGTCCTACTAAAACTACTACCACCACCTCCATCACAAATAGTTGTCATCCTCATTCGGCTTCTAATGGTATTGAGCCTTGAGCTCCCCCTTTCCATCGGACTCTTTCTCATCTAGAATGTATGCTTGCCCATAAGTCAAAACCAATTCTCTTATCAAAGTATTCAACCCTCTTTCAAATCCGTTTTTGCTCTTTTATAGTATTTCTTTGATCTCCTTTCTTTGAGGAATAGGATCATTTGAGGTGAGATTAGTAGCGATAGAGATTAATGAGCCAATTTTGGGGCTTTTTGGAAAGGGAGATGAAAATTTGGGGCTTTTGCTTTTGTAGTGGGAGAAAAGAGAGAGAATCACGTATCAATTCTTTGCATTTTCGTATTCCAACCACTTCTATCACATTCACACCACCCCCAAATCTCCTTGAATCATTGAAAACTATTTTTACGCAACCCTCCAAACTTCCGGTTGCCTAGGTTAAAGCAAAAAACGGGAAACATACCAGGATGCAAAGTAGGACTAGGTGACACATATGTGGTATGATCATGCAAAGAATGCCTTGTATCCTTTCCTAAGTGCGCCATGGATTCCAAAATGATTCAATATCAACATTAAATACAATTAGATATGGACATGCGATTATTCACCTACACTACAAGCATGTTTATTGAAAGATGGGGATATAGACAAAACTTGTTCAAAAACTTTACTCAACACATGGACCATTCAATCTTTACCATGCATGCAAGTTGAGAAGCACAAAATTCTTAGGATTGTCACGAACTCTTGCCAACTAACAATTATTGAGCATGCAACAAGTCATGAAAAGAGCTAAAAATCTGTGACAAAAAGAAAGATTGCAAGCAAAAAGCTATACTAATTTTTTAAATTTTTTGAATTTTCTCATTTTTTTGGTTTTTTAATTTTTCATTTGTTTTTGGATTTTTTAAATTTTTCACAAAAATGAAACAAATAGCACATAGCTAACCTCTCCCCCCCCCCCCCCCCCCCCCCAACTTAAAGCGATGCTATGCCCTTATAGCATGAAGAACAAGAGCAAAGAGAGGAAAAGTGAGTGAATGTACCGTCCAAGGAAAATTTCAACCCCTAAATACCTTGACCAAGTTGAAGGATTTAATGCCAATGTCTTGCTCCGACCTGATTTGATGCTTCTAGGGTTTACTCCTTCGGTTTTACCAATTCGGAACCATAGCTAGTCACACTGGGTCATATCCAAGGCTTTATCAGACTAACAACCACGGCTCTTAGCTGCACCCATACTTAGGGCTCCTGAACGGCTCACTCACCCTGGCTTTAGGCCCAAACTATCAAGGCTGGTGTGGTAGCATATAAACCTTAAAGAGGACTTAAGAGAACAACCTTCCGCAAGATAAATGACATTAGAACCACCAGCCCGTGTTATCCGGCTTCAAAACAAACAAGATATAAAATAAAGAAGACACAAAGAACATGCAAAACAAATGAAATACACCACCCGATCATCACGCAATCACACGAGTCATACTTTTCTTCCCATTTCCTACCGGTGGGGTAAGAAATGGGTGGTTATACTAGACCGCTGAAACAGAAAAAGAGTGAGAGAAATAGAGAGAGAGAGAGAGGGAGAGAGAAAGAAAGAAAGAAAGGGTTGTGGGCTACGAACATTTAGCACGCCATTAAGAACTATTAGAAGCAACAGAGCACTCCAAGCTACACTTTTTGTCAAAAATTGAACTCGACCATGTCACAAGATAAGGTACTTTGAGTAAAGCAATTGCCGAATTCGTTTTAAAAACTTAAGTTCCACCAAATGCATTGCCCAAACATAATCAATTTTCAATTTGTTGACAAAATCTACAATATAAGGATGATAAATCACAAGAAAATCATCAACACCAAGAAAATCAGTTAGTTCTAAGATTGGTAACTTCTCAAGAATAGGCTCACATGCATCTTATTTTTCTAACAAAGAGTATAAGTAATCTACCTCGGCATCCATTTCCTTAGCAGTGAGGAGATCAAGGCGTGGAAAACTCGAAGGGACAATTGTAGCTTCCATGGGCTTCAACTCTTCAAAGATTGGTTCATAAGCATCTTGTTTAGCCAACAAAGAATACAAATAATCCACTTCGGCCTCCATTTCCTTAGCGGTGAGAGGTTTTTCCAACGGATCTTCATAGTAGATGCCCGACGTTTCAAGCATGTTCATCTCATGAGCAAGGAGTAATTCCTCCGAGGAAGGATCAAGATACGAGAGATCAGTGTAGGGAGGTATTCCCGAGCAGATACATTTAGTTACCGAACATGTGATGTTTGGGAACATGAGATGAACACAAACGGTACTTATCGCCGGGCAGTATTGTGAACAGGGATACGTATCAGTGATATAGGAAGTCATTGATCTATGCAGTCTGTTTGGCTAGTAAAAGGCCAATGACAAAGTGAAGTCAGTGGTGTGAAATTAAGTTGTTCGGCATATAGAGATATTCTCATTACGCTTGGACCAAATCACATGTGAAGTCATTGGTTCAGGCAGTCTGTTCGGCAACGAGATGGCCGAAAAAGGAAAGAACCCCAAATTAATTGTTGTAACATGGGGAACATTCTGGAAGAATCCAGAATGTTGATATTCCGTTAAGGAATAAGATCCCCATAATATAGGATCTGAGGAAGATACCCAATGAGAATGGGATGTTCGGCCAGTAAAGGAAAAGAATCCTAAAAAGGACTCTTTTCCATTAAACTGATAAAGGAAACGAGAATCCTTGATATCCTTGGTTTCCTATACGAGTTGGGAGTCCTATGGAAACGGGATGCTTGAGCAATAAGCATACGAAAGTCTATAAATATGAGGTGAACCTAGAGGAAAAAGGTACGCAATACACTGCATTATTATTGCTTTCCTACTGATAATTAGGGTTGAGTTTTCTAGTACGTGATACTAACAAAGGCATTGGAGGGCCTTTGCCACGAGAGGCAAAGGTGCACTCACCCCCTGTCTATTTTGTAGATTAGGGTTCAGATGTCGAGCTAGGGTTCCGGTGAAGAGGCACGAATAAGCCGTTGCCATCCAGTTGATCCGAAGAATCAATTGTTTTCATCCCCCTACAATTGGCGCCGTCTGTGGGAAAGAACAGACTTTTCGAAGAAAGTAATCATGACGGAAGAAAATCCAGTCACACCGTTTAGTCCAAAGGACCAGTTGGGTGGAGGAAGAGATAAATCTCCACCAGGTGCCCCGAGAAAGCCCACTGGTAGACATGACAGAGAAAACTCCAAAGAAAAAGGAGACAAGACTGCTACTGGTTCCATGAGAAGGAGTAAGTCTCATCGAGTAGAGGAGTCTGTTACTCGTTCAAAGAGTATTCATAACGATGATGATGTCCTTGACAAAAAAAGAAGAGAAATCGAGGAGTACGCTCGTTTAATTAAAAAACGAGAGTATGAGATACGGGAGCTGCAGAGGGTACGAGAGCACCCCGAAGATTCTGGACTCTCTCGAAGGAATTCCCAGAGAGACGAACGGGCTCTGGTGGTTCATAAACAGACTCATTCACGCAGAAGGGGGAGCAGAAGCCCTGAAATAGGGCGTCATGAGGCTTTTCCACAAAAAAGGGGAAGAAGAAGTAGAAGCCGAATACCAGAGAGAAGCACTTCTTCACGAAAAAGGAGAAGCAGAGACCGAAGTTCTACCCCTGAAGAAGAGGACACAAGGAAACATCATCGAGATAGGTACGAGAGACCAGATGCTGATTGGGTCAAGATTTCGGCCCACAAATTAAAGGAACAAGAGGATGGGATAGTGACTGCACGAGAAGCAGCACGAAAGGCCCTGAGTAATATTGCAGCCTCCCCTTTTACAAAAAGGCTACAAGAAGCGAGATTGTAGAGCAGAGTGAAGCACGGAGCGTTCGTACTTTACGAGACAAATACAGATCCCGTGGCTCACATACAGCATTATCAACAGGCTATGTTTATGCATGAGGGGGATGATTCCATCTTGTGCAAGATGTTTCCCTCCAGTCTTGGCAAAGTGGCTTTGTCTTGGTTTCATAAACTGGCCCCACGATCCATACGAGGATGGAGGCAGTTGGCAGAGGAATTCACTGCTCGATTCTTGACAAGCAGAAAAGCCCCGAAGACTTTTGAGAGTCTTTCTACCATGAAGCAGGAGGAAAACGAGCAGATCCGGGATTATGCAAAGAAGTACTGGGAGACTTTCAACGAGATTGAAAATTGCAGTGAGGAGTATGCAATTGCTACCTTCAAAACTGGTCTACCTGTTCGGGGAGAGCTGCGTCGTTCATTGAATAAACATCCGGTAGCTACTCTGGCTAAATTGATGGAACGGATAGAACAACACGCCAGAATGGAGGACGACATACTCCGTGAGGACATCAGAATGATTGCCGAACAGCCAAAGGCACCTGCTAAAAAGGTGGATAAGCCAGAACCCAAAACTTACAGAGATAGAAAGGAGTATAGGCAGGCTAAGAAAGAGTCATACAAGGACAAGCAAGCTCCAGACCCCAAATCCTTCTTTTCTATCACTACAGTTTGGAAAGAGCCAATTTACAGGATTCTTTATCGAATAACGAATCAGCCATATTTCAAATGGCCCCCGAGTCTAGGAGAAGACAAAGATGCAAAACGTGCTACGAATCAGCACTGCAGTTATCATAAGGATTGGGGCCATATGACTGAGGACTGTGAGACATACAAGAGGTACCTTGATGATTTAGTCTCTCGGGGCTATCTTAAGAAATTATCCAGGAGGACCCTAAAGAGAAAGAGAAGGCTATGGAGTTGGGTTACAAACAAAACCCTAAAGGCGTTATCCATATGATACATAGATTGGCCACACCTTACACGAGAAGTGAGGTTAGGCTACTACAAAGGCAAGTTAAGTATGATCAGCACGTGATGCGATTGGGAAACAAGAGGGGGCGAGAGACTGATGTATGTAAAGAAAGCATTGCGTTCAGTGATGATGATTTGGGGGAGGTCCAAATACCCCACAATGATGCATTGGTCGTAACCCTACGAGTTGGGGAATACGACATCGAAAGAATTCTAGTGGACTCGGGGAGTTGTACAGAGGTATTGTACTATGATGCATTTAAAAAGATGGGGCTTGCCTAATCAGACTTAGAACAGTCTACAACGCCTCTTATTGGGTTCGGTGCAGGAGCAGTCTGGCCCCTTGGAAAAGTGACATTACCTGTTCGGGCCGGATCAGTGGTGTTGAGAATGGACTTTTTAGTAGTCGATATCCCTTCTTCCTATAACGCGATTATAGGGAGGACATGGTTGCATAAGATGAGAGCAGTCTCCTCGACTTATCATCAGATGGTGAAATTCCCAGGATCAAATGGGATTGAAGTTCTTAAAGGCAACCAAAAGGTGGCATAGCAATGCTTGATTTCCATCATCAAAACAGCCCCGAAGGTCCACCATGTTCACACATTAGAAGTACCAGATCAACCAACCATCGAGGATGTTGGAAGAAGCCCGGCTGAAAAAGTGATTGAAGGCCTGGAAAAGATTCAGATTAACGAGACTGATCCTGAAAGATATTTTTTAATTGGGGAATCACTACCAGCAGATGAAAAGGCCGAATCGGTAAAGTTCCTAAAAGAGTATATTGATGTTTTTGCATGGGTACCTGAGGAAATGCCTGGGGTGGATGCAGACGTGATCTGTCACCATTTAAACATTGACCCTCAGCACAAGCCGATCATTCAGAAGAAACGAAGGGCAGCCGTGCAGCATGTAGATGCAGTGATTGAGGAGGTCAATCGTTTGTTGGAAGCCAAAGCAATACGTGAAGTCTATTACCCCAAATGGTTATCCAACACTGTTGTGGTAAAGAAGAAGAATGGGAAGTGGCGTGTCTGTGTGGACTTCACAGACCTAAACAAAGCGTGTCCTAAGGATAGTTTTCCTTTGCCCAGGATTGACCAATTGGTTGATGCAACCTCTGGTTACGAGCGAATGAGTTTTCTCGATGCATATCGAGGATATCATCACACCTCGAGGATTATACTGCTATAATGTCATGCCGTTTGGGCTGAAGAATGCTGGGGCCACATACCAAAGACTTGCAACCATTATGTTCAAGAAACTCATTGGAAAAACTTTGGAAGTTTACATAGATAATATGGTGGTAAAGAGTCGAGAAAAAGGAGGGCATATTACTGATTTAAAAGAGGTCTTTGAAATCTTGAGGAAATACAAGTTAAAACTCAACGCCTCGAAGTGTGCGTTTGGAGTTGGTTCAGGAAAGTTTCTGGGCCATTTGGTAACCATGAGGGGGATAGAGGCAAATCCCGAGCAGATTGATGCGTTGCAGAGACTACAGAGTCCAAAAACTACCAAGGAAGTCCAGAGGCTGACTGGAATGGCAGCAACACTTAACAGATTCATCAGCAGGTCTAGTGACAAGTGCAGACCCTTCTTTCAGTTGTTAAAAAAGAGGGAGGGATTTGAATGGGGAGCAGAATATGAGCAACCTTTTCAGGACCTGAAAAAGTACCTGGCAGAACCCCTACTGTTGTCAACTCCACAGCCAAGTGAGTCTTTAATTCTGTACCTAGCTGTTTCTGAGCATGCAGTAAGTGCAGTCCTGTTAAGGGATTTGGGGATCGAACAAATCCCTATTTATTATGTTAGCAAGACATTGTTGGATGCAGAGACGAGATATCTACCTTTAGAAAAACTTGTCCTGGCACTTAGGACAGCCACAAGGAAATTGCCACACTACTTCCAAAGCCATAAGGTTGTGGTTTATACTGAGTATCCGTTAAAATCACTGCTTCGAAAGGCAGACTTCTCGGGAAGGATCTCGACATGGTCCGCGAAGCTAAGCTAGTACGATCTCGAATATAAGCCACGCACAGCAATTAAAGGGCAAGTGTTGGCTGATTTTGTGGCAGAGTTTTCCCCCACTGTTACTCCCTTGCCTCCTATGAGAAAGGAACAGGCGGCTAAGACATCTTTCTTGAAGGATCAACCCATAGCCGAACAGGATCCCAAAGAATGGAAGCTATTCGTTGATGGATCAACATGTAATACTGGTTCTGGAATTGGAGTTGTCCTTTTTTCTCCTCAAGGAGTTCTGATTGAACTCTCTGTTCGGCTTGGATTCAGTGCATCGAATAATGTGGCTGAATACGAAGCACTCTTGGCAGGATTGAGAAGTGCGAAGACCCTTAAAGCAAAACGGGTCAGGGTGTATTGTGATTCCCAGCTTGTTGTGAATCAGCTGTCCGGCGAGTACGAAACTCGGAATGAAAAGATGGTGGCCTACGTGCAGGCAGCCAAAGACTTGCTTGATACCTTCGAGAGGGTGTATATTGAGCAAATAAGTTTTGGACAGAATGCTCATGCAGATTCTTTAGCCTGGTTGGCTGCAGCAGTACCAACAGAGTTTAAAAGAAGGGTGGCAGTAGAATACCTAAATGAGCCGAGCATTGGGAGGAATGTAGACTTGGTCTTGGACGTGAACCAAGGACCAAGTTGGATGGACCCAATAATGGAGTTCTTACGAGACGAGATACTCCCTTCTGATAAAAAGGAGGCCCACAAGATAAGAGTCAAATCTGCTAGGTTTTGGCTGTCCCCAAAGGGTAAGTTGTATAGGAAATCCTTTACAGGTCCCTATTTGCTATGCGTACATCCTAAGATGGTACAGAAGTTCCTTCATGAGATCCACGAGGGAACATGTGGGAGCCATGCTGGAGGGAGATTCATTGCCCACCGAGCAATTACTTAAGGCTACTGGTGGCCACACATGCAAGAAGATGCAAAGGTTTATGTAAAGATTTGTGAGAAGTGTCAAAAATTCTCACCAATGATTCGAACACCTACCGAGGATCTGGTGCTTTTGACAAGTCCCTGACCGTTTGCCCAATGGGGAATGGATATCGTGGGTCCATTGCACAAAACAACTGGGAATCGAAAATTCCTGCTTGTAGCAACTGATTATTTTACAAAGTGGATTGAGGCAGAACCATTGGCCAAAATCACTGAACCTATGATAGAAAGGTTCGTGTGGAAAAGCATCATCACTCGCTTTGGGGTCCCTTATTCATTGATTACAGACAATGGATCCCAATTTCAGAAAAAATTCAAGGCTTTTTGTGCCCAATATGGAATTCGAAACTATTACTCCACTCCGGCCTACCCTCAGAGTAATGGGCAAGCAGAAGCATCCAATAAAACTATCCTAGATGGGATAAAGAAAAGGCTGGACAAAACCAAGGGGAAGTGGCCTGATGAGTTGCCATTGGTTTTATGGGCTCACCGAACAACGCCTAGGAGGTCTACAGGAGAGCCCCCTATTCGTTGGCATTTGGAACAGAGGCTGTCATACCTCTGGAAGTGGGTCTGCCAACCAACAGGACAGCTTTGGTTGAAAGTGGAGGCAATGACAGGACCCTTGAAATCGAGCTTGATCTTGCGGAGGAGAAAAGAGAAAAGGCCTTGGTACATCTTGCTTCTTACCAAGAACAACTAATGAAAAGCTATAATAAACATATTCATCCTAGAGAATTTGGTATTGGAGACCTTGTGCTACGAAAAGTGCTCGGCAACACCAAGGTGGCAAACGAAGGCAAGCTGGGGGCCAACTGGGAAGGCCCGTATAGAGTAACTGAGATTGTGGGCATAGGGGCCTATAGATTGGCAGATCTGGATGGTGATCCAATTCCAAGGCCTTGGAATGTTCATAATTTACGAAAGTTCTTTGTTTAGAAGTATTAAAATCTGTTTTAGATTTGCACTACGTGATTGTGAGAGAATTACGAATATAATTCCTTTGTTCTATTTTTGATTATTTTTTAGGGTACGAATAAACGCCCTCTTGCGTTTTGCAGATTATGAATAAAATCACTTCTTTAGTATAACTGTTGTGGTATTTTAATACGAACTACGAGTTTAGTCTCCCTTATTCGTATTAGGGAGCAGGGTATACCTTTTAAGTATGTGAAACTTAAAAGTTTTTAAATATGTGAAACTTAAAAGTTTTGTACATCTTAAAGTATGTGAAACTTAAAACCAAGTACGAAACACTTGTGTACTTTTTGAAAGTACGTGACACTTAAACGACTGCAAGTATGAAAACACTTGTATGTTTTTAAAATACAAGTACGAAATACTTGTATGGACGTTCAAAGTACGAGATACTTATATAGTATTTTAAGTACGCGATACTTGAGAAACTATATTGACTTGACTTAAATGTAAGCTACATTTAGTTTAAGTACGTGATACTTAACGAATACAAGTACGAAACACTTGTATAGAAATTTAAGTACGAGAAACTTAAATCATTTGTATGCCTTGTTTAAAGTACGTGAAACTTAAACATTTAAATACGCGAAACTTAACACTTGTACATCCTTTTTAAAGTGCATGATACTTAAAAAGTTTATTAGCAAAAAGAGTTGAGTACGTGGAACTTAACAGATTCTGTTACATAATTTTAAGTTTGCTCCTAAGTATGTGAGACTAAGGAAACAAATTATATGTTTTTGCTCTTGAGTACGAAAGAGTTAAGAAACAAATTATATGTTTGTTCTGGCTTTTAAGTATGTGAAAATTGCATAAACATAAGTTAATCAAAAGTACGAGATACTAGATATTAAAATTATATCCGAACAGATGCAACTTAAAGAAAGCCGAGCAAATGCCACAAGGGGCCGAATACCTATTTTAGAAAAAGTATTAACTGTACTGATACCACGCAGGGTTAAAATACCGTGGTCACGCAGGTCCAGCCATATTGTTTGAGAAACACAAATACTTATTTACTTATCAATCTAGGTTCTGAACTTCTGGTTGGACGTCAGGATTACCAGCAGCAGTTGCAGTCTCTTCTGGGACAACAGTTTCATTGGTTACTTCCCGAACAGATGACTGCTCAACATCATTTTGAGATTCAACCTGTATTTCTTCATCAACATCTTCAAAATCGTCAATCTGTTGATCAACATCATCAGTTGGAGCTGTAACTCGGCGACTCGGTAGATCGTTCTCAACCCATAAGGGAGAATCTTCTGCAACTCCTACCTTTGTGAGGCATGCTTCCCAACAAGCAGCCCAAATTTCATCCTGGATGATCGGCATCTGCTCCACGTAACTAGCCGTTGTAGCGTCGAACCCCTTTTGATAACCATCTTCAAAAGCAGCCTTTTTGGTCTGCTCAATCTCAACCAAAGCATGGTTGAGGCTGTCCTCAGCAGCTCCAAGCTTGTCTTTGGCCTCGACAAAGTCTGCTTTGGCTTTGTCTCTTTCCCTTTCAAGTCTAGTAATCGTACGAAGCAATCTGGTATTGTTGTTCAGCAATGTGATCCTCTCATTATCAGCATCTTCAAACTTTTGGCCCAACGTGACCATCTTTTGAATGAACTGACAAAATACCGAACAGTAAGTATTGGGAATATCAAGTGGTATATGAAATACACACAAAGACTTATATGAAAAGATTAAGTCACATTACCTTGATACCACTGACAAGACCAGTGGAGAAGCACTGGAGTACTCGAAGAAGGGGGTTGTTGGACTGCAGAAGTGGTTTGGTTAAGAGCGTCCCCAGTTTCTTCGCTCCTGGGACGTTTGTCCCGATGAGCATCGGCAGTCTCAACAGGATTATCTTCCCGAGGAGAAGATGACGATCTTGCAGATCCCCCCCTATTGCGACGTGAACGTGGGGGAGGGGCGCCAGTTGATGCTACCCTATTGGTAGCACCTCGCCCCCGTGAGGAGACAGTGAGTAAAGAGCTGAGGTTGATGGGTTGGCGTGTCATCGTACCTGGGGTTGGAGGAGATCGAGAGTATCCGGCTGAGGATGACTGACTGGTAATTTGGAGAGGAACAGGATGTTGTTCGGTAATGACTTGCCTACGACTAGATCTTCTGAGTACCACACGTGTTTGAGGTACACCGTCAGGAATAGCAATCTCGTCTGACTGACCGGCAACAGTGACACCAGCTTGTAGCCTTGAGTTGCGTGGTTGGGAGCAGTGGAGGTCGAAGCAGTACTGGTGCTTGGATGGGCGAGCCTCCTGTCTATAACTCCCCTGTACGACGGGTCGTATCCTAGCAGCACCTCAGCGTTACGACCTCGACCAGCTGTGGGAGTACCAGATTCGCCTTTATATTTAAGGATTTTGTTGATGTCCTCTGTTCGGACGTAGCTAGGCTTTTGTCTTGGACGTTTGTTGACGTTTTCAGCTGCACAACCGGAGTTATTAAAATCAAAAATTAGACACAATAGAAAGCTACGAGAAAGCAGCAAACAAACAAATGGCAAAGATGAAAAATAAGAAGCATACGTGGGTATCCCCATATATGGGGGCAGTGGAGACCCACCACCTGACCATCCTCTTCTAGTGGCTCAAAGGCTCCAGTGACGTAAAGGAAATCGATTTCATGATCCCGAGCAGAGTCTAGCAGGTTTAGCATGAGACGCTTGTCGGCCCTTCTAACTTTGAAGTAATAGGTGTTGTAATCAGGGTTTAGTACAATGCTGTACCACCACTGAATATCCCAAATTCCTAACTGGGTCCCCAGAATCCTATTCAAAGCTACTACACCCATTATCAACCTAAAGACATTTGTTGATACTTGCATGGAGGTAAGACGATACCAGTTTAGGATCTGGCGAAGTAATGGGTGAAGGGGAAATCGAATTCCGCCTTCGACGATAGCAACAATGGGGATACACATTCGATCCCAGGAACCTCCGTCTCTATCTGCGCCCAAGGGGGCGAGTTCGAGACCAACGTTCTCTGGAACGTTATATTCCCTCCTAAATGCCGCCATGGCAGTAAGGGTTTCGCATAATTTCCTAAATTTACTGGGTCTCAAGGGATTCTCACCATCGTCAGCCATGGGTATACTCAGGAAAGAAGGAAGACTGAAAAAGGGTGCAACTGAAACCCTAGAAAAATGACTCACGAAATCGAGAATGGAGATCTCAGATAAGAACCTAAACAGAAGAAATGAAGTAAGAACAAGGATCTAACAAGAATATTGTGACGATTCCCTGGAATGCAATTGAGTTTGTAGACGACGGCAATGGCAAAAAGCTTAGAGAGAGAAGAAGTTTTGGAGTTTTGGGTGGGGAAATCCAAAATGAGCCCATTCTGGGGTTTAGATGCCAGAGACGGAGACGAAACGTCTCGTCTCACACCGTTACCTTTTAAGTAACGGGATAAAGGGATCAAGCTAACGACGTATTGACGTCGTTAAAATAAAACGTCAGTTCACATTTAATGTAAAAGCGTACGATATGCGCCACGTGGAGTCATTGCCTCGAGATGGTATAATGATGGAGGCGCCAAAAGGCATCAATGAGATATTGAAATTGTGACTGCACGGGATCAGAAGAATCTGGTCGTAGTAAAAAATTCTGTTTCTAAGCATTATATATTGCCCCTGAACAGTGGTAAATACATGAAGCTAGGGAGCAATTGTAGGGAGGTATTCCCGAGCAGATACATTTAGTTATCGAACACGTGATGTTTGGAAACATGAGATGAACACAAACGGTACTTATCGCCGGGCAGTATTATGAACAGGGATACGTATCAGTGATATAGGAAGTCATTGATCTATGCAGTCTGTTCGGCTAGTAAAAGGCCAATGACAAAGTGAAGTCAGTGGTGTGAAACTAAGCTGTTCGGCATATAGAGATATTCTCATTACGCTTGGACCAAATCACATGTGAAGTCATTGGTCCAGGCAGTCTGTTCGGCAACGAGATGGCCGAACAAGGAAAGAACCCCAAATTAATTGTTGTAACATGGGGAACATTCTGGAAGAATCCAGAATGTTGATATTCCGTTAAGGAATAAGATCCCTAGAATATAGGATCTGAGGAAGATACCCAATGAGAATGGGATGTTCGGCCAGTAAAGAAAAAGAATCCTAAAAAGGACTCTTTTCCATTAAACTGATAAAGGAAACGAGAATCCTTGATATCCTTGGTTTCCTATACGAGTTGGGAGTCCTATGGAAACAGGGATGCTTGAGCAATAAGCATACGAAAGTCTATAAAAATAAGGTGAACCTAGAGGAAAAAGGTACGCAATACACTGCATTATTATTGCTTTCCTACTGATAATTAGGGTTGAGTTTTCTAGTACGTGATACTAACAAAGGCATCGGAGGGCCTTTGCCACGAGAGGCAAAGGTGCACTCACCCCCTGTCTATTTTGTAGATTAGGGTTCAGACGTCGAGCTAGGGTTCCGGTGAAGAGGCACGAATAAGCCGTTGCAATCCAGTTGATCCGAAGCATCAATTGTTTTCATCCCCCTACAATCGAAAGAGACAACTTTAGGTTCCATAGGTGTTAACTCCTTAAAGATAGGTTCAAGTAATGCCCTTAACCGTTGAGGGTATGACGCCGGTATAAGAAAGACTTGTGGGATAGGGTCACTTTCCTTTTTCTTTTTCACCAGTGCTTGCTTGGGAGATTCCCCAAGTGTTGATAATGGATTTGATGGCACTAAGAAGGGCAACAAGATAGGTGTAATCGGCAGAGCAATGATAGCATTATCCACAGCCTTCTCATTTCTCAACGTGATTATAGACTTTGCTTGCTCGGGGAGAAACACCGAAGAGCTAACAAAGTGTTGGCCTTGGGGGTTCGCTTGAGGTTGGGTAGGAAAATTTCCCTTTTCTTGTTGTGTAGACACCCCATTCCGGACCATCCAGATAACGCTGATTTTCGGTCTTTTATTTCCCCAATGATGATTATGATCAAGAACAGTCTGAGGACGATGGTGTGTTTGAGCTTTAAGCATTCCAAACCTCATTCAAACCCATTTCAAACCCTTTAAACCAGAACCAAATGGCCCTGGCAAAACCCAAAATGGCTTACGCCAGTACTGTGCTGACGTACGTCAGTTAACTACCACGTGTCGGTCATCGACCGTTGACTCAGTTATCACTGGCGCACGCAGGTAAACACATGGCGCGCGCCATTCAAGCCCAGTCAAATCAACTTTATTCAACCACATGGACGAGACTTTTGTGCCACCCTGACGTGGGCTACAGTCCCCCTGATGATTACACTCGGTAGGGACGCTCCCCTTCTCTCCTACACCCTCCATCAAGCCAAGTCCCATGCATTTAATGCATGGAAGGCTCTCCCCTTAACCAAACCAGCCCTAACCCAACTGGTTAAGCCCCTTCCTCAGTTTCTCTCTCCTCTATAAATACCCCCATTGCATTCATTTGCAAGGGGTTAACCACATAAAGAGCCCAAAGCCCTCTTTCCTCCCTTTCTCTCTCTTCTCCTCCATTGAAAGAGGAAGGAAAGGAGACTTTCAGTCACACACTTCACTGCTTTACTCCCCACATTGTCACCATCTAATCTCTACCTCCCCAAACCAAAGTTCATGTCATCCATTCATCCCAACCAAAGGTATACCACCTTTGTGGTTCTTTCTGTTTTCGACCCCTGAGGGGAACTAGAAAGGTCCAGGCTAGTAGTCAATACTAGTCCTGGCCTTAAACTGGTAAAATATAGCAATTGTGTGAGATGAACAATGGCGCACGCCAGTACCATCATGCCGTACGCCGGTCATGGCAGTATGTGCACTATTGGCGTGGGGATCATTGATAATCCCTTTTACTTGCTTACATTTCTGTCATCACTTTAGCATGCTAATAACCAGCTTTACAGTTTTCCGTATCCTAGAACTGTTTAGATTTAGCATTCAATATTTGCTTTCATCTGCTTTGGAAGGCTTCTGGGATGTCTCTGGTCGTGTTCCAGAATCCAGATGATGCAAAGCCAAGCACTGGGTAAGAAAACTAACTGGCGTACGGAATCATATGACTAGCGTACGGCAGTTATACCAAGATCCAGTGGCTGGCCCTTGCATCTTAGCTTAGTCTTGGCCTATTTTATGTCCCCACACTGTTTTTAGGATATTCTGTTGTCTTTCGTGGCTTGAAGCCATCCTATCTGTCTGTAACTGTATATATTCTGCTCTATGAACTGCGTGGTTTGTCCTGGGTGTGCGCTGGTCCCTTTCCAGAGCTCAGAGGGTTGCAAACAAAGACTGTGAGACCAGATAAGTGGAGTACGCCAGTTTTGTGGTGGCACGCGCAGGTTATACCAGCATGCGGTGGTTCAGCCAATGCATGCTGGTGCAGGGCCTGCTCACTTCCCTCCAAAGCAACGTACTCCAACTTATTCAGGCTGTTCTCAGTGCTTGTTCTCAATCTATGTTTATTATTGCAAGCAAGTCATCCATAAACATTTTATCACATAATTGTAACTTGTTACAGTTTAAATCCCCTCTTAACTGCTTCCCCGCCCTAACTGGCTAAAAATGATTAAATGAGAGAAAAATGCAAACGTTTTATGAAATGCCCGCGTAGAAACCAATCTCCGGATTGGGCGAGAGGGGTACCATGAAATCCTTTTCCTCTCATAACCTGGCTCCCGAACCTCAGATATTGAAGGTGACGACGGACCGGCCTAGGCCTTTTTTTTTTCAAAAATCAAACAAACGTGGCAAACATTTTCGAGTTCGGTTCCTTGGGTGCCAACCGCTAAAACCCGAGTGGCGACTCTGAATCGAAGCTTTTCGCCCCGCTTTTTCAAAGAGGGTCGCACCCAATTTTAAGACGGAAACCGATGATTTTCGGGGCGCGTGCCCACATGTTGTAGGATCCCCACCGACGTGGTTGATAAGCACCCGATAATGCAATGTAGGATGCGCTAGTTATCTAGTTTAGTTAATTTTATCGTTTAATTAGTTATTTTTAATTGCTTTTGCTCGTAAGGTAGTTTTGTTTTGTTTTATAGAAAAATCGTTCAAAGCAGGAATTTTAAGACCCAAGGTTTGCCAAAGTTATTCAAGGCTCAAAAGATGACCCGACAACTTGAATTGGCCAAGGCAAAGATCAAGGCAAGTCAATGGTTAAGAGCAACCTCAAGCTGCTCGGTACCAGTACCATGCCATCATTCCAATCGGTACCAAGCTTCACTAGACCAGCCATTGGATTGTTCAGTATCGATAGGAAAAGGATCATTCAATCGGTACCGAGAACATCATGGAAGACCCTACAACAGCTCAAGTTCAACTCGGTATTGATACCACATTTTGACTTCAATCGGTACCGAGACTCTTAATCAGCAGTGTAGCATGTTCTCCATCGGTACTAAGGGCCGTAGAGGAGGATTTTTGGAACCTTTTTGGAATATTCCATGCGCGTACCTTAGAGAATATAAAAGGCGTGATGTCACATTGTACAAACAACTTTTTGTATTGCATAATTTAGATCTAGCATGGATTTACTTGCTTTTTGAATTGTTCTTAATTGTTCTTCATTTTTCAACACTTTAAATTTAATTTTCTACTTTAGTTAACTAGTTTTTGCTATTGTAGTCTTCATTAAAGTTATAGCCGATACTCCAATTTATTATTTAATCTAATTTTCTTCTAGCGTTGTTATTTCAATTATGCTAAGTAGATTTTTGCTTGCTCTTATCTTCATACATATGTGTGAGTAGTTTTCCAAGATTAGGTCATGGGGTGATTAACACCTCATGGCTCGAGTAAAATTGCATTTTTCACCATAAAGTTTAAACCTTTGGTTCAAAAATTGATGTGGGATTCGGGTTTATTTGTCAAATTGCTAAGGTGTTAATCTCATTGATCATATGTAGGTAAGAGCATTGTCTATTTACCACACATGATGCTTAGAGCTCTGTCGCTCGAGGTGTTTGCTAAATAAATTCTGGGGCTAGCTTGGTAATCAAACCATTCTATCTTCTAGATTAAGAACCTTAGTTGAGTATCTTAAACCGTGTGATTGGGTGAGAAATGTATCTTTATTCGAGTCATGGGTATTAGTAATTCCTAGATCTAACCTACTTTTTATCTAGTTTATTCGCTTTTAATTTAACCATTTTACTTTCCACCGCAAACGTAAAACAAAGTTGGCTACCTAAAAACCGAAAATCTTGCTTACTTCTACAAATCCATCAAAGCCGTACTAATTATTCCCATGGGTACGATCCCAGTCTTTCGGATTATTATACTTCAAATGACGTATTAAGCCCTACGCTTGGGGCGTTATTCCTTATATCGGAGCGAACAAAGCAGTGGTCAACTTTCTTATTTGGTTCTTGATCTCTCCCATCATTTGGGATTGTTGGTCGTTAATGGTCATTTGCCCTTGCATGATAGCATTCAACTGATCCTCCAAAGAACGTTTTGGGGGTTGGTGTTGAAATTGGCTTGGGTTTTGGAAGGGCCCGGATGGAACGAAACCTAGTGGAACTTGAATTTGAGGAAAACGGGGAGCACCTTGAGGTTGCTTCCATGGTAGTTGTGGAACAGGACGTGGAACTTGGGAAGAGCCCGCGTCATTTGATTGATTCCATTGGAAGGCCGGATGTTGTCATGTCCCCGGATTATAAGATTGAGATAAGGGATCTAAACATTGCACTGCATGCACCTCCTCCGGAGCAATCCCATTTATGACATTCTTTAAAGCAGGAATATTTGGGCATGCCTTGGTAGAATGGCCCAACATTTCACATATAACGCACATCTCTTCCACTTGACGTACCACCTTAATGCCTTGAGTTTGAGCGTTCTTCAACTCCAACTTATTGAGCTTTCGAGAAATTTCCTCCAAGCGAGTCTCAAAAGCACTTGGCTCAGAAACAGAAAATTTTCCTAAATCGATAGAACCTTGATTGAACATTGCTCTCTCCTCAGGATCTGCGAATTGCCATGTTTGAGTTTTCTCGGCCAACGACTCAAAATAATCCCAAGCAGCTTCAGGTGTTTTCCCTATAAAGTCACCACCACCCATGTCTAGAAGTTGCTTACTTTCCTGAGAACACCCCATGTAAAAGTAATTGATCCTTAGATACAGAGGAAAGTTATGATGTGGAACCGCCATAAGTAAGTCTTTATACCGTTCCCAATATTTATGAAAGGTCTCTCTATCCCTTTGCTTAAAGTTCTAAATCTAATCCATGAGCAACTTTCTTCGGCTAGCTGGAAAGAACTTGGTTGTGAAGGCATCCTGAACTTCTCACTAGTTTTACAATGACTGAGGCTTGAGAGAATTAAACCACTATTTCGCCTTATCCTTTAGAGTGAACGAAAAAAGCTTGAGGCAAGCCTAATCGAGTTAACCTTAGACAGTAACAAAGGAGTGCAGAATAGTCTCGAATTCACGGATATGAGAATACGAGTCCTCCAACTCTTGCCCTCGAAATTCTAGAACCACCTGGAGATACTCAACTTTGAATTCAAAGGCATTCCCAGCAGTTGGAGTCAGAATAACTATAGGCAATACTTGAGGAGCCCGTTTTAGATTAAGATATTCACGCAAAGTACGGACTGTAGCTTCTTCGGCCATTGATCCTTTGCGTTGACAACGAAGAAATAATTTGCAAGGTGGAGAATGTGTCGGATATGCCTGAGCAATACTCCAAATTTTAGGCGGAGAAGAAGACCGATGAAGCCGATTTGAAATAGGGCTTTGATACACAGGCATACACAAAAATAACTACTACTAACTACTAACAAGCTACCAAGCTGGAGGGGCTAAGCCGCCACCTCATCTCAGCAACATAATATGCGAGGGATTATGCCACCACCTCGGCTAAGCAATGTAATCAACTAAAACAACTAAACTAAATTAAACTAAACTAAAATAACTAAAAACAGACTCAGTATTTAACTTAGCTTCCTTACACCTCAAGTTATGATATGAAAATCGGTTAGAGGTATCCACTAAGCTAAATACGAGCTACCAAACATACTACTAAACTACTAGACGAAAGCAGGATACTTACAGTGGTTTGTCAAACCTCCAAGAAAGCCATAATAAGATAATCCCCAGCAATGGCACCAAAAATACTTCATTCGTCGATATATCAAATAAGATCACCCCAAGCGTAGGGTATAAGCGTCCAATTGAAGCATAATAATCCGAAAGACCGGGATCGTACCCAAGGGAATAATTAGTACATGGTTGGATTTGTAGAAGTAAGCAAGGTTTTCGACTTTTAAGCAGCCAACTTTGTTTTACGTTTGCAGTGGAAAGTAAAACGGCTAAATTAAAAGCGAATTAACTATGATAAAAAGCAGGTTAAGTCTAGGAATTACTAACACCCATGACTCAAGTAAAACTACATTTTCCACCCGATTACATGGTTTAAGATACTCAACTAGGGTTCTTAACCCAAAAAATAAAATGGTTCGATTACCAAGTTAGCTCTAGAATTTATTTAGCAAACACCTCAAGCAACAGAGCTCCAAGTATCATGTGTGGTAAGTAGGCTCGCTCTTACCTACACATGATCAAGGAGATTAACACCTTAGCAATTTGACAAATAAATCTGAACTACCCATCGATTTTCGAACCAAAGATTCAAACTTTATTGGTGAAAAATACAATTTTTACTCAAGCCTTGAGATGCTAATCACCCCATGACCAAACCTTGGAAAACTACTCACTCATATCTAGAAAGATAAAAGTAAGCAAAATCTAGCTAGCATAATTGAAATAACAACACTTGAAGAAAACTAGATTAAACAATAGATCAAAGTAGTAACTACAACTTTAATGAAGACAAAAATAACAAAACTAAATTAACTAAGGCAGAAAATGAAGATTCAAAGCTAGAAAAAAATGAAGAACAATGAAGAACAATTCAAAAAGAAAGCAAATCTAATTCTAGATATAAAATTATGCAATCATCTCTCTTTGGTACAATGTGACATCACGTCTTTTATATTCTCCAAGGTACGCGTACGGAATATTCTCCAAGATGCTCCAAAGATAACCTTTGAAGCCCTTGGTACCGATACAAAACATGGTATGCTGCTGTGATAAGGGCTCGGTACCGGTAGAAGGCATTGAGGTCTACCGATGCCGGACTTGTTAGGGGCTGGCCTGAGATGCTCGGTACCGATGGCGAATGATTAGATCTATCGGTATCGACGTTGATAACTTGAACCCTGAACTAGCTCGGTACCAATGGAACTTGTTTGGTTCTAACGATGCCGAGGGTGTTATTTCTAGCACTTGGTCATTTCCTTGCCTTCTCGAGCCGACGGGCACCATCGGGTCCTTGAATGTTTTTGGTACGCTTTGAGCTTTAAAACCCCTGTGTTGAACAATTTCTCTACAAAACTAAACTAAACTACCTTACGAGCAAAAGTAATTAAAAACAACTTATTAAAGGATTAACTTATACTAATCTAGAGATTTAGCGCACCCTACATTGCATTATCAGGTGCTTATCACAAAGCCCTGAAATCAAGAGTACTTTTCCACTTTAGAGTTTAATTTAAGATCCCAATCCTATCTCATATATTACATGAACAAAAGTAAGGTCATTCATATCAACCAATCAGATGCACGCCAAATGCCAAGTATGACAGCCTAATTCTCACTCAAGTTTCAATGTAATTGGATGTGAAAAAATAACATGAAAACCAATGATTTGCATCTTTATAAGATGCTTTTCTAATTGGGGACTTACAAGTTCAAGCATTGAGAATAGTTCAAGGCTTCAAGCCAATGATAATTGACAACTTCAATATGCAAAAATGGACTGATTTTGAATGGAGACCAAGAACAAGGTTTATCATGCACAAGACTATTCATAAGCTCCACATTAAACATTCATATGTCCTCATATTCGATGCTAACATGTGTATTTCCACCAATGCAGACACGAAACTCTAGGCCGAAAACAATTAATTCGGGAAAAAGGCTACAATACACACCCTTAAAATGATGTACGTACCATATGCACCTATTTTATGATTCATTCATAATATTTTAGTGTGTTTCGTAACTTTTGTTCTAGAATTCAAAACTTTTCAGCAATACGATTCGTAACATTTTCATTATGATTCATAATACTTTAGTGTATCTCGTAACCTTTATACAATTCATAACTTATTAGCAATATGGTTCGTAACATTTTTGTTAAGGAAATAGAATCTCACATTGCTTGATAGTGGAATGGGTGATTACTTAATAACATTTGAAACCTCTCCACTCATTGCCAATTGATTTTGACATGGATATAAAATTTCTACATGGTAGCAAAGCTCTACGACATCTGTCTAACTAAAGTGATCCTGCAAAAATTCACTCAATCTGAAGCAAGAAGACAACCTAGGTCATGGCGACAGTAATGAATTCATCGTCATCTTCAACTACCTCATCGTCTATTACAGAACTTGCGACTAAAGTTGAATCTACCTCCATCTCTAGTGTTCTTGATATCAAACATTCATTCGTTTGTTCCTATTAAACTCGTATCCCACAATTATGTGATATGGAGAACACAAATCGAACATGCATTGAAAGCTAATGGTTTTTTTTGATATGTTGATGGAACAATTCCATGTTCATTGCCCACTGCTACCCGAACTAATGAAGTTTCTCTTTCTTATCCTGATATTGCTCTCTGGAAAATTGTTGATAGTCAATTGTTATCGTGCCTAATTGCTACAATCTCTGCTTCCACAGTACCATTAATTCTAGGGCTTGAACATGCTTATAAAGTGTGGGAGGTCATTGAACACAGGTTTAATTCGGTGATGGCAATGGTAGGACTCCTTGGATCTTTGTACTTTGGAGCAATATTCCTTTGAATGATAGAACTCACCTGCTCAGTAAGGAATATCTTCTTTTGAACATTAAGCTTGCGCTTCCGAATGCATAGATCCTTAAGAAATTTTTCATACGAGGGGATTTGCTTGACCGCATCCATGAGAGGAATGTTGATCTTCACTTGATTGAATAATTCATGCAACTCCGCATTGAGATTTGGTTTCGCCAAGGCCTTCAAACGAATAGGATATGGTGCCAGTGTTGGAATAACTCGAGGATCCAGTACACTCTTCTTCTCCTTGCCTTTTTCCTTTCCTTCGAGAACCTCCTTGCTTACCTCTTTAGGAGATTCCCCAAGAGTTGGTGTTGGAGTTGAACGTTTGATAGGAGGGGCAACAAGGTAGGTTCCAGAGGCATCACCACTTGATTATCCACCATCTTGCCACTTCGAAGAGAAATAATAGCCTTTGCTTGCTCGGGGAAAGTCACCGAAGAGCTATTACAGTGAAGACCTTGAGAAAGCGCATTAGGTGGGTTAGAAGTAGTCTGCGGATTAGGTTGAGGTTGCATAGGAAACTTCCCCTTTTCTTACCGTAACAAACCCACCGTAGTTGTCAACTTGCCCAACTAGTTCCTGATATCACCCATCATTTGAGTTTATTGTTCATTGATGATTCTTTGCCTTTGTGAGAACATATTCAGTTAATTTTCCAATGAACGTTTTGGGGGTTGTTGCTGAAATTGGCCTGAGTTTGGAAAGGGCCTCGAAGGAGCAAAACCTGGTGGACCTAAGCATTTTGAGGTTGCTTCCATGGTAACTATGGAATGGGAGGTGAAACTTGAGAATAACCCATATCATTTGATTGATTCCATCGGAAGGCTGGATGTTGTCTTGTCCCCGGATTGTAAGACTGGGTGAAGAGATCAAAACGTTGCACTACATGTACCTCCTCGAGAGCAATTCCATTAATCACATTCTTAAGAGCAAGAATATTGGGACATGCCTCGGTAGAATGGCCCACCATTTCGCATATGACACACACATCCTCCATTTGACATACCACTTTGACTTCTAGAGATTGATCACTCTTCAATTCCAATTTATCGAGCTTCCAAGAAATTTCCTCCAAGCGAGTTTCAAAAGCACTTTGCTCAGCAATAGAGAATTTTTCCGAACCAGTAGGACCTTGATTGTGCATTGCCCTCTCCCCAGGATCTGCAAACTGCCATGTTTGAGTTTTCTTAGCCAACTTCTCATAATAATCCCCCAAGCATCCTCAAGTGTTTTCCCCATAAAGTTGCCTCCTCCCAATGTGTCTAGAAGTTGTTTACTCCCTTGAGAACACCCCATGTAGAAGTAATTGACTTGCAAATACAAAGAAAAATTGTGATGAGGAACTGCCATGAGTAAGTCCTTATACCGTTCTCAATACTTGTGAAAAGTCTCTCCATCCCTTTGCTTGAAATTCTGAATCTGATTCATAAGCAACTTTGTTCGGTTGGCCGGAAAGAACTTGGTCGTGAAAGCATCTTGAACTTCTCCCCAGTTATGCAGTGACCGAGGCTTCAGAGAATTAAGCCATTGTTTCGCCTTATACTTCTAACTGGACGGAGACAGCTTGAGAAGAGCCTGATGTACTTGATTCTGAGAAGGGACAAAGGAATGTAGAACAGACTCGAACTCCCGGATATGAGAATACGGATCCTCCAACTCTCAGCACCCGAAATACTGGAACCACCCGGAGATATTCAGCTTTGAAATCAAAGGCATTCCCAGCAGCTGGAGTGGGAATAACTATAGGCGATACTTAAGGACCCCGTTCTGGATTAAGATATTCACGCAAAGTGTGAACTACAGCTTCTTTGTCCATTAGGCCTTTGCAATGACATTTGCGAAATAATTTGTGAGGCAGAGAATAGGTAGGATATGCCCGAGTAATACTCCGAATTTTAGGTAGAGAAGAAGAACAATGAAGCCGATTGGAAATAGAACTTCGGTACATAGGCATACACAAAAACAACTACTACTACCAACAAACTACCAGACTTGAGGGGCTAAGCCGCCACCTCATCTCAGTAACAGAATATGCAAGGGGTTATGCCACCACCTCGGCTAAGCAATGCAATCAACTAAAGCAATTAACTAAACTAAAATAAACTACAATAACTAAAAACAGACTCAGCATTTAACTTAGCTTCATTACACCTCAGGTTATGATATGAAGATCGGTTAAAGGTATCCACTAAGCTAAATACGAGCTAACAAACATATTACTAAACTACTAGACGAAAGCGGGATACTTACAATGATTTGTTGAACCTCCAAGAAAGCCATAATAAGATAATCCCCGGCAACGGCGCCAAAAATGCTTCATTTGCGTTAATATATAGAAATATGATCACCCCAAGCGTAGGGTAAATATGTCATTTGAAGCATAATAATCTGGAAGACCGAGATCGTACCCAAGGGAATAATTAATATGGCTTGAATGGATTTGTAGAAGTAAGCAAGGTTTTCGGCCTTTAGACAATCAACTTTGTTTTACTTTATGCGGTGGAAATTAAAAGGCTAAATTAAACGGCGAATTAACTAGAATGAAAGGTAGGCTAGGTCTAGGAGATCCTAACACCCACAACTCAAGTCAAATCACTCGTCTCATCCTATTACTCGGTTTGAGATACTCAACTAAGGTTCTTAACTCGGAAAATACATGGTTCGATTACCAAGCTAGCTCTAGAATTCATTGGCAAACACCCCGAGCAATAGAGCTCTAAGCATCATGTGTGGCAAGTAGGCAACACTCTTTCCTACACATGATCAAGGAGGTTAACACCTCAGCAATTTGACAAACAAATCTTAACTACACATCATTTTTCGAACCAAAGATTCAAACTTTATGATAAGAAAAGCAAATTTAACTCAAGCCATGAGGTGCTAGTCACCCCATGAACTAGCCTTGAAAAACTACTCACTCATATGTAGAGAGATAAAAACAAACAAAAATCTAGCTAACATATTGAAATGACACAATTTGAAATAAACTAGATAATTTGATAGATCGAAAGATTGTCTACAACTTTAATGAAAGCTAAAGTAGTAAAAACAAATTACTTAAAGCAGAAAATGCAAGTTTAAAGGCTAGAAATGAAAAACAATAAGAACATTCAAAAAGTAATTCAAAATCTATCCTAGATCTAGAAAAATGCAATACAATCTATCCCCCTAATTCGGTGACATCACACTCTTTTATATCAAGCCCCATTCGAGCACAGAATATCCCAAAAGATGCCTTGAAAATTCTCTTCAAAGGCCCTCGGTACCGATACCTAGGGTAATATGGTACCAGTACTGAAATCATTAAGGCTGACATCCTAGTCACTTGGTACCAATAGAAATTATGATGAGGTACCGATACTAAGGTCTTCATCTGCTACAGTCTTGACCATTTCGGTACTGATAGAGTAAATTAGGTAGTACTGCTACCAAGCTCTTATTCTCCAGCACTTGACTTTTGGTCCTCGCCTTGGCCATTCGTGTCGTCGGGTCACCCCGAGCCTTCATAGCTTTGGCGTTTGGGACTTGATTGCACTCACGTGTTAGCCACGGTGCTAGTGACGGTTTATTTGCACGATTTACCTGTCAAGACTTGAAAACACCTTTGCACGCAAAAGTAGATATAAACAACTAAATTAACAAAAAATCAAATTAAACTAGAGACTTAACGCACCCTCAAAGGTAATATCGGGTGCTTATCACTCACACGTTCTAAAAGTGGCATTTACAAACCTAATGTTCCATTTTCTTTATCTGTTGTCACTTCTTCAATTCCAACTGAACCAAAGTCCTTTTCTGAAGCTGTTAAATCTACTCATTGGCAGAAAGCTATGTCTGTTGAATATGAGGCTTTATTATCCCAAGGCACTTAGACTTTAGTTCCTCCTCCCTTTCATGTTAACATAATTGGTTGTCATTGGATTTTCAAACTAAAAAGGCAATCTGATGGGTCTATAGCTAGATACAAAGCTAGGTTGGTTGCTAAAGGTAATCAACAATATGAAGGGTTGGATTTTACTTAAACATTTAGTCTTGTCATTAAACAACCTACTTTAAGACTGGTTCTTGCTCTAGCTGTTCATTTTGGCTAGCCTTTGACGCAATTAGATGTTTCTAATGCTTTTTTTGCATGGGATTATTCATGAGGAGGTTTTTATGAAGCAACCCCCTGGTTATGTGGATCCTTCTAGACCCTCCTTTTTTTGTAAACTTAATAAGGCTCTATATGGATTTAGACAAGCTCCACGTGCATGGTATGCCTTGTTTTCCAGGCATCTGTAACAACTAAGGTTTCGTAACAGTCTAGCTGACATATCCCTTTTCATTCTTGCTCAAGGATCAGATATTACATATGTTTTAATTTATGTTGATGATATCATTGTTACTGGTAACAATTCAGCATTCATCTCCACCTTATTGGCCAAGTTTGCTATTAAAGATCTTGGAAATCTTCATTATTTTCTGGGGATAGAAGTTCTCAAAGATTCTACTGGTTTGTTTCTTACTCAACATAAATATGCTCTGGAAGAACTTACTAAAGTAGGCATGCTTGACTGTAAGCCTAGTTTGTCTCCATCCTCTACCAAATCATCTTCTGGTATGGATGATTTTGCTCCTTTTCATGATGCTAACCTCTACAGGTCTATTGTTGAGTCCTTGCAATACCTCACCATTACTAAGCCTGAGTTATCTCATGTTGTGAACTATGTTTGCCAATTTACGCATTCTCCAACTCAGTCCCATTTTGCTTCTGTAAAACGAATTCTGAGATATGTGAAGGATACTTTACATCAAGGTCTTTGCTTTACTCCTTCTTCTCTGTTTATGACTGCATTTTGTGATGCTGATTGGGCCAACAACCAGTTTGACAGTAGATCTACTTCTGGTTTTTGTGTATTCTTGGGTGATAATATCATTTCTTAGAGTGCTAAGAAGTAACACACGGTTGCTAGGTCTAGTACAGAGGCTGAATACAAAGCCTTGGCTCAAACTACTGCTGAGTTAACGTTGCTTCAATAGTTGCTCAAAGATTTTTGTGTTTCTTTGGATGGTGTTCTTGTTATCTTCTGTGATAATCTCTCCGCCATTGCTCTTGCCTATAACCCTATCTTCCATGCTCGCACAAAGCATATTGAGGTGGACTACCATTTCATTCGCAAAAAGGTCATGGCTAAGCAAGTTTGTGTTCAGCATGTGAGTTCAGAAGCACAGACTACTAATGTGTTCACTAAACTTCTTTCTGTTGCTAGATTTGAACATCTTACTTCCAAATTCATGGTGAAGCCTCTCCCCCTGAGTTTGAGGGGGTTGTTAGCTAAGCTCATTAGTCAATTAGTTAGTTGTTTGTTAAGGGGTTAATTAGTGTGTAAGTTTAGGTGGTTACAGCTGTTACAATTAGTGGAGTACAGGTAATGGAGTACAACTATCATTCTTTTGTGTTTAATAACATTTGGGATATCTCCACTCATTGCCAATTGATTTTGAGTTAGATATAAAGTTTCTTCATGGTATCATAGCAGGGCTCATTCCACTCTACATTTTACAAAATAAAAAATTCACAATCCACACCCCGCGATGACAGGCCAGCGAAAAAGGCTACACGATGATAGGACCCAAAAAATAGCCATGCGTCACAGACCTCAAACACGGCTGCACGTTAGAGGAATGTTAAGGAAATAGAATCTCAAATTGCTTGATAGTGGAATGGGTGATCACTTAATAACATTTGAGACCTCTCCACTCATTGCCAATTGATTTTGAGTTGAATATAAAGTTTTTTCATGGTATCAAAGCAAGGCTCGTTCTACACCACATTTTATAAAATAAAAAATTCACAATCCACACACCATGATGACAGACCAGTAAAAGGGTTGCACAATGATAGGACCCAAAAGTGACCACACATGACAGAACTCAAATGCGGCTACATGTGAGAGGAGATGTTAAGGAAATAGAATCCCACATTGCTTGAGAGTGAAATGGGTGATCACTTAATAACATTTGGGATCTCTCCACTCATTGTCAATAAATTTTGAGATGGATATAAAGTTTTTTCTATAATTCATAACATTTTGAAGGATGCATATGATACACACCCAAACAGAGGGTGTGTACTGTAGTCTTTCCCGTAATTCAGTATTTATGACGAAAAGTACCTGAATAACTACAGCCTGAGGGAAATTCTTGGCGCATTCCACCATCAAATCCTTCCCCAAAGGTGCTGCACCAGACCTAATTTGCCTCAACGACGATGTATCATACTTCTTTACTACACTATTCTTAACCAGAGCTAGCACAATAGGCGGCACAACGCACAAATGTGTCACTCTATGCTTCTCCACAGCCCTCAAAACCATCTCCAAATCAAACTTCCCCATGGACACAATCGCATTCCCCCTCTGCAGCTGCGCGAACACAATCGAAGCAAGTCCAAACACGTGAAACATCGGCAATACACATAAGTACACGTTGTGCATCTCCCCTGCGAGTTCTTGGTCAGCAGTAACCATTAGAGCTGCCGCCACAAAATTCCCATGGCTCAACATCACTCCTTTGCTTGCCCCTGTCGTGCCCGAAGAGTACAACAGAGCAGCCGTATCGCTCGATTTAATTTCAGCTTCGGGAAGTAAATCCGACGCCGACCCAGAATTCTTAACCAAATCAACGAACCATGCAACGTTCGAATTCGGGCTATTACCAATCAAGTTGGAATTTTCCTCACTACCAATCATGACACATTTCAATCCAAACCCTCTAACCTTATCCCATAACTCGGGAACGGTAACAATAACCTTTGGATTACAGTCATTAACTTGTTTTGCAATCTCTGACACCGTATACGCAGGGTTAACACTTGTGGCAATAGATCCTATTGAGATGGTTGCGAAGAAACAGATAGGGAATTGGATTGAATTTGGGGCGAAGATGAGGACGACGTCATTTTTCTTGATACCCAATTGGTGGAGGAAGGCGTGGGAGAGTTTGGCGACGGTGGATTTGAATTGGGAGAAGGTGAGGGTGTGGCCGGAGTCGGCGTCGATGAGGGCGGGTTTGTCGGAGTAAGAGGAGGAATTCCGGAAGAGGAATGAGACCATGGAGAGGTTTGGGTCATTGGGTAGAAGCAGAGGAGGGCGAAGCGATCTGTATATGCCGTCTTGCCCATAACCAGATTTCTCCATTGCCTTTTCGAATCCTGGTTCTGAGAGTGTTCTTATTACAGAAGTAACGATCATGAGGTGTCATTAATGGTGTAGTGCGACTCCTGCACTACAGTGTTTCACAGTTCATCATTAATGAGGTAATCTAACGATGATAAGGTGTCACTTTCTTTTAAAATGTCCACAAAAAAGTGAGAGGGAAGATATTGGGAGAGGGTCTAAATCCAGCAGTACTTTGTTCGGTTTTGATTTTGAGGGGGATTTTTTAAAATAATGAGTGGAGACCGGAGAGAGTTAGACGGAGAAATGAGAGAAAAAGTTTTGAGTCCAAATATGTTCACCACCCACAAAGACCGTGAGCAATACCCACTTTGTTGGCTCTTATCATCTTATGGACTCCACACCAATCCAGTCTAATTATAACCATAGTTAACATTTAAAAAATAGGAATAAAGATAAGATAGTGAGTTTAATTACTAAATCAAGTAGAGCATTTGACCAAAATTATTTCTCATCTCCACTATAATTTGCCAAGTTCCTCCGAATTTCCACCATTTCATTTGCCAAGTTCAACTGAGTTCAACCGGGTTTGCCGAGTTCAACCCAAAAGTGGCCAGAAAACACACAATAATTTTTTCAACTTTTATATTAGAAACAGAAAATAAAATTAATTCTAAATTTGAAACAATAAGACAAAAAGTACCGTGAGAAATTCCAAATACGGAGCTCAAAATAACGGGTTTTGCCTTGCAAACATTGTACCCAAAACACAATACATAATATACCATCCACTTGAAGCAAAAAAAAAAAAAAACATAGGAAAATCCCAAATGAAGCTCACAAAATCTAACATGTCTTGCAATTATTTTTTGATGGGGAATCCCAAATGATTTTGTTCTTGATTTTTGCTCTCGACGGTGCTCGTTTCCTGCGTGAAAGAGAAAATGCCTTCTGCCATAATTCATTCTTCAAATCACCATGGAGCCACAATCTGATAATTTCCCTTTTAGGAGCTTCTGTTGACGAGTCTTCTCATTTTTCTACACACGGAAAGACAAAAATGCCCTACCCCTTCAGCAAATTCCATCCTCGTCCCTAGCCTTACATTGTGTATTGTTAATTCTTTTCGATTTTGGGTACTCATATATAATAATTGCATTTTCAACATCTACATTTTCATTTCTTATCTCCTTCACATTACATGTTCGTACTTTACACGAATAATGGACTTCTCTGATGTATTTTTTCCTACGGAAAAAGAAAATGTACAACGTATTAGCTAGTGAGGTCAAAGGACCAATGAAGACATTTAACGTATAAATTGAGAAAATAACCTCTTAAGACTTCATGGTATAAGGCTATCTCCAACAAATATAAATCTTTTGTATACTCTCAGCACGTATATGATGCATGCCACACTTTCTTTCAAAAAGTACAAAATCATATATAATTCACTTCGGCCACTCATATTCATGTCATATCTCTTTTGATTTTTCCACCTCATAGTGAAAAAAAATATACCTTTCAAACTTCCCATCACGTCTTCTCTTACATCAACTATTTCTAGTAAAATTTTCGCATAAAATAGTAGATCTTAAATCGATGAGAGGTAAATATCATTAAAAATAAATGATTGTTTTAGTGTTTTCAAGCATACCACGCGTATAACTAAGAGTAGGAGTAGCAACTTATGTATGGATTTCGTTCTTGAAGATTGATGTGTTGCCTTCCGTCTTCGATCTTCCTTCATGTAATCGATTTTGAAGATTAATAGAAGTATCTTTTGTTAGTCTTCAATATTATTCTTGTCATCAATTTTGCATTGCTTTGATTGTCACATTACGTTAAATATTGAAGTCTTGAGATACTATGATCGATGGATCATTCTTCGTCTTGGGAAATAAGCCACACTCGAGCCCTTTTTGTTTGTTGCCTTTGTTTGCATATTCTCTCCCTATCCGCTCCAGAGGAGAAAAATATTGGTAACAAGGATGGAGGTCAGTTTTTACTCTCTCAACCATATGTCCACTTTACCGGACAACTTTTCATTCATCTCTTGATGATTTTTGTGCATTCTTCCGTAGTGTAAATCCCTTAGAAGTATCTAATAAAACCCATTTGGCCCATCTCGAAAGGCGTTTGAATCCCACTTAAGTGTTTGCTCCAATTTGCAAAAATTGATCATTTGAACAAAAGGCCATTTTCAAACTGTGTGTTTGATTGCTGAGTTGTGTTAAGCAGTTAGTTGTGAAGCTGGGTTTAAGCGTTGTGTGTTAATCGCAAAGAACTCGAAAGAGGATGGCTCCAACTTCATATTTTCTTTTGTGCTTTTCCCAGATATCACAAAAACACAGGCATAACTCATGAGTACAAGACTGAAGGGCAAAAGTACATTGGCTTAAATTGCAAAGTTCACAAATTTGAATAAACATAGTCTATTGAAGAATACTCTAGCTAATCTTGAACAAATCAGGTAAAGCCAAGAATTTAAAAGACCTCCAGGAACTTACAACGCACCACCGTAGTACATTTGTTGAGTTTCGCATTGATGCCGATTTCACGCATGATTGAAGGACTTCATATCTTGGACTGGACTTGCTCTATGAGCATTCTTCTGAGGATCTTCCCTGATGCTGTTTTAGGAACACTGTTGATGAATGTTACCCTCCGCAATCTTTTGAAAGATGCAACCTGAAGAAGAACAAGAAGACAATTAATCGAATGTATGTTAAGTATTTTTTGATATGGTTAGTTAAGGAAGGAAAATGGTTAACAACGGCAAACACTAATCACTTTTTGAGCCTTAAATCTCCTCACTTTTTGATCATACGCTTAAGAAACGCTAATCAGAAATTGAACCCAATGTTCGTGTACTAAAATGCCCCAGTTGGGACGTTAACCAAGCAAATAGTACCTACAAACTAACGTTTAGCAGACACCGTCTATTGTTTTGCAACCATTTCAACAATGAACTGCTCCCATGATGATATCCAATGCTACGTAGTATCGTCATAATATCAAGTTATCAACTAACTGTTAGTTGATAACTTGATATTATGACGATACTAGATAGCATTGCTTACAGTTGGAAAACTGAGCTCGAGGGGCCTGCAGGCATGCAGGTCCACCAACCCGCACACCAGAGGGCCAAACCAGATCAGAGAATCAAGGAGCCCAATGTATATGTTCAAGCAAGCCTCGTCGTTGGTCAGTCTATCCCTAATTGAATAAGATCCTCATTCTCAGGTTTGGGCAAGTTCCAGAAGAAATCCCTTTGGCGACCCGTTGACTTGGGCATGCGAACTACTATCTATGAAATATTAGTCATCTAATGCTGTACAGTACCTGGTCTGCAATGAATTTCTTCACGTCATCTTCTGTAAGAGAACTATTAGGAGAGCGGACGACATATGCAGCCGGGACCTCTCCAGCTTTAGCATCGGGAAACCTAAAAGGAAGAGTTACCAAAAAAAAGTTCATATAATTTTCATGGGCTAAGAAGTTTAAAGTTGTAGAAATTGCCATGTTTACTTACGGAATGACAACAGCATCTAGTATTTCAGAATGAGAAACAAGCAACCCTTCAAGCTCTGCCGGTGCGACCTAGCAAGAATAAAAGAAAATTAAAAAAACAAACATTATGAACTACGAGATAAATCAAGTGCAACAACATGATCGACCACGTAATTTTATGAGGAACCATGAAGGATGTGACCTGTGGGCAACAAAAACCAGAATATTTGACCTGGGTAGTTGGCCTTTTGGTTATACAGTAACACTACGTACTGTGAGGTTACGGGTTCAAATCTTAATAGGAGTTTGATATCCGCTGTGGTTAGTTGGATGGGCAAGGGTAAAGTAAGTTCTTCTACCGTATGGCAAGAAAGCTGCAAAGATTTTTTTCCAATGATTTGAAAATAAAGCCATTTATACGAAAAAGCAAAGCCAATAACTCCCAATTAGGCAATCCTCTGAGGTAAAACTAATACTTCAGAATTTTGGCTTTTTGACTTTTTTGGTCTTCAAAGTATTTCCGTCGTGCCACTTTGGTCCCCAATATTCCAATTGCTAACATTGCATCCCCAAAGTATCAATTTTGTGTTTAAATAGTCCCTGCGGCTCACGCCGTTCCTCTCCTCCGTCAAAACCAAGGGCAAAGTTGGTATTCACCACAAAACGGCGTCGTTTAGTTGGAAACGGCTTTTTGACTTTTTTGGTCCCTAAAGTATTTCCGTCATGCCAATTTGGTCCCCAATATTTCAATTGCTAACATTACATCCCCAAAGTATCAATTTTGTGTTTAAATGGTCCTTGCGGCTCACGCCGTTCTTTCCCTCCGTCAAAACCAAGGGCAAGGTCGGTATTTCACCTCAAAACGGTGTCGTTTGGTTGGAAATATAGATTTTTCTTTTCCATGGTTCTCTTAGGGTTCTCATTGAAAGCCTTATAGTCAAAAAAAATTATGATTCTTTAGGGTAAAATGATTAAAAAATGAAGATTTTCACACAGGTTCAAACAGATTGCAAATTTGAACAATTAATTTTTTTACCATATTTTTTAATATATAAAAAGTCTAAAAAAATCAAGTGTTTCAATTTTCAACCCATTTGAATCGGTGCAAAAATCTTAATTTTCTGATCATTTTATTCTAAAAGATTATAATTATTTTTTTTTATCCTAAAGAGGTGAAATAACAATTTTTTATATTCTAGGGTTCTCATTGAAAGCCTTAAAGTCAAAACATTAATTATGACCATTTAGGATAAAATGATCAGAAAATTAAAATTTTCGCACCGGTTCAAACGGGTTGAAAATTGAAAAACTTGATTTTTCGAGGCTGTTTATAAATTAAAAAATATGGTGAAAAAATTAAGTGTTCAAATTTTCAATCTGTTTGAACCTGTGCGAAGATCTTAATTTTTTTATCATTTTATCCTAAAGAGTCATAATTATTTTTTTGACTTTAAGGCTTTCAATGAGAACCCTAAGAAAACCATGGAAAAGAAAAATCTATGTTTCCAACCAAACGACACCATTTTGAGGTGAAATACCAACCTTGCCCTTGGTTTTGACGGAGGGAAAGAACGGCGTGAGCCGCAAGGACCATTTAAACACAAAATTAATACTTTGGGGATGCAATGTTAGCAATTGAAATATTGGGGACCAAATTGGCATGACGGAAATACTTTGGGGACCAAAAAAGTCAAAAAGCCGTTTCCAACCAAACAACGCCGTTTTGAGGTGAAATACCAACTTTGCCCTTGGTTTTGACGGAGGAGAGGAACGGCGTGAACCGCAGGGACCATTTAAACACAAAATTGATACTTTGGGAATGTAATGTTAGCAATTGAAATATTGGGGACCAAAGTGGCACGACGGAAATATTTTAGGGACCAAAAAAGTCAAAAAACCGATTTTAGACAAGCAAGAGTAAGCACTTTGGGCACAGGTTGTCGGGCTACTAAAAGAAAGAAGATAGAAATACTTATCTTAAAAAAGATACAAATAAGATGAGTGTAGCTAAAAATGATAATATTGAGATGGATGTGTGACAAGACTTTGCGACATAGAATTAGAAACGAGAATTAGAAAATAAGATGAGAAAAAATAGATTAATATGCTTTGGACATATTTTATCGTAGATTGACCGATTGATAGTTAAGAAGAGTGATATAGGTACGGACAGTACGGTTGAGGGTAAAACTAAGGGAAGGGGTAGACTAAAATTTCCGCCGGAGGCACTAGTTCGAAAGGATTTAGTTTTTTCTATATTATGGAATACTATGTCCTCAATAGAGATCCCCTCGGAAGAGTCAATTGATGAAAAAAACGAATTCAAGTAACCTACCCCAATTGATTGTGACTTCAAGATCCATTCAATTTTGGTTAGCGCTCCGGTTAACAATCCAATGTGATGCTTGAATATGTGAAGGAGATGAAATTGTTGTTTTAATTTAGTATAGTACATTATGATATATTTGACTTGTCATTGATGTAATATTTATCACTTACAAGTGATAATCATAATAGTGGTATACATCAATCACAAATCAAATGACATATATATATGTAAAATATTAAATTAGAAATAACAGAAATTGCTTCAAGAAAAAATGGCAATTTCTGAGTAGGGATAAATACTACTGCCTAATTACAAGAAGCAAAATCCCTTTCAATAATAGGAAGCACCCAGACATACTACTACTTAGTTCTAGGAGGAACTTCCGCAAATTGGATGAAGACGACATTTATTTTATTATTATTATTATAGAGGAAAACTACCAAGGCCGAATGGACAGTTAGTTGTAGACTTGTAGTGAACAAAAAATATACCTGAAACCCTTTGTACTTGATCAACTCTTTAAGCCGGTCAACGACAAATAATTGTCCTTCCTCATCAAAATATCCAAGATCTCCTGTGCGGACCCAACCCTCATTGTCTATGGTAAGTCTGGTGGCTTGTGGATTGTTAAAATAACCTGGAAAAAAATACTGCTTATTACTTTTATTGAATGTAAAAGGAAGCAAAAGAGCATACTATCAAAGCAACATTCTTCAAGAGGCTTTACTAGAGCAATTCAAATTATGTCATACAGAATGGATGAAGTTAGAATATTCCAAATACTGTAACAAATACAGTGAAATGCCATTTCATCTAATCTGTCTATTTCTTGTTTGAGTGGTTTATATATTTGCATTCTGATGAACCACTCGTCAATAACAAACCACGAAACTCTGCAATACATTACCTTGCATCATGTTAGCTCCCCGAGCCCATATCTCCCCGAAATGTTTAGGAGGAAGAGGCTTCTGAGTTTCTACACCAACTATTTGGCATTCCACTCCTGCAACAACCGTTCCTGCTGAACCAGAATTTCGAGGACCTTTTCTGTCATCCTCCACTGTGATAATCCCACAAGTTTCTGTCATTCCAAAGCCCTGAAATCAAGAGTTCTTTTTCACTTTAGAGTTTAATTTAAGATCCAAATCCGATCTCATATACTACAGGAACAGAAGTAAGGTCATTCATATCAACCAATCAGATGCGCGCCAATTGCCAAGTATGACAGCCTAATTCTCACTCAAGTTTCATTGTAATTGGATGTAAAAAAATAACTAGGAAACCAATGATTTGTATCTTTATAAGATGCTTTTCTAATTGAGTGGTGCTATTTGCACCGACCATTCCATACCGACGGTATACCGACGGCCGCGCGCGGCCATCTCCGGCTACCGGACGGCCGATCCGAGCCGTCCAAAAATGTTAAAAAAAAAAAACCGAGGGGCCCATCGCGAGAATCAACGGCATCCGATGTGTCTAGGGTGCTTGATCTAAAACATGAAAAATAAGGTGTTTAGATCAAGCACCCTACACACATCGGATGCCATTGATTCCCACGATGGGCCCCTCGATTTTTTTAAAAAAAATTTTGGACGGCTCGGATCGGCCGTCCGGTGGCCGGAGACGGCCGCGCGCGGCCGTCGGTATAATTTCCCTACACTTTTTAGTTGGTACATATAGGATTTTCGTTTCTAATTGGGGATTTACAAGTTCAAGCATTGAGAATAGTTCAAGGCTTCAAGCCAATGACAATTGACAACTTCGATATGCAAAAGTGGACTGATTTTGAATGGAGACCAAGAACCAGGTTTATCATGCACAGGACTATTCATAAGCACCATATGTCCTCGTATTCGAAACTAACTGACTGTTGGCCCATAGTGCTCCTATGGATTTGTTTACACAATGTCACTCATTGTGACCGTTTTAAAAACAGACTCGTGGGTGCAATGTCAAATGTCATAAACGACTTAATTGAAACCCTCCCTAACACCTTAGGAGAGATGGCGAAAAAGCGGTCCGCGGACACTAATATTTGTATTTCCACCATGCACAGGGGAAACTCTAGGCTAAAACAATTAATTTAGTATTCAATTTACAATGAAAAGTACCTGGATAACTACAGCCTGAGGGAAATTCTTGGCGCATTCCGCCATCAAATCCTTCCCCAAAGGCGCTGCACCGGACCCAATTCGCCTCAACGACGATGTATCATACTTCTTTACTACACTATTCTTAGCCAGAGCTTGCAAAATAGGAGGCACAACCCACAAATGTGTCACTCTATGCTTCTCCACAGCCCTCAAAACCATCTCCAAATCAAACTTCCCCATCGACACAATCGCATTCCCCCTCTGCAGCTGCGCGAACACAATCGAAGCAAGTCCAAACACGTGAAACATCGGCAATACACATAAGTACACGTTGTGCATCTCCCCCGCGAGTTCTTGGTCACCAGTAACCATGAGAGCCGCCGCCACGAAATTCCCATGGCTCAACATCACTCCTTTGCTTGCCCCTGTCGTGCCCGAAGAGTACAACAGAGCAGCCGTATCACTCGATTTAATTTCAGCCACGGGAAGTAAATCCGATGCCGACCCAGAATTCTTAACCAAATCAACGAACCATGCAACGTTCGAATTCGAGCTATTACCAATCAAGTTGGAATTTTCCTCACTACCAATCATGACACATTTCAATCCAAACCCTCTAACCTTATCCCATAACTCGGGAACGGTAACAATAACCTTTGGATTACAGTCATTAACTTGTTTTGCAATCTCTGACACCGTATACGCAGGGTTAACAGTGGTAGCAATAGCTCCTATTGCGATGGTTGCGAAGAAACAGATAGGGAATTGGATTGAATTTGGGGCAAAGATGAGGACGACGTCGTTTTTCTTGATACCCAATTGGTGGAGGAAGGCGTGGGAGAGTTCGGCGACGGTGGATTTGAATTGGGAGAAGGTGAGGGTGTGGCCGGAGTCGGCGTCGATGAGCGCGGGTTTGTCAGAGTAAGAGGAGGAGTTACGGAAGAGGAATGAGACCATGGAGAGGTTTGGGTCATTGGGTAGAAGCAGAGGAGGGCGAAGCGATCTGTATATGCCGTCTTGCCCATAACCAGATTTCTCCATTGCCTTTTCGAATTCTGGTTCTTAGATGGTTCTTATTTACAGAAGTTAATACTCCTATAAATTCTTGTGGACCTTTTACGAATGGGAAATGCTAGATACAAAGAAAATTTATTCTGAAAGTATCCCAAAAAAAGCAATCAATGATTGAGAATCACACACATCAAAGTGAATCTCAACCACTAGTTGATCTTTTCGGGATAATTTCGGAGTAATTTTTCTTTGTCCCTAGCATTTCTGTTTACCTAGCATTTCTGTTTAAGAAGTATGCTCCATGTGACACCTCATTAATGGGTAACCTAACGATGATAAGGTGTCATTAATGGTGTAAAGTAGCCGGTGCAGTACAGTGTTTCACATTCCATCACTAATGAGGTAATCTAACGATGATAAGGTGTCACTTTCTTTTTTAAATGTCAACAAAAAAGTGAGAGGGATGATATTGGGAGAGGAAGTCAATCCGGCAGTATTTTGTTCGGTTTGAATTTTGAGAGAGATTTTTTGAAATGATGAGTGGAGAGAGATATATGTAGGAATGAGAAAAATGATTTTGAGTCCGAATTTGTTCACCGCCCGCAAAGAGAGTAAACAATACCCATCAATACCCATTCGGTTGGCTTTTTCCATCTTATGGGCTCCACACCAATCCAGTCTAATTATAACCATAGTTAACATTTAAAAAATAGGAATAAAGATAAGATAGTGAGTTTAATTACTAAATCAAGTAGAGCATTTGACCAAAATTATTTCTCATCTCCACTATAATTTGCCAAGTTCCTCCGAATTTCCACCATTTCATTTGCCGAGTTCATCCGGGTTTGCCGAGTTCAACCCAAAAGTGGCCAGAAAACACACAATAATTTTTCCAACTTTTATATTAGAAACAGAACATAAAATTAATTCTAAATTTGAAAAAATAAAACAAAAAGTACCATGAGAAATTCCAAATACGGAGCTCAAAATAACTGGTTTTGCCTTACAAACATTGTCCCCAAAACACAATACATAATATACCACCCGTTTGTAAGCAAAAAAAAAAAAAACATCATGGAAAATCCCAAATGAAGCTCACAAAAACTAACACGTCTTGTAATTATTTTTGTGCATAATAGTAGAACTACCCATAGTTAAACATATGAGAATGGAGTGGGTTAGTGTGGGACTGTTTATACCATAATACGACAAACAGGGACCCATAAGCTGGTAAGAGCCAATAGAGTGGTGTGTTGTTGATCCTCTTTTTTGTGATGGGGTGACCAAATTCAGACTCGTAATAATTGAGGAAAAAAATTACTCCTATTAAGAACCGTGTACAAAAAAAAAAAAAAAAAAGAGTTGGGTCTCTAGACCTAAACCGAACACAAAATTCTTTGTATGCCGTCTAGCTGAAAATCAGATTCCTTCCATTGACTATGCTGCAGGCTGCAGAGGGAGAAAAGGATAGATAAACAAACAAAATGATTTTTCCGGCCGTCTAAAAACATGTTGAGCACGAGGAGTAGTTTTATTGAGATCTTTTGATTAGAAAATTATTTGTACCATAAATTATTTTGTTTGAAAATGACACGAAATTTCAGGAGGGATATAAATTATAGGCCGGACGGAGTAACATTCTACTAGTGCCGCCTGACGTATGGGTTGTCCAAGCCAGACTCCAAATTTGGTTGCTCACATATTATTAAGCCATATAAAAATGAAAAGACATAAAAGTTTAAAAAAAAATCAAGGTTAAATTGTGTTTTTAGTTTGAATTTTGAAATATTAAAACTAGAATATAATTCCGGTTATAGTGCTTTACGATTATATCAATCTGATCCAAAAAGAAAACAATTTCTAATTGCATTCTTGAAGCAAATTCTTCAATTAAGTCATCGTATGATTCATATCCACATAATCTCTTTTGCAACATGGAATTAAGTTCTAACGTAAGTTTTTATCAACATCAATATAGAAAAACTCATCTCCATCATATCAACTATAAGCGGTATAGTCAACAAAATTGGATAAGTAACCTATGCCATCTTGGAAACCACCATCTCCCCAACAAGACCTTTTAAAATTAATGATGTCAATTGATTTTATTACTTCACTCGGCAAAATTTTACATAAGAAAATTTTTGGTTGCCCATAGTGGGGGCTGCCCAAGCCCGTATTATGCACGACATTTTACCCCTGGGCCGACTCTGATTCTACTGGCATAGTACCGTATTATGCACTTAATTTTGTAGTGTTTCGTATGCGGATTGATATGTACTTGTGCTTACCCAAATGGTCCAAAACTTCAAAAGAATTTGGCCATGGACTAGTGTAGTTCTATTTTCTCAAGAGAACCAATAGTTTCCAAAGTCTCCAAGGTTGTTCACCAATTCTAGGCGACTTTTCTAGTTCCTAAATCATTTAAATTTATGTTGACATCAACGTTTTTTAGACTACAGTCCTTCTTTAATCTTAGTATGAATATATAGAATGTGATGTTCGTAAGAAGAATTAAAAGTTGTGACGGCAAAGGCCAGATAGGGTAGGACCGTATGTCTTTTGGCATGTTTGTTTGGAGGATATAGAAGCCGTTACGGACTACACCCGGATATTCTTATTTCCTTGGAGAGGCGTAGGTATTAGACACCCCCATTGGGGTCCAAATTTTATCCAGCTTGGAGCATTATCAAAATACTCCTTCGTATTTTGAAGGGTCTGTGTTGACACACTTTTTCTCCAAGAAGCAGGAGAAAGAGAGCCCCAATGCAAGTTGGTGTGTGATGAGAAAATACGCAGGCGTGCCAAAATCACGGTTGATCCATTGTGAAAATTGATGCGAGTGCGCAGAAATCTGACTTCAAACAAGAGATTGCGAGTCTCCTTGCACCCACAATGAAGTGGACTTCAAATCTTCTCAAGTGATGTGAAAAAGGAAATCGAGCACGGGGCTCAAAGGATTTTCATTAACGAAATAAAGGTTAAATTTAATGGTTAATTTTGGCTCTGAAATGAAACAAAATTGCTCCATTTTGTAGAGTATTTGAAAAAGCGGTCCCGCTTAATTTAATGGTTGATTTTGGGTACAAACAGTTTGCGATGTAGGAGAGTAAAATAGAAAATTCACACCATTGTATATTATCCACCCCTCATTTCAGTTACAGAAAGTCTACAGCCACCGCACCAAAATGCGGTGGCCGGCCACCACACGGCATGTGGGACTCACTCCAGGCCTCGGACGGATGATCCGAGCCGTTCAATAATTTTTTTAAAAAAAACTGAGTGGGCAATGCGGAACATCAGCTCGATCCGAAATGTGTAGGTGCTCGGATCAACCTTCTCATCTTTGGAAAATCGGAAAAAATGGAAAGATTAATTTTCTGGTGTACAGAAAGATGAAAAGGTTGATCCGAGCACCTACACATATCGGATGGAGCTGATGTTTCGCGATGCCCATTTGGTTCTTTTTTTTAAATTATTGAACGGCTCGAATCATCCATGCGAGGCCCAAAGTGGGCCCCACACCCCGTGCAGTGGCTGGACACCGCATTTTTGGTGCGGTGGCTGTAGCACTGCTGTTTCAGTTACTACTATAAAACAAATTGAGTAACTTTTATTTTTCCTTCTAAAAAATAATCGGAAAATTTTTGGCCGGTCCTATTTTTTTGTATGGGTTCCATGCAAACCCCCTTTTGTAAGTGTTATCCAATCCAGGTCCTTTTTAAATATGCTTTTACCATATTGCCCTTTTTACTTTTCAGCATCCACAGAATTCACACCCCTTTCAAGAATTCACATCCCTTTAAAGAATTCACACCCCCACAAAATTCACATCTCCAAGAATTCACACCCTCGAGAATTCACACATCTCAGAAGAATTCACACACCTTTGCAAGAATTCACAACCCCCGAATTCACACCCCCGAGAATTCACAACCCACAAAATTCACACATCGCGAGAATTCACACTAATTCACACCCCTTCGCAAGAATTCACACCCCTTTGCAGAATTCACACCTCTTTGCAGAATTTACATTCTCAAAAATTCACACCCATTCGCGCTATTCACACTCCCAAAATTCACTTCTTTGAAAAAAAACACACGACACAATTCACACCTTAGAAAAGACAAAATTCACACCTCCGAATGCAGAACTCACAATTCACATCCCTATATGTGAAATTCACACCCCAAAATTCCACGGCCTTTTTCAGAATTCACACCCATATTATGTCAACATATATGCACATAGAGATATTCTGAAAAGATTTTAAAAAAACAAAAGAAACAAAACCAGACAGAACCAATGCCAAACTACTCTAAAGAAAACTCGTGAAGCATTAAAACTAATGCCAAACTATCTCTGATTCTAATTACTAATGCCAAAGTACCAGGTAGCCATTAAAACGATCATCATCACCGTTATTGTCTGCGACAATGGAAGCAACGACTGCAGCGGAAGCTTGCTGGACAAAATCCAGCCACCGCGTCCAGAAGACACCGGCATCGAAGACTATGCACTCCCACCCGACTCGATCAAGGAAGCGTTCCTCAAGGCCGCCACCACCGTCGTCTCACGCGCCACCTTGATTTTCGAAAAAGAAGAGGAGCGTTGCGTGGAGGATCCTTGGGGGAAAAGACGGGGGACGATCTGGTGGGGGTGAGCGAGGGTGTGGATCCTCCGCCCAGGGCTTGCGTGGCCGAGAAAGGCGGCGGAGTGGGGGAGGCAATGTGGGATGGGGTGGCGGCGGGGCTGACGGAGGCGGAGGAGAGAGTGGATAGGACGGGATCCGGTGGAGGGAGAGGAGGCTTGTGTATGGACCGAATGGTTTGAAGATTTTGGATGATTAAGGGAAGAGTGATGGTGAAGAGGAGGGAGGTACGGGCCAGATGAGAGAGAGAGGGGTATTTTGGGTTCCTTCCTCAAAAGAGGGCTTACGTGGGTAGACTTGGACAAAGGGTGGGCCTATGCGGGTAAATAGAGACAAAACAGGGCCGGTCTGGAAGAACCCAAAAATAATCTCTCCTTTAAACAAATCAAGGAAATCACTTTTTAATTTTACTGGACCTCAGCACTTAAGAAAACATATATAGTAATGGACCTGCCATTCTCCCAAACTAGAAGGTGGACCAGGCCCAAGCTCACATAGTAAACCTAAGACCAATTCTTTACAAATTCTAAGCACCAAGATTAGAAAGGCTTTTTGGGTTGGGCCAACAAAATCCATGGCTTTTCACATAGGCTAGGTTAAGCATGGTTCAGAACCAAGCCCAATGATTAATCCCCAACCTATACAATCAAGCCCAACAAAATCCATGGTTTTTCACTTATTAAACTATCTCCAATTACTAAAACCAATTTGGCCGAAAAAGAAAATTAAATGAAACAAAAAGATTATGATCACTAGAAAACTTGAACTCGTCTCGAAAATAGTCCATTTAATTAATACTATCAACTTTATTTATACATGCATATTAACCAACTCCAAAAATAACAAAAAAGTTAAAACACATAAAACTCCAATTGATATGGCCAAATTATTCACTACACCCGGGCATGCCCAAGGCCTATCGAGCTTTTGGTTTCACAAGCTCGTTGGGTTGATCTGATGAGATCATATGTAATAGAATTGCAAGTTTTCGTGAGAGGTCATTTTACTGTTTAAACGACCAATCAATAGTGATATTTTATGCATGTTGGATGCTAAAAATTAGTACAATTCTTGGAAGTTGTGTGTGTGTGTGTGTGTATATATATATATATATATATATATATATATATATATATAAATGTTGTTTTTAAAAGTGTTTTTATCCAACTGTAATCACATAATTGATCTGAAAAAAGGGTTAGCCTACCTAAGCTGATTGTGAGGCCACACAAGAGTCAACAGTTGTCGGAAGCATTAGATTATATTTATAAGCAAAAAACAATGGTCAATGATCTCTAGTAGTAATTAACAAATCAATCCAGCTCTCTCTCCAAGTCCCAATCAATGGGAAACTTAATCCAGTGCGCTGGGAACATAATATGGATGTAGTAATTTAAAAGAATAATGCCATAATAATAATAAAAACTTTTTAAATAAATATAGGTACCATCTTATCTTATGCAGGTAAGGGGTGTTTTAGTTTGAAATGAAGACGTAATTAACACAAAAATTACGTACTCGATGGAATTGCTTGTTTAGAATTTTTTTTTTTTTTTTGGTCAATCTATAGAAGAGATTATTTACATCATATATGAAGTACTAAAAAGTACAAATCCGGTACATTATATCAACTGTGAGAATTCACGACACAACCAAACTCAACAACTCAATCAATACAAGAAATAAATCCATTATAGGGTAGAAACAGAGAAATAAATGAAAAGTTCATTAAGAGAAGAACACCCACACGCAAGTGGGGAAATTCAAATTCGTTACCTTCTAGGAATTTAACGCAAAACTAACAAATGCGGGAAAAAAAAATTGACTAAAGAGGGAAAAAAATCTGACCTTATTTTTAAGCCTAAACAGGCCTTAGAAGAACACTAAACCGAAGTAAATTTAACCACACAATTCACTCTACGAATAACTTTCCTAATCTTAATTCTAAAACTAATTGAAATTCTGTTGAATTTTGAACGATGGTAACTTATCTAATTCTTGGGACATTTTCTGGGAGATCTGCAGTCAAATGATCAGTGCAAACAAACAGAACCTTTCAATGCATCTGAATGCACGTGCACTGGTCGGTTCTAAACACAATTATATCCGGAATTGTGTTTTAAAGTATTGCTACCAAAGTCGCAAAAATACGACCTAAAAAACAAGGAGGGAAAAAAAGAGAAGAACGTTTTTGTTTCATTTTTATGTACCCATCACACCACAAACCCCCCAGAAACTGAAAGTCAATTTGTCTGAAAATCTCCTCCCCAACCACTCCATCCCCTTCAAATCTTTCTGAACATTTACTTACAAATCACTCATATCAGTAATAGTACAAACTCCTCTGCTGTGTCCTGCTTTCATCATTGAACAAGGAAAAGCCGTTGCTCCCATAACTATTAGGATCACACTCTACTGGAAAACTGGTATTCCCAAAATACCCATTTGGCTTCTGATCATCATTCCATGAACTCAGGTTTTCATCACCTCCTCCCATGTTGTTGCCAAAATCAATCATGAACTTCTGGTTTTCTTCATACCCATTTGGGATAAAGCTCTGAAAGCACATCTCCTCTTGTTTGATGTCTCCTCCATAGCTGATCTGGCTGTAGCTTCCATCAGAAGAGGAGAAGAAGCTCTCTGGAGTTCGAATGAGAGAACCAGAGTTTGGAAATGGATTGGTGTTGTAACTTGAACCGAAATCTGTGTACATGGGGGATAGAGTAGTGGGTAATGATTGGAACTGGGGGTGTGGTATTTGAATGGGTTGGGGTTCTGTTTGGTTTGATTGAATTGCTATCCCCATAAGCTTCTTCTTGAGCTTGGTGTTCCAGTAGTTTTTTATGTCGTTGTCGGTTCTGCCGGGTAAATTAGCGGCTATAACTGACCACCTGCCATTGTTCATGAGAATAAGTCCCATGAGTAGAGAAAGGGAACTCAAAGATTCTGTGTTTTGAACTGAGCAACTGGAAATGGTTTTGGGTGTTAGAACTCAAGTGTCAGGCATGCACAAAATTGTCCAAAAATAGCAGAATCTCTTAACAAACAACTTCAAGCCCAGCGGTGTGTTATTTAGTTCGAAAACTTAGCGTCAAATGATCCTTTCTCGAAACTTTTATTAAGCCAATCATGAGCAGAAAAGTCGCTTAGTTAATAAGTTGACATCGAACGAACTTTTAACGAGCCGAACAAGAGTAAGCTCCAGTGGATAAGTTCGAGCTTATCCACCTGTTCATTAACAGATGATAAGTCAAAGGTTCTATCTTGTTTCTTTATTTGTCCTTGTTGATGGGTTCTATTACTGTAGTACATTATTCACAAACACATGATCAATTTGGGTAAGGAATACTAAGTCTTGCAGGTCCAAAAACAGCAAAAAGGAATAAAGGAGGAAATGGAGCTGTCTTTAAAATTTGGGAAACAGAATGACAAAATAGTGAAGCTTAAAAGTACCTGCTTCCAATGGTGGCAAACAAGGTGCAGATTACCCTATCTTCTTCATCTGAAAATTCACCATGTTTTATGTTGGGCCTCAAATAGTTTAGCCATCTCAATCTGCAGCTCTTTCCACATCTCTTTAGACCTGATGACCAAAACCAAATCCAATCAAAAACAACAAAAATGAAGACATACAGAGCTAGCGCATCAAGTTCGCCCGGACACACCGCAGGTACAACAGAAAAAAAGTAGTTCATCTTTGCTACTTATATTACCAGCTTTTTGAGGGAGAGAGATCCAATTTCCACCAGTGCCATATTTGTGTATGAAATCCTTAAGCTTTGAGTCTTCTTCAGCTGACCATGGCCCTCTCTTCACATTATCCTTGTCACAGCAGGGAGCCCTCCCCATCTCTCTCTCTCTCTGAGGAAGCAAAGTGGGTCTCTTCTTAAATGGACAGAGTTGTAAAGTTCCTAGGCTGCTTTTTATGGAGAGAGCTGAGGCTTGGGACAATTACTGGAGGACATTTGTTTAGTGATAAAAACAGAAGTCAAATACCAGCTAGTCCTTTTCTTCTAAACTGATCTTTCTCTGATCAATTACATCTAAAAGAAAACTACTGGTGGCTGTGGATAGAAGTTTCCATACCAAACACTTGAAACCCCCCATATCCAACCTTACTCAGTAATCTCTCTTCTTAATGGATGTAAAGTCTTATCAACAAGAAATATCTAAAATATACTAATAAGTCATGATGGCTATGGATATCTAAAATTGTGACATTTTTCCAAACAGTTAGCTAGGTAACTTTACGAAAATTTTGCTATTTTCAGTTAGCTAGGTAGCTTCCTAGTAGTAGCATATTCCGAATTTCAATAACCCTACAAGTACAGGACAATGTACTAAAATTATTATACTTGTAGATTTCCCATATATATGCATATCATCTAGAGATTACATGCAGGTATATGTTTTTGCAAAAGGGTCCGGATTTTCTCCGGTTCTAAAAAGGGTTTAGACCGTCCTCAAGAGAACGGTTTATGGTACATCTAGGGCTCTCGGCTCTCTTTATTGATCAGGATTAGTGCGCCCTCTAGAGAACAATTTTTGGTATATCTAGGGCTCTCTTTATTGATCAGAACTGCTCATATTTTAGACATCATTAAGCAACATCACTCCTAACACATCAACATGATCTTCAACCGAATTTTTGTTCTAAGGAGATCTCCCATATGAAAGGTTCCAATAATCAACTTAATCCCGAAAAAAGACACACAAAAATGCTCCCAATAAGAACGGATTAGGGAAGACAATATTTTCCGTGATCGACACGGTAGTTTGTGAATTGTCACCGTTACAATTTGTATGAAGTAGGCAGTCAAAATTCACTTGTTTCCTCGTATTGCAGCATTACTTCAAATGGGCCTTCTACCAACTGTCACATCCTTAAAAAAGACCCTTAAAAGTCTTTATGTACATGAGGAATCACATGCAAATTCTACTATTAGATTTGGAACATAAAAAAGTTCCAATATGCATGATTTTGGCTCTATGTATCAAATCAAATGCCCTGCAATCAACAAGAAAAGTCCTCTGCACCACGCAATATGAACACAGACTCTTTCAAGGATAGCCTATCCTGGAAAGTCATTGGAGAAAAGGTAAATCCAAAGAAAATTGTTACTTGTAAGTTGTAACTTTTCCACGAGGACACGTATTGACTTCATATCTCTGCTTTCCCATGTGAAAGGAAAAGGATGCCTTTCATTAGCCCTGTATTCTTAATAATGGAGAAAAACTAACGTTTTGTCGTCAACAAGCTGGCATTAGAATACTTGAAACCGTTGAAGTTTGTAACAATACCTCTCATAAAATAAAATAATTAAATTGATATTGCTCTGCTTGCTTGCGACCTACAAACATCTTGATATTCGATTAGGGTGTTAGATTTCTTGGAGAGTTCTAACCTAAAATCAATTGGTCATAGGTGGAGTGGCCTCTAAAATATATTAACCAAACTTGAGTGGCTTAAATGAACGACGTGAGACAAGTCTAACAAAAGTGTTGCACCCTTTAAATTCATCTCAAGTCGTAATATCTACATAAACTTATAATATATGCATCAGTATTAACACATCAAATAAATAAATAAATATATATATATATATATATATATATATCATAGCATGCACAAAATATGGATTGAACGTTAATTCATGTGTAAGTAGTATTAATTCGTAATATATACATCATATGTGATGTCGCAATCGCGTGAACGGGGGGCGGGGGCAGGTTCGGGGAGCATATTAATGGCTATTCGGTCTTAAAAGAGCAGATTTATTTATTTATTTAAATAAGAGAGAAAAAGATCAGAAGTTACCCCGAAACCGTTAGAGAAAGACTAAATAATAACCTTGGGTACCCCACCTATGGGTTGTCAACATGGTAAGAGTAAACATGTGCTTGCAACATAGCAAGATTCGATTTCTTCTGGAGACAAACCATGATTTACGTGGGGGGCCCATGGCAGTGGGTTGTTGTAGTCTCTTCCGAGATTTGGATTGCGAAATCGGATCTAATAGTGGCTCGGTTGCAAGATTGTTCCTCGGTTACCAAAAATAAAAAAATAACCTTGGGGTAAGAAAATTCCAGTTGGTCAATCAGAAGACCAGACCAAGTAATACTTCCATGAAATATAATTTAATTAAGTGAGGGCATTAATTCTTTAAGAGTACTTTTGTTTAATAATTCACTGATTAATTAACACGCATGCGTTTTAAATCGAGTTGCTTCTCTGAATCTGGCCCAGTCACTTCTTGTTAAAATACTTTTTTGTCGAGATTATTAATTTTAATTTTGGAAATGGTTAGAACATCCACCTCAAAATCAATTAGCAATGAGTGGAGAGATCGCCCGAGTTCATACATTAGTTTTCGAGGTGATAATTAACCGATGTGAGACAAATTCAAATAGAAACGCACTCTCTCCCGTCGGTTGTCGACCTTTTGTGCAACTTTCTCTGGCCGACTTCAACGATCCAAACCGTTTATTTTGTATGTCTTGTTGAGATTTTCAATCATGTTAAAAATCATATTTATCTTATATTAATCAACACATGATCGTAACACATTAATCTTGAAATAAATAGGTTTCATCGATCCAAGCCGGATCTCTCTTTTTTCAAGATAGAGTGTTAGAATCATGTATCGATTGGTGTCAAACATTCAACCTAAAATTTAACAAGATTGTTGACATTGACAAAGTCTACAAAATCAACTTTTTCAATTATCGAGGTGAGTCCTAAGGTTCAAAAAAGGACCCATTGCACCGCCCAGTTCCTATGCAATGAGAGGTTAAGAGGTTCCTTTTCAAACGTTGCATTGATTTCTATTCTCGTATTGATTTGATTTGTGTATAAAAAAAAAAAATGGTACTTGTTTTTTTCAAACTACACAAACACTTACACGCACAATTATAAGAGCAACGTTAGAAATATAATTTCGGATACAATTCTGTGCAGAGCCGTCTAATGCACGTGATCGAGTCCGCATATATCAAACGTCTCTACGTACAATTGGGAGCTGGAGTTGGTGCAACCCCTCACAGGGACAACCCCGTGTTGTTCCCCGCGAACGCGGTCCGTTCCAGTCTCGCTCCAATGATTGAAAATGGTCACTCCGTACAGCTCATCGAGTAAAACATACATATCAAAAATCAGCTCGATCGAATATCATTAAGTGCCTAATCGAAATATTTTTATCTTAAAAAGTATGGATCCGAAACACTAAATCAAACCCATTGGAACCCATTATTGCCAAGTTATATGTGTTCCAATTAGACACCTAATGATATCCGATCAAGATTATTTTTGATACACTTGACCCTTTTGAAGGGCAGCACCAACCCCAGGTCTATACTACAATTGTGTCCTTTTGAGCTATCGATTGCCGAGATGACCAACCTGATCAACCGCTCAGCACGGCTGTCAAAGATGCGGACACTGTGTGCATAAATGTTAGTGTAGTTTTGTTGATACTGCAAAAAGATGGAGTCATTGCGCACGCAATTGGAGCCTAATAATTATGCAACCCACCAACCCTACCATGCCTAGTTTTGACTCCTTAACAAAGGTCGTATTTAATTACTAGTAATTTTTTTCACATGCAGGATTATTAATTCATTTGGGGAGTCCTATCGGTTACGACATTCATATATGCTCATTCCTTTTATTCCTAGTTTAATTTGGACTGCCATAGAGAAAAGATAGATAGATACGTACATAGATAGAGTTTGACAAAACCAATTATTGATTTTCCTTAGAGAGAGGTTTAGGATTATTAATTAGTGCATTAGATTAATTAAGCGTGTCCTTTTCACCAAACTTCAATAGAAAATTTTCTTGTTTGTGCATGTTTGTCATTTTCCCCCCTAAGAATTTAGTAGCTGAACATGGTAAAAAAGTGATGTCCATACACACCCAGGCATTATCTTAGTGGTTCGAACGGATGTTCAAACTTTGTAATAAGTGGGGGGCCGTGACTGACGTGGCTGTGCTAGATCTCCAAAATGTTTGGGCTGCACAGCTGGGTCCATTTAGTGGATTGACTGTACGGCTGTTCATTCGTTACCAAAAAAAAAAGTTGTGCGTCCATAAAGAATCAACTGGGTACACGAATAAATTTAATCGCAACAACTTTTAAGGACTGTTTGTGGCGGCAAATTTGTAGCAAAAGTCGTGTTTTCTGGATTTTTGTCAAACAATTTATTTTGCGCTTGTAGCTACTTGCTTGTATATGTACTCGCAATCTGTTAAGAAATATTTTACATCGAAATAAGCGGAGTCTTAATTACTCCTATGAAAAATAGGAAACAGCTCTAGAGTGTATACTATTAATATTTCCGCGCTTTTCACAAATAAGGGTGAAAATAAGTGATACGGGAGGAGGGTGCCGAGGGTGGCCATGATGTCCCTTAAAATTTTTGAATATCTCAAGAGTATGTTTGAAAATTTGCTACTACATATGAAATGGCAGTTGGACTGCAGAGAGTCCATGCAGCCCAATCTCAGCCGTTCATCTTTGCATCCAACGATCCAAACTTTATAAAAAAATTCCAGGGAAAAGGTTTTTTTAAATCTCGACCGTTAAAAACACCATTCGACGGTTCACAACCTTCCAAACGAATGCATCTCCGCAGTCCACATATTGACTTCAAACAAGCCTAATTCTTCTTCTAAGCTTTTAACATTGTTCTATCCTCTTGGTATTTTAGGAGAATTCTTTCAGAAAATTCAAATCATATCCACTTTTGTTCATATGTTACATAGTAATTTCAATTCTAGTAACAAGATAATTTTACAATATTCTATGTGTGAAAATGTTCATTTTTAGATGTTGACCGACTTACTTTTGTAAGACTAATTTTGACCTTTCTCGAAATTCAGTTTTTATTTAGCTTCATCCCTCCAATAACATATTTTTGTATGTCTGTTTCGGGAGGTTACACTAGAGCCTGAAAGAAAAATGCTAGCTCGCACTAAGTACTATATGCACATCCGCAATTCTGATCACGTTATAATCAATTGACTAAAATTCGATTATCGTTATCAGATCGCAAGAAAGTAATTTTTTCTAAATTCTCCACTCCTTGTGTAGATGACCTTTCTTTGAATGGACCAGGAAGAGAATTAGTTGAAATGCGCGTATAAACGGACCCGAATACTCCTTAACGGTAGAAAAAATACGGGAGTAATTAGCTCAAGTATAAAGTGACCAGAAGCTATATATACTACTCTCTTACTTTTTGTATGATGAGATGGCTTGGAGTTGGAAAGAGGTGGGCGGTGCATGGTTGGCGATGACTCGACGGAGACTGACTATGTACGTCTGCGCGAGCCGAATCCCCTGTCCGACCCCAATCCGGACAGGGACCTGTCTCATCTTTCTCGGTCGTTGATTTCGCAAATCAATGGTTGAGATGTGCCGAGCCAAAACGATATCGTTTTTGAAGCAAAAATTGCTCGGCACATAACCGTTAATTTGCGAGATCAACGACCGAGAGGAGTGGGACAAGCCCCTATCCGAATTGGGATTGGACCGGGGATCTCGGCCCACGTCTGCGTCCTTCATTCAGATCGAAGAACTTATCACATGACCACGTACGCCCTACTTTCTCTCCTACTACTTTTTTCGACAGCTAATCTTCTTAAGTTTTGGTAGCAGTTTTACCGACATATACGAAAGAAAAATGCTAGTAGCTCGCACTAAATGAAGGACGTAGAACTCGATTTAAGTAATTACTATTTTTTAAGAAGACAATTTTAAGCTAAAAAATAATGTGTTTATGTAAATAATTTTCTAGTAATATGGATCTTGTTTGATAAATCTTATCGAGATCTTTTATACGGTGCAAAAAAAATTTAATTATTTTTTATTTATATTAATTTTGGGTTTGAAAATGTGAAATAAGTACTTATTTTTTAAGAAGATGTTCTAGAACGGAGCCTAAGTACTATATGCACATCGATCTACAATTCTGATCACGCGCGTTACAATCCCTTAACGTTTTTTTTTTAAAAGAAGAATTCATGACCTTAAAATGGTGTTGTAGCTCATACATGTTGTGTTGTTCTCATGCATGTTGTAGCGCGCCACATACGCTTTCACACGCACTCGCATCACAAACCAGGCGGCGCAAGCGTGGGTGCGAGTTGTGCGCGGTTTTAGCAAAGTTGTCTCTACTTTTGCATGCCCCTCTCTTAATAATAAGTATACTAATTCCAAGTCATAAAAGATTAGGCCGAGAATTTACCATGTCATTGTGGAAAATTTCTTGTGACGGTGAAAAATTCTTTTGGGTGACGCATCCTTTCAAAGTGAAGTCATAGGTTTCGTGAAGCAACCTCCACAGGTTAAATTTCTACTTGCAAATTATTTAGAGTCCTTAGAAATTTAGATCACTCATGATAAGACTAGGTCGTATCAGCGTGTGTACAGTAATTAATTAATCAACCAATCGTCACAGAAATAGTCAACAATCGGTTTAAAGAATTAATTTGTTTTTCTTTATTTAATTACATGCATGCCAGTATATAGTACTACTATCAATTTGCTTCTAGTTTTAATTAATTTGTTTATCTGTTCTTTAATTGATTTCTAGATATAAAATCCTATCCGCGCATGCACCTTGGTAGTGCTTTTCCACATTATTTTCCGACGCAGGCGACCAAAATTTTTGCTATCGGTTCATTCAAATAATTAATTGGTCTTAGCCTAAGACTTAAGTGTCTCCTTGCCAACAACTCTCGGAGCCACCTCACTTCCACCCCTAAGAGTATGAAACGGCTTTAGGAGGGGCTATATGAATTTAGTCCGAAATGCGTGCAAGCTGGCTCGAGACATCCTGTATTTTAAAAAAGAAGACTCGTCAATACTCTGTAATGAGATGTCATGGTTCAGAGCTTGTACAATTCAACTAGATAAGGATTCATTAATAGTTCTCGTATATAGATTTTTTTTTTCGTTCGCATTTTATTTCCTTTCGTATATAGATAAAATAATAAATGCAATACTATGATGGAGTAATATTTATATAGCTATTACTTTCTATTACATGTTTCATCGGTCGAGCTAGTACTCCATCAGCATGAGATCACCAATACTACATAAGTACCCCAATTATTTGAATATTTCACGTTGTGTGGAACTAATTATCAAGGCTATGTATGTTTGGGCGTAAAATGTTTTACCTATATTTCGGTTTTTTGTTGTATTTCTATTAATTGGGTGAAAATGACTTACCCTTAAATTTTCTGTAAGTTATTTTTCGAAATAAACCCGTTGCCTTATATTGCAATTCTCACTACTCAATTTCCTCAATTGTCAATCCTGACCTACATTCAACTCTCTCTCTCTCTCTCTCTCTCTCTCTACTATTTTATCGATTTCTAAAAATATTTTTCACATGCTAACCAAACATCGAAAAATAAAAGTTTAAAGTTTGTTTTTTGAAAAAATATTTTACATGGAAAATATTTTTACATTTTAAAACATTTTACATCAAAACAAACAGAGCCCAAATGGCAATTGACTTCCCACGAGTAATTATCCGGGAATTTAATTACAGTTAGTGGCAGATTGGGAATTTAATTACAGTTAGTGGCAGATTTTTTTTATTTTTTTTTTTTGATCAGCAGTTAGTGGCGGATTGGGAATTTAATTACAGTTAGTGGCAGATTTTTTTTTTTTTGATCAGCAGTTAGTGGCAGATTGGGAATTTAATTTAGCCAAAGAGAGCTAATGAGATAACTACTTGAATTTTGGAGAAATGATAATAATTGTTTCATTTTTAAAGAGTTTTAAGTCCAAAAATTAATCATTTGGAGGAGGGAAAATGTTGTTTTTCTTATAAATACTAAATACTAGATGCCAGAAAGTAAGTATGAGATTGTGTAATCCATAACTAAATCATACACGAGAAATGCAATGTGAAAACCCAAACCTCAAATTGCAAAACAAACATAAGCGTGTCATTTCTTATCTCCCGCAACCCAACAAAACAAACATAAGTGTGTCATTCCTTATCTCCCGCAACCCAACAGAAGTGATTTTTGCCCATTTTTGGGAAACTATGAAACAGTTGCGACTCTTATGGGGCCGATTAGATCATTCAAACCCGTTCCCTCGTCAAGAATTTGAGAAATCTGTTCTATTTGTTAAACCAATTTTTTTCTCCATTTTCTAGTCTAGAATGCAGTAAATTCAATATTTATATTTTATCTCAGGATTTAATGAGAGAGATTTTGAGTGGTTCGGGGCACGAGGGAGGTCTAGGCTTTTTTGCTGAGGGGCCATTTGAGATAAACAGACGTGTGTCATCCCATCCCTTATGATCTCCCGATAACCCAGCAAAAGTGGATTTTGTTGTCGCACTTACAAAAAAAATTATGTACGTAATTAGTTAAACTATCATTTGAAAATGCCATATGGTACCCTTAGCATCCCCTATAATATCCTCTGTTTATACAATTTTCCAATTAATAAGCGAAGGATATAAAGTGAGTATAAACCACAAGGATTTAACTCCAATTCTTTTCTTCACCAGAGATAGAGTGCCTTTGAGGTGACTTTGGAAACGAAAATATTGTTCATTTTTTGTTTGGGAGCAAAGTAAAGAACTTCATTCACAAATACTACTACTACTACTACAAGTTGAATTATAGAATATACATATACAAATGAAGCTTGTATATTTTGAAAGAAGCAGATTTTGGTATGAATTAGTAGTACAATATAGCCATATGCTTTTCAGCTCTTTCTCAAGAGGCAAACCAGGGTTTACCTGCTGAATTTGATGACCCCTCCGTTGAGTGCCATGTAAAGACTCTGAGTACCGGAGAAGATGCTCAAATTATGACCTAACTCTAGCAAGTCGTGCCCTAATTTCTTCAAGATCTTCCTCTTCTTCAGCACCCTCGGCTATTGCTTCATCCTGTAAAGAAAGTCATCCTTCAAGGTGTGTTTGAAACTTGCTCAATGGGAAGGAAAAGAAGAGAAGTTTGAGGAAAATGTTCATTCTCCTTTTTGTTTTTTCATAGAAAAGGGAAGGAAAGTGAGAAGAAAAGTATATTATGATGCTTGGTTTGAAGAGAAAAAGATGAGATAATACTACCGCTTGTTTTCCCTCGCCCTTTAAAAAGGACAAATTAAGGAAGAAAAAGCGGAGGAAAATAACAACCCGCTACCTGTTCTTACACTGTTTTCCTTCTCTTTTCCTAGTAAGGACCAAACAAAGGGCGAGGGAAAACAACTACATCCCTTCCTTTCCCCTTCTTTCCACGAACTCCAACCACACCCTTAGCTTCTTTCAAAGCAAATTATGGGCAAAATGGAGACATTAAATGATTTTGAATGGTTGTCCATAGACCCTTTACCTCTCGTGCGGCTCCTGCCACAGTTGCCGGTTGCTTTAATTTCTGCTTCCTGACTGCTTCTGGAAGCTCAGCAGCAGTCTCTCCGGCAAGTGCAGTCAAGACCTTGTCAACTTCTGCTTCAGTTTCCTCTTCTATATCCTCTGCATCGAGTGCTGAGTCGAGAGCATCATTTACAGTCTCCTCAATTAACCCTGCCTGTAAACCACAAACATGATTAAGTGCTAATATTGACACTCACTACCATCCTAGCTTAATTGTAGTTTCACGGATCACTGGTTTTCAAAAACAACTTTCATTCATGATTACCAAGTAGAGTGCAAAAATAGATGGAATGGACGACCACAGGCAAACTCAAGTTTTCACTCACACAAACCTAGTTAAAGACCTGTACAGCTGTACTCAATAACTTTAATACCATGAGTCCAAAAAGCTTAAATTCTTACGGAATGGACAAAAAGATTTTTATGCAGCACATCCACAGCTTCTGACAATGAATCAAAGCGAGTGACAAATTGAAGTATCAAACTACAGGTTTGCAAGTTCTCCGACGAATTGTCTAGAATTCCTATAGGTCATGATTGTTCCTCTACACTCTAGAGAAAGACTGGTAGAAATTCTTGCAAATAATGAACTACATTGGTAGAGCAACCAGGTTTCATAAGATTCAAAGACATATTATCCTTTCGTTTCTTTCCATTGACAAAGCTGGAGAACAGAAACAGAAAGTCAGAAAGTATGTCAAAGCTTCCTACAGAATACGAGGTTGATATTCAACGGGATTATTTTCTGTCAGAACCACAAAAGTTTAGCAGTCGCTGCATGATTTTTCCTGTCATGTTAAGAAATAGTGGGCATATGTATAAAAGAACTCGAGTAAAATGAGGCATTTTTCAATGTGAAATACAAGCAAATTTCCTTTAATTGGGCAGGTTGTAAATGGAAATTTTGTATCCACTGAAAGAATATGCATTTTAAAAGGACCAAGGAATTGGTGATGATTGCAGAAGGATTAACACTTTAATTACGGGAACTCACATTAAAAAGAACTACAAGTGTGCATTTCAATAAGATGCAACACAAAAAAGGCTCCATCCTCGCAATTATATTATCTTTGATAACTCTGGTTGCAAAACACTAAAAGTAAAGACACCTTCATCATTTCCTTGCTGAAATTTTGCATTGTGACCGCGATTTCTGGGGCCTTCATGAGGTTATTGACAAGCTTCATGACCTCGGCACTCTTGTTCAAATGTCCCACTGTACGGGCAATTGCTGCAACTCAAGCCAAAGATATTAGCGAAGATATTTTATTATTTTTAAGCCAAACTTTAACGTTACTCCAGAAATTTGAAGATGTTCGGAAAGATGACGAACCAGGATAATGGAAAAATACAGGAAACAAACACCACAAAGATTTACAAACAATGATCAAGTGCCTATTATGACTTTTAGTCAAACCTGCTTCTTCTCGTGTTAATAAATTATACATCAGCAAAAACTCATGATTTTATTAGGGAAAAGTACTGTGTTATGATTCCAGTAAACCAGGTCAATGCTTCCACAAATCCAAATGCAAAAAATCTGAAGAAAACCAAGCTTCAGGTACTTTTACGACACTAATTATTTTACATGTATCCATAAGAGTCCCAATCCCTATTCCTACATGGTAAAAGAAGCATAGTTAAGCTTCAGGATCTCTGTAAATCTTCCTGAGCTTGAATGCTGTACTTGCAAGAAGAACAAATGTTGTGGTTGGAATTAGCAAAAATTATTTCAAAGCCTGGACTTTTTCAATGTACAGGAAGTAATGAAAACCCAATCAGGATTGGGTTGGAATTGTTGGACAAATGAAGAAGTGAAGGGCTTTCAAAAGAGTCAACTAAATAAAACAAAGCCTTGTAACACTGTTTGATTGCCTAGACAAGACATGATAAGGCAATCTAATTACATTCATTAGGTATCTCATACAAATCTTACACTAGACGTTGGCTATGATCACAACACCCTACTTTTTCAAGTCATAAGTAAAACACTCAAATGGTGATAAATGATAATATACATGTGAAAGCAACAAATTAGCTTAGATAATGGAAAGCTGTGTACCAACACTCTCCCCAAGGTGCATTGATATCGAATTTAGTTGTGCCTTGTTTTCATAGAGACGGTTGACAGTTCGCCTTGACCTCACAATCTCCTTAGCAAGTGCCTGAAACCCAAATTTCACTTGGTAAAAAGAAACAGAGAGAGAATTGAAATTTAGGAAAAGGAGATTACATTCTGCAAAAGATCACAGATGCATGCAAATCTCTCTCAACATAGTAGCAACAGATTGATCAGGTTAGGGGAGCACCCAAAATCTCTCTCAACCCCAGATCTGTGTGTGATGGCACCAGAATAATATCATAAACATAGGATTTAGCTCAATGAATACTCGGCGTCCCCCCTACCAATCTGATTGGCAGTAGAAAATACTATTATATTGAATAACCAATTGTGAACAAACCCACTAGTTCTGGGCTTTCATTGAGTGCAAGTGGCACTTTCATAGAGACTGTTATGGGCTGACGACCAATGCCTAAGAGTTCATTTACTAACATACAAACACTAGCTGACCTTCTGCTTGAAATTTCTTCCACAGCAATAGCAGGGTATATTCACTCTGCTACTCCACATTTTCCATTTCCAGCACCGTGAAGGGAATTTCTTCTCTCTCTTCTGAGAGATTCTTCTTCAAGTCATATTTTCCAGCGCACCAAAAGATTCTTAGTTGCTTTCTAAACTATCCCTGCAAGCATTCCACATTTCCACATGTCCCTTTGGTGAAACACTTGCAGACCCTGCAACAAATACTTGGTTTATTCAACCCCATCCATAGTTTTGTGTTTTGGGCCTAATTTCCTCTATCCAAAAAACCAAGACCAGGTAGACATGAACCAAAGTGACATTTCATCGTATCAGTCATTAGTGTTGGGGAGTGAGTTTCAAGATCTCCTACGAGATTTGCTAGATAACAATTCGGAATGAGATGCATTATCCACATTTAAACTGAAGTTAGTACCTACGAGATTTGCCATATAACAATTCGGTATGAGATGCATTATCCATATTTAAACTGAAGTTAGTAAAAAAAAGTAGTCAACAAAATCGATACGGATGCCTCTATGGCTCTTTCTGATGCAGGGCGTAATACAAAACAAGATCGAACGTGCAACAAGGACAATCACAAACGGGATAGATTTAGAGAAACTCTCTCTAGACTCTTTGTCATTCAATAATAATCAAAAACTAAATGTTTAGCCCTAAGGCTTACAACTTATTATAAAGGCAGCAAGCCCAAACCCTAGTAGGAAAACGAAAAAACACTAATTGCGGAAAAACCCAAAACTATTACATATTCATAAAGGAAAAAATAAGACTTCTCCAAAAAGAAAGGACAGAATTGGTGTTTCCTACTAAAAGTAATAAGCAAACGGAATATTTTCCAAAACAGCAGATTAGGCCCAATCAAGCCTAGCCCATAAGGGCTAACCCCGACAGACTGGCCCTAGGTAGGCGTCAGCTCAGGAGCTCAGCTTACAAGGTGAGCTCGGCAAGGGTGAGCTCACAAGGTGAGCTCGGCAAGGTTCAGCTGAAAAGGTTAGCTCATCACGATTATGCCACTCGATGCCTTAAGTGGTACTCCTCCTCTAGGCGGACTGCATCATTCTCCCCCGCTTGAGAAAACTCGTCCTCAAGTTTTGCTTGGAGTAACTTGGCACGTCTTTGATTATCGGCATCTGCTTTGTACCTCAAATTTATCTTTCCCATCAGTTTTGTACCCCTATTCACATTTGTATAAGAGGCTACAACCAAAAAGTAACCATCCCAAGCTCCACCATAGAAAACCCAATTACCATCTTCTGTCACTTTACCATCTTGGAAAGAGAATCCATTGATCATAGTAGGGTTGTCGCATCTTATGATTGGTGGGATTTCACTACTCGGAAAAACCCATGAGCCATTAGCAAAAACAGAGCTTGGCTCCTTCAAGGTATTTAGTTCTTTGACTGGGATGCAATCAAATGCACATTCTTTATCACCTTGCTCTTGATAACATTTAATCCCCATAATAGAAATATCCATCAGACTAGCTGCACTAATGGATAGTGGGCTAGCTTCAGAAGCATTTTTCTTAGGCAAAGCTATTCTTCCAGTTTCTTGAATTGCAACGTGAGCACCATCAACAATGATAAGTTCACATATATCATACTCATCGTCCGGGTACTCATCATATTTTGGAGGTGACTCCCAATCAATTTCTAACTGAAACGACAACGGATTATTATCCGAAAATATTTTATCGGACTCTTCCTCTAACACATCATCAAGAAAGTCTCCTACGTCTCCCTCAACTAGAAATTCTTCTATGACTTTTTTTTCTCCTGTACTAACCTTTAAGATTTTTCCTGGTGTCATACCTTTCTTGAACTCAGGAAAGTTGATCTTTGAACCAGTCTCCCAAAGTCGCCGATTCTGATTACAAACCACAACCGCCCTTGTCCTCCCCTTTGACTGATGGTTACCAGCCAAAGGTATGGTGATAGAAACATCATCCGATACCTCCTCCTCTTTCGGAAACCGAGATTGAATCAGAAAACGGCGAGGCTGGCTTGCAACAGCCAGGGCAGCAGCCTGATCGGCTAGGGTACCGATGGCGTCCCCCAATCGCTGCTCAAGTTGTTGAATCCGCGCCTCTGTTCGTGCTTCTCGCGCGACATCATCCCGTTCATAAATGTCATCCACAAAAGTTGTACAATCACCTCATCCCCCTCGACCTCCAACTCCACGTCTTGCAGCCATAGTCAGGTTTGGCACTTGAAGCTCTGTTACCAACTGATGCAGGGCATAATACGAAACAAGATCGAACGTGCAACAAGGACAATCACAAACGGGATAAATTTAGAGAAACTCTCTCTAGACTCTTTGTCATTCAATAATAATCAAAAACTAAATGTTTAGCCCTAAGGCTTACAACTTATTATAAAGGCAGCAAGCCCTAACCCTAGTAGGAAAACGAAAAAACACTAATTGTGTAAAAACCCAAAACTATTACATATTCAAAAAATAAAGGAAAAAAATAAGACTTCTCCAAAAAGAATGGACAGAATTGGAGTTTCCTACTAAAAGTTATAAGCAAACAGAATATTTTCCAAAACGGCAGATTAGGCCCAATCAAGCCTCGCCCATAAGGGCTAACCCCGACAGACTGGCCCTAAGTAGGCGTCAGCTCAGGAGCTCAGTTCACAAGGTGAGCTCGGCAAGGTTCAGCTGACAAGGTTAGCTCGTCACGATTATGCCACTTGATGCCTTAAGTGGTACTCCTCCTCTAGGCGCACTACATCACTTTCCCGTTGAAAGTTTTAGTTACTGGAATCTGATTGGGCCACTACACAAAATTAATTCCACTCGATACCCTAGGGTTTTCCGAACTCTGTCTTCCAAATATTTTGCAGGACATAATTTTATCGGAAGAACAAACAAACAACTGGTTTAGGTCTCAACCAAACAGATTGTCAGTTAACAGAGTATCCTAACCTAATGCCACTACACAAAATTAATTCCAAAATCATATCCTACTTCATGTAATCTGATTTGCAACGTTACTGTTTAGCATCAAGCCATCAAGTTTATAATTGTTGTACGGGGTATAAAAAAGAGCTGCAAGTACCTTAGCAGAGCCCATGTCATTTCTCTTAGCAGCATCTTTAATTGCTTTCTGCACACGTTTCTCTTCTCTCTGTATATCTACAACACAAAAGGGAAAAATCAAATGAATCCAACGATTTAGTGGATTCACTAGTAATCGACTTTCCCTTCCCCAATACGTCAAAATTGCCAGAAGAAGCATAAAAAAACAAGAAATACATAGAAAATATATTAAGGAAAATTTACCTATGATTTGGCGCTCGATGCCGCGGCATTCTTTGCGGAGATGACTTTGCCAGTCCCTCAGTTGTTGTTGGGGGCTAGGTTTCGGTTTCAACATGTTCTTCATTTTGTCCATCTCTCTCTCTCTCTCTCTCTCTCTCTCTCTCTCTCTCTCTCTCTCTCTCTCTCTCTCTCTCTCTCTCTCTCTCTCTCCCTCCCAAAGAGATCAGAAGAAGCGAAGAATGAAAATTTTGAATTGAATTGATGCCAAGAAAAGGCGTACACGATCTGATCGGTGAAGACGAAGATCGGAGTTGGATCGGATGATCCTGTTGCTCTTTTGCGCGTGAATTCCTCAACTGCTGTTGTGGTATTTTGATTTGGAAACTTGGTGAATCGATTGATCAGAATTTTGAAATCGCCCCTATTTTATTCCATCCAAAAGATCCGGAGCTACCGTTTTTAACAGCTTGACAGAGAGAGAGAGAGAGAGAGAAGAGAGAGAGAGAGGGAGGGAGGGGAGGAGCGCGTACTGGATTGGGCTTTTAGGCCGCTGACCCCCGCGTCCTAAAAGTTCAGACGACCGTCGACGTGGGCTCTTGAAAATAATTTTCTTCTCTTTTCTTTTTATCTTAATTTCCTTTTCTTTTTGGTACATCAAAATGAAATTATACCTCCAACAAGGAGTATTATCCGGTCACATCACACCATTATCTGTAGAGAATTTCTCTCTATCTATGTCGGGATCAAAGCTAAAATTTCATCACGTGTGAGTGGTGTTAGGAGTATGTTATGCATTAATAAGGAGATCTAGGGACATGAACAAGGGCATTGTCCAACCAGTCCAAATTTTCAATTACTGAACCAACACCTTATTGGTATCATGAAAATAATATTCACAAGAGCTAACCCAATGATTTCAACAAGTTAAAGTTATTTACAGCAATTAGCAATGTCATATGAGTAGTTAAAAGGGAGAGATTGAGAGAAAAACACAAATACCATTCGTTTAGGAGCATCGAGAGAGAGAATGGGTAGACGGAAAAAAGTTGATTTGAGCAACATGCTATCGCTACCATCTTTGGCAAAATTTAGCTTATGGTTGGAGATGGTTTGTTGAGACCTAGTAACAAATAGAAATTATCTCACCCAGAAAAAGTACAAACACAAAGTAGATTAAGATTAAGAGAAAACACGACACAAGAAATATATTATTGCTTAAGTCTAAGAATACATTGGTGGAGGCCTCCTCTTTTTATAGAATGAAATGAGGCCTAGGAAGGTTCCCAGAATGTAACTATTACATGCATTTACTATTACACATGTGATACATCATGGCATCTTTGAAAAGCTACTAATACAAACACTTCTGGTAGAATCTCTAAGACTAGTACATCATGCCTTACACACATATGGACACATATAAATAATACATCATTCACCACTTCCTAAAGAAATGACATGACTAAAAGTAAAGTTACAATTATTTTACTACTTTTACTTTATTTCACTTCACACTTTAATTACATCACACAAAAGGAAATAAACATACATCTCACAAAAGAAATAACTGGCATGAGCACATGGTTGTCATTCTGAATCAACGCAATTCTCAGTCGCACAAAGCATCTTCCTCTAAAAGCATTTTCAGTTGAGATTATGAATAGAGACTTGGAGAGCATCTTCCTCAAAGCATTAAGTTGCACTAAAAATAGTCGGTTTTTCTTCCAATCAAAGACCAAAAAGAGATTCCGAAAGATTAAAAAGGCCCTTGGACTTTGGAGAGCCTCATGGCTCTTCCATAGTAGATTCAGACCGCATTCCCGCTATCCCGCTAATCAACGCGAAAAAAAAAAATTGAATAAAGACAAAACAAAAAAATTAATAAACACTGAAAGTTTCCATAGTAGATTCGGACCCCTTTTCCGCTAAAATTTTGGCGCAAAACTAATAAATGCGAGACAACAAAAAATTTATAGTCCACAACTTTTAGGTTAGTGGAAACCCACTCTAGGACTTGATTACGAATTTGACACAAAATACATTTATAGTAAGTGTGTGTACACGTACACACACACGTCTATAAACCAATACTGGTGGGGAGACCGACGTAATTGCACCAAACTTTTGGGGTTGGCTGTATGTTCTCTATTATATCAATATTTTCACAGAACTTCGCACTGTCCTACAAATTTCCAAAGCAACAAAAAAATGTGGGTGAATTATCGCGTCAATTTCTTTTACTATTTGGTCATAAGAGGGACTTAATATGAATATACATAACTATGTCCCAGATACCCGCTGAAAGAAAGAATAAAGAGAATCATAAGTTATACGAAATTCGTTGAACTTGATCCCCCATTATTTCTTGCTCATTTCCGCTCACAGGAGTCAATGCACTGGATTGTCCAATCGGCTCATCGCTGCACACTGGAATCAAAGAAGCGCTGGATTGTCCAATTGGCTCATTGTTGCACGCTGGAATCAAAGCGCTGGATTGTCCGTTCCTGCCATCATCCGGTAAAGTAGAACTTTCTTCCTCATTCTGCAAAAGAGAGCAAGATAAGACCAACTTAACATGGTAATCACAGTTGAAATGTTACTAGTAATGTAGTAAGTAAATAAATCAATCACTACACTCATATGAAAAAACCTTTTTGACTTGCCAGCGAAAAGAAACCAAGTCTTATATACACCATGTGTTTTATTGTAAGACCAAGACAGTAGCAGTTTGAAACTCTAGTTTGAATGGACACACCTTTCTTGCTGGACTTTGAGCCGACATCAGTTCATAGAACTTGCGCATCAGCATTTCTTCCTCTACCTGCAAACATCATATAAAAGGAAAAAGTTCAATGCGAATTACGCTGAAATCAAAATGCATAACAAGAACAATTACAAAGAGCTCTTGTACTATCCCAATAAACCATGTCATAAAATCGGAAACTTGCAAAATTATTGTGCTATTAACACTTAAGATTCTGTTGAAGTGGAGCTCGTACAGGCCATCCAAAAGATCTTTAAAACGAGGTGGGGAAACATTAAATGAGCATTCTCACACCCTATTCCACCTCTCGACTTTCTTTCAAAAATATGTCCCTGGTCTGATAACAATCGAACCACTCCCACAAATTACTTCGAAGAAATCTGTAGTGTCCTATAACAAAGGGGATGCCATGGTTTACGGATTAGTGTCAATTAATCAGTCGCATATTTCAGAAGGAAAAGAATGATTGCATAATTTTCATTGGTAAATGTCAAATTCCGACACCAGTTTCTTTGATTTCATAGTTAAATAAGTGAATTGATGATTCATACTCACACAGAACAAAGAAAAAATACTCGCACACAACACAACCACCCAATTTTGGGCTGGGTAATAGAGTTTTTTCCCCCACTCTAGTTTCTTACACTATTCTAACGGGTCACAGACTTTCTGGGAAAGGACCATATCCATATCCTAGGCTCCTACAGTCACTGAGATTTGCACGTTCGACCCATTAAGGGTGAGGCCACCCTAATGCAGGCACTGAGGAGTACAAAGGGCTAAGCACAGCTCAAATGGCACACCGCAGAACTTTCTTCTTCTTTTCCCCTCACTGACCTTGGCAAACAAAGGACTTAAGTGGAAACACCCTAACCTTGAAATGCTCTATTCAACTGAATGTTTTTAATAACCATCAATATCATTATATGATACCACTTCCAATCCCCATGCTCCACCTCCCGCACAGTCCTAACAGTCTTGTCGACTGTGTCACCTCCCAATCTCAAGCTCTCTGCAACATCCCAAACAACGAGTACTCCCAAGTGGTCAACCATTGTAGCATCTCTATCCACACTCAAAAAAACAGAAGGAAATGTAGTCTGAAACCTCTCCCTCCACAGACCACACATGTGAAAAAAACAGACACTCCTCCCATATCCTTCCACCCAATAAGTGCAGCCCAGAAACTTATCCCACACCTTCCTAGCTCCTCAACCCCATTCTATTAAGGACACCACCATGCTCCTCCACCACCTGTCCCCCTGGCAAGACATACTTGATCTTGAAAGTGAGGTCGTTGCAGATCGGCATTACATTAATCCAACTGAGTGCTTAACCATAATTCACCTCCACGTTATTTAGATCCAATAGTAAAGTGCACTATAGAACACAGTTTAAAGAGCAACCCTTTTGGGCAACAATGTTAGTTCAACATGCTATTATACACTAAGAAGCACGGACACTTAAAAGAAGGTGGCGGGTTCGGACACATGTATGGCACTGCCGCACCGACACTCCTCGGAGACAATCGAACACATGTCTGAAACTCTTTTTTCCGTGTCCATAAATTAGAAAATGAAAATCTTAATTCGGACACGTTTTCAACACTCTTTCTAGCCGACACTTCTAACCGTGCCCATGGCCTATTTTTGAAGATTTTCTTGAGTACCGTGTCAACTTCATAAATTATTGTATCTCATCTATCATATAATAATTTGGGATGTATATACGTAAAAATATATTTAGATATATAGTCGAATGTATCCTCAAGGTGTCCATATCGTACATTATATAGAAATTACATATCCACGTGTCCGTGTTGTGTCGTATCCATGTCCCATGTCCCTATCCGTGCTTCTTAGGTTCTACATGTTCTTGAATATTAATTGCAGAACTTAAATTTCTCGTTCACTAGCTTCCTCTCAATTGAGTCCATTGTATCCCAAGTTAGCCAACGATTTGTTAAACTTTTTACTCATATCCCATGCATGTCAACATGTTTTTACTTACACCAGGTGATGCATACAAGGTGCTTTTGGACAAATTCATACCACCTCTTCGAAGTGCTGCTGAAGGCAACACAAACCCCCTTTGGTACATATGGTGTATGAAGCCACCAAAAAATCATTCTTATAGCCATACCTTTCAAGGCTCTCGGCATTATTTATCAGCTTTAACCTATGGCAAATTGTTACATAGCAATGGAAAAGTGAAAACATGGGCAAATTACAGGGGAGGTTGGGAGAAGAGATTGCTATCTTTTTCTTGGTAGAATCACTTTAAGCTTGTATCAGTCTATCAGAATGCTCTAATGTCCAGGAAGTATACTCTTAAGAATCTCTGACGGCAAAAGTTACCGTAGGGGCCAGGTTTTTTGGCTAATTTGCGGATTAATATTGAAGGGATACTTAACCCCCCAGACTAAAATTGGCGACCTAGAATATTTTTTCCACTCTGATGCACATATCCGATCAAACAACCTGGCCCAAAAGGTCTAGGCATGGTAGTTTTTGCAATTCAATTACGGATTGTCACAAGCTTTTGTTTAAATTCGAAAAACAATAATGTGCTTTCAGAAGCTTCCTTGCAAATCTATAAGGATTTCAAGCAGTACAAAGGTCTTTGACATTGTTTCCAGTTCAGGGGGAGGTCTTTCTCGATCGCCTCATTCTTCAACCATGAGTTAAGAAGTAGCTAAAGTGTCTCCGATGGTACGCTGAGGTTAGTGCAAATTATGCTGTGTCGCACGAGGTCTTTATAGAAATGTTTATATTCCTTTCCAGGAAAGAGGTAATGGAGTTTTCTTTTGTTGTTACGACAGGCTAAGAAATCAACTAGGAGATACACACAGCAACGAAATCGACAATCGACCAAAACAATTCGAAAAACGAAAAAGCACCTGAAGTTTATGCAATTCGTGGGACATCGATCGATAGGCATCCATGAGGTGCTCATTCTGCTTCTCCAAGTGCCTGCGCATACGTATGAATTCAAAACATAGAGAGATTAAATCATAAAATTATACACGAGGTTGCAAAATCTGAAAGGGGTTTTCACCTTAACATCTCTCCTGTATATCTAGGATCCATTCGATCAAACTAGACACTATTAATCTTGACCCGTACAAGAAAAAGCCCTAATTCTCCGGAAGCGACGAATCAAGTGCGAACAGTTCAGAGAGGAATCTGTTGAGGGTTATAGCAAGTTTAGCTACCAGTACAGGAAAAAGAACGCTCCAACTTCAATATATCACCAGAAGTGCTGCTGTTGAGGGTTCCTCCTCCAGAATTCAGTACAGAACGAAGGATAAGATGGGTTTTCGTATTAGGCCCCAAAGTATTTCCCTGGAAAACTGGCCCATTCGTTTATCACTGAATACCACTTGCAAGGCCCAAAGCAATGTTTTTGTAGTGTCGAGAGCAAACACCTTCATCAGTTACACAACCCATTATTGGGTTCATACGCCATGCAAATAATGGGGGATCAAGTTCAACGAATCCCGTGTAACTTATGATTCTAAGATTTAACGTTTGAATTATCTTTTTAGAACCCGAAACGGGCCTCCCAAAAAAAATAATCGATCACTTATCTAAAATGGAGTGTTTGGTCACTCAATCCTAGATTAACGATTTATTGATATTTTGTAAGGCTCATTTCAGATCCCGCAAAGATGATTCAAATCGCTCATTATTCTTAAAGCATTTTTTTATTGGTTCATAGAAAAAAATTTAGCTCGTATAGGCCCTTGAATTTTGAAAAAGTTCTTACCGATATATCAAATTGAACTAACTTTTATAAAATTCATAAAAATATTTTAAAATAACTTGCGATTTGAAATATTTATTTGGGACCAAAAATTAGCTCCTCAAAATCGTCAATCATCATGCTCGTTTATTCTGTTCAAAAAAAAATCTTGCTCGTTTATTAGGCACCAAACAGAACTCGAGGTAAAATTGTTCAGATTCAATAATTCATGTCCGGGTTCTAGGTTTCAATCTCTTAAAATTTACTTACGTAGGTCAATTAAAATGTGTACGCCATTACAGTGTTGCTCGCTTTCTAAAGAAAAGTACTGAATCCCTAAAATTATATCATGCTATCCACATATCCTAAAAACGTTGAATGAAAATATTCCTTTAACTGTAATCACTTTTCTTTTTTCTTTTTTTTTAAAGAAATATTGTAACCTAATTAGAGTTACATAAGTGCATTTTTAGAAACGGGCCTTACAATTCTTTTATTGGTTCATACAAAAAAATTAAGCTCGTACAGCCCTATGAATTTTGAAAAAATTCTTACCGATATCGAATTGAACTAACTTTTATAAAATTAATAAAAAATATTTTAATAATAACTTGTGATTTGAAATATTTGTTTGGACCAAAAATTGGCTCCATGAAATCGTCAATCATCTTGCTCAATTAATGGGCACCAAACAGGACTCGAGGGAAAATGACAAATTACACGACGACAATAGTGGTGTTTCACGGGATCGGCACCCATGCCATCCCTTGTGAACAGTAGAAAACCACAACCCCCCTCCAATTTTTACAAAGCCTAAGTTGTATTTATAAGAGAAATGTTAAGTACAAAAAATATGAGCAAAGAAAATATTTTTAAATTGTACATAAACGATTCAAATACATTTAAAAGTTTTTTATTTTTTTAATTTTTTTTGTCCCTAAGCACAACTCTTTATAAAAAACGAGCGGTCCTGACTGGACATTGTGAACATCCGTGACAAGTGAATACAGATAAACAGGAGCACGCTGTCGCTGACTGACCGATGATCACCAAAAACCTCGGTAACACAACTCGAAGCTCGAAGCTAGCCTATGACAGTTGCCTCACCTGTCCGCCTACTGGTTTTATTTTATTATTGGTACTAACATTGTACTGTATGTTTTCTCTCTCTGTCAAAAGCTTGATAATCCAACCAACCCGTGAATACTTTTAACTCCACTCAAGAGAAAGTAGATAGAGAGAGAGCAGATTGCATACAAACGCAGACCCGGGGACATCGTTTCCTCTCATGGTACGGGTACATTGTAGCAAGCCTAAACAATTGATTGGAGCAAAGTCAAAGAAACATAGAACTAGAAGTATTTTAGGCTCCGTTCCGGAAATAAAAATAAATTTTATTTTTTAAAAAAATAATTTTAAGATTAAAAATTGTAAGTTTATTAAAATCTAAAAACATTCAATATGAATCTTATTTGAAAGATCTCGATGAAATTTTTTATACGATGCAAAAAAAAATTTAAAATATATTTTTATTTATTTTATTTTTAAATTTAAAAATGTGAAATAAACTGTTTATTTTTTAAAAAAAATTCTGGAACAGAGCCTAATACTAGAATCAGGTAGGAGGAGAAACAATTTACATGGACTAGTATTGTAATCTCTACACATTCTTCAGTAAAACTAATCGAATATTTTAAAAACTCATCATACGTCGAAAGATTCCTCTACTCTGTTTTTTTTGCCAAAATTTTAATCTTGATCGTATCATAAAAGAAAAAGAATTACAATCGCAGGTTGACCAGAGGAACTATTTAACAATACTACATACTTCATCCGTTTCAAAAAGGATGTCAATTTTTGAAACTCGTGTATTTTTCATCGCTTATATCTTTCAATCTATAATATTTTTTATGAGTATGAAAATTTTGTATAATAGAACTAATCGAGAACTATCAAACAAGATACATATTGTATATATTTTTAGATCTATATTGAAAGATATAAAAAATTAAAATTGGCACAAATATCAAAATTGACATTCTACTATTATAATTGTGGTCTTGCTATTGTCAGCCTATTGGGCTGACGATAAACACACTAGAAGATAAAAAAAATACGTTTTTTGTGTTTTTTTTATACCTTTTAATACATATTCACACACTCATTATTGTCAGCCCACTGGACTGATTTTAGAATTTTCCTTATAATTGAAACCAAAAAAAGCGGTGAAGTTAAAGGCCTCTAACATTGAATTGACACATTAATTTATGCATTTAATCTCACACCCTTTGGAGAGGATTTAGGTGGTGTTCCAATTAATCTTCTTTTTTAAAAAGTATTTTTTCTTTAATTTTTAAATTTAAATATAATGAAAATAAAAAATAATTTTTTGATTTTTTTTGCACCGTATAAAAGATCTCAATAAAATCTATCAAATAAGATCCATATTGGTAGAAAAATTATTTACGTAAAGACATAATTTTTAGACTTGAAATTATATATTTTTTTCAAAACTTTTTTTTTTTCAAAGTTGGAACACCCCCTCAGAGAGTTTCAGCCTTTAACCTTGCTTTTACATTTCTAAAGCCAACTTTGCTAATGTTACATCCAACACCCTCCCATCCACGATAAAAGCCAACTTTGCTAATGTTCTACTCTCTTCGTCTTTATTTAATTGTTCAGTACAATTTTACGTGTATTTACAACGTCTTATATCTCTCGATGTATATGACTAAGAATATATAATATGGATTTGTTTGATAGAGCTCAATTTTTTTTAATAAGACAATGATTTCAAAAATATAAAACATAATATACATCTAGTGATATATACCGTTGAAAAAATACACGCAAAACCGTAATGAATAATTAAAGAGGACGGAGGTAGTTACAAATTTGGAAGTCCTATGACTACACTACAGAGACTATATGACAACTGATCTGGCCGTTCATTTTGACAATAGATAGCTCTTTTTTATTCGAACTATCATATTAAAATCCAAATCAATCCACCGTCGAAACAGAGGCAGGATCGGCCACGCCTATAGCCTATAGAAGGACCCCCATAAATTAGCTAAAAAATCGATTCTTCTTTTGACCATTACTATAATTTTATTCCTCCTTTTTCGTGATTTTCGTTTCACAAACAAAATGAATCCTCTTTTCAAAGCATCTCACAAGAGACGACCCTACCATATCGTACCACATGTTTAGTAGTATTTAACAAAAAATAAAATATTCCTCTACGCATGTACAGTATCGTCAATTGTCCCACCCAACCGGAAACCCAACCAATCCCCGTAGGCCACCTCAACTGGGACCCCACATTGCCATGAACCTATGCTCCTTATCGGGACCCACATTGCATGGATCCAAATCTCTGCAGTGCACATATACATATTCTAGTCCAACCCATCTGACTTGTCAGAGGTCCCAATGAATTCCAGCTGTCTACCACTATCCAGCTGTCAACTCTTCCCCGCCAATCAAAACCGTACGTGTCAACACCTCATTCGCTGGAAACCCTCGACAGCCTGCGGGACCGGTGTAGCTGCCGGAGAGAGCACGGAGCACCTGCCACGTGGCGTCGCCGTCCTGCACGTGATCGTTGAAGAGTAGGGCCCGGCTCACGGCGGGGTCCATGAGGTTCCTCTGAATGGCGGAGAGGTTGGTCGCCGCCACCTGTTCGAGGATGGATCCCAACTTTCCGACGTCGCCTTCTGCCACCGTGAGTGATATCTCCGGCCACCTCACGGCGGAGGGGAACGGCAGCCGGATGCCGTCGGCTATGATGACCGGCACGCAACCCAGAACGACGGATTCTACCAGTCTCGGACTCCACGGGGCCCACCCCAGCGGGCACAAACAAAAGACGGAGCGAACGATCTCTGTCTGGTAACCGGGAAATCTGTGCCGCTTGAGGTAAAACCTCCGGTCGCCGCCGTACTCCTCCCATATCACCGTCCTCACACGCCTGCGAAGAAAGACACATCGGACCACCAGCCGGCAGGACTAATTTGTTAGTAGCTTCGAAGAAGAACAGTTGCAACTACCTAGGCTCGTTCTTTTCTTTTCTTTTTTGGTTTAAAAAATAAAGTAGAAATTAAAAGATTATTTGTCAACTTTCTAGTAGTACTTGAGAACTGTGAATAGCATTTCTGTTTTGTATGGTCTCAAGAACCGTTTGTTAAAAAGCTATACAAAATTGACAATTACGAGACCATGCAAAATTACCACTGTTCTCAAGTACAAGAAGAGTGAAGATGTCTCCATCTTGTGAAAATTTATTTAGGCACTATTCTGATTAGATTATTATTTTTTAAATATTTATTTTTTATTTTACGAAACATATTATTCTTTTATAAAAACGTCACTTTTAATTGAAAAATTAAATATTTCCTTCGTCTCTAATTGTTGATTTTGTTTCACTTTTTGTACAGCATATTATGTCGATTTTGTTTCACTCAAATAATTATTTATACGTCACATTATTGATAACCACACCCCACTTTTTTATATAATCATACTCTTGAATTTGTCTTTAGTCTTCAAAAATCAAATTACATGCACACTACAAGATAAATATTCTACGTTTTGTTATCAAAACATGAAGTACTAAAATCATTTTTCGGAAGCAAAAAAGAAAAACTTGTCCGTTAGCAAGAGTTTTTAACGGACTTGGATGAGAAACCCTATCTCAATCAAAACTTGATAAGTTATAAAATTAAAAGTATATAAAATCCCCATATTTGATGAAGTGTAATCTTAATGATGTCAAACTTATATTTTATCATCAAATTGCCACATAAGCTTCAAGAAACTTAATTTTGAAAGCTTAAGATTAGTAGAAATAAAAAAGGCTGTCAGTTTACCAAACAAGATTATTTTTAATTAAGGAATGGATTAAAGTAATTACTTGCTGTAAAACCGGCCGCTGACATTCTTGGGATGCACTTCCATCTTGCCCCTGAAAAACGCGAATATATCTCGCCGCCCATTCGCCGGAGATTTTGCCAGCGTTGACCGCACTCTCTCCGGCGAGACATACGGCGGAATCACCACATTCTCCACCTCCTGACACGGGTGCTGATATTTCACCCCGAACGTCTGTAACACAATCGATTTCCTCAGAATCTCCGGCACCCCATCCGCAATCGCCACATCCTCCTTCCAAAACAAAAACCAACAAAAAAATCAAAGAAAAAAAAACATTTCCCATAAAACAAAAAAAAACATTTAATTTCCAGCACAAATCAAAAAATCCTAAACAAAATAATATCACAGGATTGGTCAAGTGGTCTCAGCTTGAGAGGAGTTTGCGGGTTTACTCTTTTCTAAGGTCTTAGGTCACCCGAAGTGTAAGCGTATGAAAAGGGACTCAACGGAGCGCATAAGCACCTTGCATTACCAAAACAAATAATACTGCTACATTTGTCCCAAAATAAATGTGAGTGAGTCTGCAAGATAAGAACTTAAAAATAATACATATTCTACAAGAAAAAAAGGCTAACTTTTTTAATAAATTAAAAGAACTTATGAATATCTAATAAATTGTTGAAAAAAGTTTGAATCTTTCTAGAAAAATTCGTATTATTTTTAAGTTTTCGTTTCGCAGACAGTAATATCTCACCATTGTGTGAAAACAAGATCCGAAATCGTGAGAAGCGACGAAGACGTGGTCGGAGCCCCGGGACCGGTTCCAAAACGGGTACTCCGACGAAATGAGTTCCACCGCGGACGATATGAGGCCCCGCGCGTGGCCGATCGCCGGGAACCCATTAACGGTGCTGAAATTGCAAGAAACGTAGACCGGTACGAAGAAGAAATCGGCTTCAAGGGGTCCATCGTCCTCACATCGCTGTTCATCAGGGCCTTGTGTATGGCCACCTCCGAAGCAAACAGGTGATTCGAACACCGCTCGTTGGATAACCAATCCGTGTTATATCTCGACGGCAAGTCGTACACGTAAACCCTCGTATCATTCAATTGTCCGGCGAGAACAGAGGATGGGATTTTCTTGTTGGGGGATTCAAAGAGGGCACGGGAGGCCAGGATGGATTTGGAGAGAGAGACGGTGGTCTTAGAGAGAGAGTTTGGGGATTTGTGGTGGGTGATGAGGTAATAGGAGAGGAAGTAGAAAGAGAGGGAAAACCAGAGGACCCATTTGGAGTATCGGTAACAGTAGGCCTTCTCCGCTTGCCTTCTGTGTATGAATCTCATTTTCACGTAGAATCCCCTGTTGTTTCTGGTTAGTTTGTTGGGCTCTTTAGCCATCTCTTCTTATTGAGATACCCACGACAAATTTGCTGAGGCGAAGCTTTCGTTGTTCTTGGTGGGGATATGAAGTGGAAATCAAGAAACGGGGAATGGGAGATGCGGGTTTTGGTAGAAGTTCGTTTTCTTTGTTGGAAAGGAAAAGGTTTTGATGAAATTAGGAACTAATCGAATTTGGTAGGGTCTGTCTTTTATTTTTGGTAAGAGTAATGGGTTTGGTGGAAGTCTTGTGTTGTTTTCAAGAAAGAAATAAGAGTGATAATGAAGGTGTTGCAGTTGCAGAGGAGAGAGAGAGAGAATTTACAGGGGAGTCACATTGTGGTGGCGCAGATGAAACATCGCCAAAGGTCTCGGTTTATCAGCAGGTTAGCAGTCCTTCGAAATGTTATTCTGATAAAATTACTGTAATACCCTTTCTCATTCCCATAGATTCTTGTGTGATGGAAAAGTCTACATTAGAAAGAGAAAAGTCTCACACCCATTTGAGTCTTTCTATTCTGATAAAATTACTGTAATACCCTTTCTTATTCCCAGAGATTTTTAAGATTGTGATTCTTGTGTAATGGAAAAGTTACACACAATCCCATTTGAGTCTTTCAACGGGTACACGTTTGCACACGGAGTCATGTGAGAGTCATCTCAGGATTTTTTATAAATTATCAAAATTGTTTAATTTTTTTAAAATATTTTTTGAATGTTTTCTTTAAAAAAATCAGTTCAGTTAAATATCGGTAAGGACTTAATTGATTCTTTACTCAATTTCCTGTTTAAAAAATGAACAAAGAAGCTGTTCAAGCATTTATCGATATTCGACTGAGCTAATTTTTTATAGAGATCCTTAAAAATACATTTTAAATGAATTGAAGGCTACGATCATTTGTTAGATTTCAACATGGATCCCACACAATGCGGTATATATTTGATGTACACCAAATGTGTGCCTATAGTTTTTATTGATCTCATTTTTACTGTCAAACTTATAATTGTTTTGTCACATCAGTATATATATGCTTTATCATTTTGTTAATCGAAAATGTCCACCTCATAGAGCACATCGAAAATATTAGTCATGCCAAAATTCATGTTTATCTTTTTTTGATAGATGCGTGATCAAAACACACATTTATCTTGTGCAAGTTAGTTTTTTTTTTTTTTTATGATCATGCATTTATCGGTATTCTATAAATATTATGACACTATTGAAGCCGCATTAAGGACAAACTTGTTATGATTGTCGATTAACGTGGTAGGACCAGCTAGCTTGCGGTGACGATTTAATAGGATGGATGATCAAGATACATATGATTCATAATTGAAACTTATAATTGACCATTTTTTTATACAAATCTATTTTATTCAGATATTTATTGATATTCAACCAACTAATTTTGTGTAGGAACGACATACTTGATAATCTCCACAAAATAAACAATTCCGATCATAATTATGGGACTAAAATGGACCCACAAAGGCCCAAAACTAAACTTGACGCTTAAAATAATGGACTGGACCTCAATTCGATGGTTGAGTCTTGACTCTTGAGAGTTGTAGACGTACGATTTCGCATTTTCCACATTTAATGAAATGCTAGCAGCAAAGCTTCATAATGGCAAAGTTGGAATTTAACGTAGCAGTACAATAAATAGTGCCACCAAGAAAGTTTCAAAAAGCGAGTGTACTTAAAAGGAAATTTAAAAGGCCTGCAAAAGTTGAACAATTTGATGCCCAAAGCATATGCGTGAATCAATTAAAAACAAAAATAAATAATAACTAAATTAACAACGAAACAAATAATGTACAAATAATGTGAAACGTCAAATGATCTTTTAGAATGAGAGAGAAAATATATGACTTTTAACTTTCAACGTAAACATTCCGGACCCAAAAGAAGACTTTCAACTACAAATTTCGACAAAATCCGATCACCAAAACAGTAGAGCCAAGGGTTTATGCATGCACTATTGTTAGGGGTGTGCACGGGTTCGGTCGGGTCGGTTTTGACCCGAACCTGACCATGTCATGTAAGAAATTTTTAGGCCCGCAACCAAACCGCACATGTGGTAAGAATCGTCCACCCGATTCTTTATTTCAGGCGGGGTCGGGTTTGCACGAAAATTGAATTGGGATTTTTGGGTTGGTCGGGACCCGATGGGTAAGGACTCATCAACCCAAACCCAAACGGAAATCTGATTTTTAACATAAAGTAAATCCGCACCTGTCCGAACTACATGTTCTGCCCCACCCGAGACCCTTCGGGTCGGATAGGGTTCACGGGTCCGCGGGTTTTTTTGCACACCCTAGCTATTGTGGCTGTGATATCCTATCGCCATTGTCCATTTTAGCTTAAAATGTCGAGGGAAATTTTGTTGAGGCATATTTTTAAAAAAAATTGGGTTGGGGTTGGTGGATTGGTCCAGTATAGTTATTGTAAAGTAGGTAAAACCATGAAAGTACACCATCCTAATATATTTCGTTTTGATTTTCTGGAAGGGTATTTCTGCACTATGTAAATTTGCATCCTTCAAATTTACAAGTTTATTTCATTTGTTCTTTTACAAGTTTTTAGAAACAAATTTATTCTCTGCACGATTCTCAATAAATTTTTCTATCTCTCTCTCCACTCATTATCATTCATTACATCAAAAAATTTCTAAAAAATAAAAACCAAACAAAGTGTAATCTTTGAAAACAAAAACATTTGAAAAGCTATATCAATAGCCTTTTTGAAAACTTAGTTCAATTTTCAGGATAAAGGTTATAACTTTATAAACAAGGAAAAAGCAAAATTCGAATCTTCTGAGGTACATCCTAGCTACTACATAGTATTTTAATCCTTATATAAATGCTCTCTGTCCTACTCATCTTAAAAAATTACTCTTTGATTAAAAGTGAATACATACACCATCTATTGACATGCATCTGTTTATTTCGGTCAATCTATATAGTAAATGTTTTCCTCATAAGTCATAACTAAGGTTATTGGTTAGACAAATTTTGTGCACCTCAACTAATTCATGTGAATCAATTGAACCGTCAATATTGGAGGACTCGATTAAAACCATTGTAAACCTCATGTGGATTATTAGCACACACAAGTTTATGCACATAGAAAATTTGTATCCTAGCTTTAAGCATTAGGTCTTGGCCACGAGGGCAACCTTCAAGTTTACGTCCCATGGATACGCGCGTTACTGCAGTTGGAAAAATACGAGTGTGAATGTGTTGCAATATGAAGAAAAAAATCCACCCTCATGTATATCAAAATAACAAAAGGATATATCCAATTAATGTAGTTTGATAAGTGGGTCTATCTAGGAGTAATACTCAGTCCACTTCAATGCCGGCTTGAATACTCTATGTTGAGTATGTTCTAGAATGATGACTTGGCGGTTGGTTTGTGAATCGGTGGGTTTGCTTCCTATACAATTGATCGATCAGGGTTCGGTTATTGGAGTCAGGACGCAATAAAAGTAATTTTTGGTGAATTTTATAGTCCCTACCCTAGATGGCCATCCTTTGGCCAGGGTGGGGCTGGGTCTGAGAGGGACGAATATATTTGTGGTGAGCATAAGCTGGTTTAGACATGCACGTCTGACCGTGGAATAAAAAAATACTTGGCAATGATGAGTTGGGGGAATAAGACCTCGACCAATAAAAATCCAAAGGTTTTGTTTGGTCGTAGATAGCGATGACTCAAGTTGCGTGTGAGTTGGGAGCTAAGGCACCACACACAAAAATAAAGATAAAATTGACACTACAATAAGTGGCTTAAATGCTTATGCTTTAAGTTAAACGTTGTCATCATCTTTCTGGAGTAATTGGATTATTGGAACACTTGTGAGTTGTGACCGGAAGGCATAGATGTCACGCATGTAACTTGCTTTTGTTGTTTGGTTGGATAAGCACTTTGGTAATTTCCAACACTTTGGGACAAGCCGTTTGCCCGTGGAGGTAATTACGGAATTGGGTTTAGCTAACTTTATCTCTTCTCATTAATTTCTCATCTCTACATGGCTTTCCAAGGAGAGCCTTTGATAGTGCTACTACTCATGCCAAATGCATGACTCACCTGTAATTGTAGTAGGTAGGGGCCGGCGTGTAGAAAATTCGACAACTTGCACCGACTGGCCAAATATCACGGATAGAAATCACGAGCGAGTTGAGTTGGATGGATTAATCACAATTTTTAAGCAGGTTGATAGGTAAAATTTCTCTAACTTGTCTTTAGCCTGACCCATTTGTTATATCTACGTAGTAGAAACAAGATGCCATCATACCAATGGTAAGGTACATGACCCTACTACACTTTACTAGCCCCACCTGCTCATAAATAAAAATCCAAATCTAGCCAGTACCCTACGGTTCCACCTCATTCCATTCTTCCGACTTTTTATTAGGGCAAATAGTAACCAGTAGAGTGTTTTTTTGATGAGCTAAATATTATAAAAAGTTGTAAAAAAGAGAGTTTCTAAAAAGACTCAAATATTTCAACCTGTTCAACCAGCCTCAACCGCTGCGACGAAACAGCCAAAAAAATCAAGCAATCTGCTAGTTTTAAAGGCCGGCGGGTTGAGTATGGTTAAAATAGTCAACCAGCCAAGTATGGGTTGGTTGAAAAATGCACCGTCAACCTGCACAATCCGACTCATATAGACACTCTTAATTGTAGGTAAAAAAGTATGCAACTTTTATTTTGTCAATACAATAATACCCATAGTTGTTTAATCTTGTCGCTTTCGAGTTAGTTAATTTTGTTCACTTTGTTCGAGTGTTGAAGATATATATTTTATAACAATGCTAGGAACACAATGCTCCATCACAACACTAATCACACCCGCATACTTGACTCTGCATAATTGGCAATGAGAGTACAATCTCTAGCCTAAATCCAAGATTAGAAAAAGAGGTAACAGAAAGGAGATAAGTCCATAACCTCATGAGGTGGTGCCCAGAGTGCACGGGATATAACCACTAATTACTATGCCAAACAATGTCCCCAAAATAATTGATTATTTTCATTGTTTTTGTTTCGCTGGATGGCTTGGTCAATTTACGTGCACATTGACTAGTCCCAGTTAAAAGCGGCTGGCCATCCATGTCAGAATTTGGGATTCACAAGAAATTACTTTCATGTCAAACATTTATTTTCAGAGCAAATACGTGTTTCGAAGGAGTACCTATATAGTGAAAGTGGCCGATACTACTCTGGCAATGGTGCCTCTAATATCACAAAAGAATGAATTCTCACCTTCCTTGGTCGTAAATGACCCCAAAAAAAGTATTTTTATAGTCCAAAATTACACAAGACAAAAATCTCAATCCATACAAAAAATGAATTTGATTTGTAGTGCATAAAGTGGAAATGTGGAATTAGAATGTCAGTTTCTCTTCAGAGCTTCATAGAAGTTGCAATTATGTACATGTCAGATTGGTAAAACATCAAAATCGCTCACTAAAAGATACTGTAAAATGGAGAACAAACTGTGATACAGTATTATTTACGCTTGTTTTTATTTGTATTATATAAAAATAAAATTAATTGGGACTAGCTCAATTAGCCAGTACTCTTGCATCTTCTTATCATGAGATTAAGAGTTCGAATTTCCCTACGTACGTGTGGTGTTTTCTTTTTAGAAGGGGTTTCCTACTTTTTTATTGTATCTATCCTATAATCAGCTTATTTTTCGTATTGGTTGAGTTGTCAGGCTTTGTTGCCTCGTGGACTCTTACAATTAATGTAGTAACCCGAGTTTATGCTTTGTACTTCATATTCAATGTAAATGATCCCATCTATCGATTGAAAAATATATATACTCCAGAAATGATTTGTGCACAGCAGCTGTGCACAGCGGCTGTTTTCTCCCGCCTCGGGTCGCGCAAAGATAATCGGAGCCGCTCATGTTGTTCAAAATATGTCGTTTAAGGTCTCCGTAAAAAATGAGCTTCGTTCGATATTGTTAGAGGCGTTAACAAAACACCCAAAATCACTTCAGAATTTAGGCAACAACATGAGCGGCTCCGATTATCTTTGCGCGACCCGAGGCGGGAGAAAACAGTCGCTGTGCACAGCCTGCTGTGCACATAGCACTGCTGTATATACTCCTATTTCGTTATACCAAGGTATGGACTAATCAGAACAATTGTAGCAGTCCTCATCAATACTTGCATTTAAATCAACAACCACTGCAAACCTAATACTGGAGTAATTTGTGCATGAAAGGACTAGGTACCAAACCATAATACTATGTAAGATAGAATGGTGTTTTGGAATAGTTATAAACTACATAAAGTCTAATGGTACAAACCCCTTTGTGGCCTGTTTTGGGTCTTTAAAAAATTATTTGGAGTCGCTCATTTTGTTTAAAATATTTTATTTATGGTTCCCAAAAAAAAAACTCAATCCGATATCGGTATGAGCATATACGAAACATCCAATTTTACTTTAAAATTCAGGCTTGAATTCTAGGACAAAGTTGGATGTTTTGTAGACACTCTAACTGATACCGGATTGAGCTTATTCTTCATAAGAGCCGTAAATAAAATGAGCGGTTTTGATTATTTTTTTAAACTCAAAACAGAACAAAAAGGAATTATACGAACGCACTGGTACAAATAATATTATTATATCTCTACCGGTAGCACCTCTGTATAAACTAATGACAAATAGTGATGTAACTGCACAGTATTCTTTTGGAGTGACAATATTGCTACTACTGACTTCAGCTTACGTTTATTCGATAAGGGATCATATAGAGGATTTGGTGAAAAAAGTCCAATGGCGTTGAAAAGGACTTGCAATTGATGAATTTCTTCTATTCTACTCCCCTGCTAGCTGCAATTGTAACAAACATTTTGTGTTCTATATATTATTCCCCGGCCTAGCTACTTCAATTGCAATATGATTTGCATGAAAAAGTTGGAAAAAAAAAAAAAGCGTGAGTAATTTTTTACAGTACTGCAGAACTCTTTTACAGTTCGACACAAGGGGTATCACCGGATCACCAACTCAAAAGGGAATAATTTTCCTTTTCTATTGAGCACCCGGCCACCAATGACATAGATATTGCCCCGCATCTTTTTGGTTTTCTTAATTCGGATAACCGATTGTTCAAAATTTGAGTTCTAAGTTAATAATAACCAACAAAATATTCAGTGATCCCAAAGTTTGTTTTAATTCGTTGGCGATGAGAGTCAAGTTTCCAAACTCAAAATGGTAGCCGAGTCTCTATATGCGGTCTATGATCCCTTTTTAATCAAAAGTTATGTTTCGACGGAATAAACGTCGGAATTGAAAAATACTACCTTTTTTTACTATTCCACAAAAGTGACATCCCTTGATTAGAACAACGGGAGGTATTCTATGGACCACCATGCAATGTGTTAAGGAAATCATAAGACGGGTCAAACCAAATCCATCTACAGTAACTAGACAGTGATAAGCTCATTATTAATCCTCATAATTCATTACTCAATTGATCCTAGAGCTCTGTGGCCATCTAAAAACTCATGGATAATTAATTAATTATAATTCCGATCAAGAACGGAACCAGGATTTTACCTTAACAGTAGCGAAATATATACTAAAAAAATCTAGTGGTGGTGAGACTATAAAAGTTGGGCATAAATGTTTTTTTTACATATAATAATTGTATTTTCTAAAATTCTTGTTGTGGCGGTCGCCACCACTAAACCCCCCGATCCCATCCTTGATCCCGATTATGATCATCGCCCTAATCATTATCTGGACCAGTCACATACGTACGGTTAGGGTTTGTTACAAATCTAGTTTGAGTTTTACCATGATGGCCGGCCATCATCACTCTTTTGGCAACCTTAACCATGTGACCATGTCAACTCGAGTCTGATCAAGGCCAAGAAATTAAGGGTAATTTTACAGTGGGAAGAAGTAACTACGGTGATGGCTAAGAATAGGAGGTGCCAGACCCATGATAATAGTATAATTTTTTTTTATAACTCAGGTGTCCCGGCTGGCAGCCAGCCAGGTTACGCGCATCTCTAATTACGAGGGCTCAATTATGCCGCTCATTTACGAGGAGTTCAATTAATGCTAGAATAGAGTTCGGAATGTATTGGCCCCAAAGGATTCTGAATGATAAATTGATAATATCATAGGATCAACAGTCTTGTGGGGTGTTTGGGAGTATTATTTAGATTTTTATTTTAAGATTTTGAGTGTTTGGGAGAAAATTTAAAATATATTATGCTAAAATACATTCTTGAAAATGAGATATAGATGGACAATCTCTGACGAGTGACGAATAAGCTCTAAAAACGAGTTTTTGAATTCTCGTTTTGTATACAACGGCACAGACCACTTTACTACGATTATTTTCTAAAAGTTACTACTATGTAATTACCATCATAGTATTCTCCAAATTATATCACCAAATTAAACTTTATTCTCTTGAGTCATCTATTCTGCACATATATTTCAAACACTTCAACCTACTCGTAATCTAGTCATCTTAGTTGGCTGGATGATAATATCAAGTAGACAGTAGAATGCCTTTATGGAGCAACAACACCCATCCAAGAAAATAAATGTACCATGTGCAGCCTGCAGGGAAGATATAGGCCTTGTCAGGTATTAAACTAGTGAAACCAACATCTAACAAACAAATACTACTATACAAATATCTCTAGTTTTGTGTCATTGGATTTTTTATTTGTCTTTTGATAAGAGGAATTAGAAAAATAAAAATAAAAATAAAAATTTTAGAATACAAAATAATTCAAATATCTGTATTTTTATTTTTATTTTTTGCTTTAGATAACTTTTTAAAAGCTTGTCTCATCAATACAAATAAACGACCTTAAATAATTTGATGCAAAACGAACAAAAGTTTATAGGCTGAGTTTGTATATAAAATAAATATGGTAGTAATATATTTTCACATTTCCCTTTTTTATAGCCACGCTCATTTTTTGTCCTCTTGTAATGTGAAATTATAACATTAACCTTTTTATTTGTACAGTCTTTTACACTTGGAAGAACAATATTATGAATTCGATCACATCACAATAAGATAAAAAAGAAATATTTGAATAACGAATGATCCATTACTCCTCGTCCAAATTTATTTGTCCCCTCTTATATAATTTGTTTGTCCATTTGACTTTTAAACGGATATAATTCCCTTTTTGCCCTTATTTTCTTTGAAATTAATGCCTTGTTCTCTGCACTTTCAAAAAGAATTTTTCAAAAATTTTCCTAGATTCCCCTACTTCCAACATTTCTCTCCACTTATTACCCTTACTATTTTTCAAAAAAAATTTCAAAACTCAATCTAAGTAACTTTTCAAAAATGTTGAAAGGGAAATTGTTGGAATGTAATCATTTCATTGTCGAAATGAATGGCCGAATAAGCCGCTCCACATTGCTGCCTGGCAGCATCTCAGGTCCGTTAGCCCCCCCTGCTCTCATGTAATGAACCACCTTGAGAGACAGGCTGGCAAAAGTAAGGTGACCCCATACAATTATTTTTGTGCATAAGAAAGAATAAAAGGTCATTCAAGTACCACATATGGACGACCACACAACTCCATGCACAAGGCCTTTTTGTCTTGCCACTACCCCAGTTGCCAGCCTGGCAGCCCCATATCCCCTAAGGTACGGCATATCAACATACAGGGCAACTTAAGAGCATCCGCAATGGGAATAATCAAAATCGATAATTAAAATGTACCACGTCAGCATTTGATTATCCATTTAGTTCATAATTAAACTTAATAAACTTGATCTCCATATTGGTTATTTTTGTATTCCTATAAAAAAAAACCCATCACAATACGCAATGCACCTATGTCCAATTGCAAACGAGTTCAATTACACATCCGACCACACCAAATTATTTGTCTCGATGAGACGATTCTAATGTGAGGTGTTTTTTAATTTTTTAGTTTTGAATTTGGTTATTGGGTTTGGTTATTGAGTTTTGGTTATTGGTAAAAGTTGTTAAGTTTGGTTATTCAAAGGTCAAAATTTGATAAGTCGCTAAGAGGTTGCTAAGTTTGGTTATTACAATGTGAGCATTTTTTGACAAACATTGCTAATTTTAGCAACCTTTTAGTTTTGATTATTACATTGTGGATGCTCTAAGCGTACCTAGGATAACTTAAGCGTACCTCAAATAATTATGGGAGACCGATATCACCATTTATAAGCATATGTTCAACTAAAGCTAGAGCAAATTAAAGTTTTGAATAAATTAGTCTTATAAAAATTAGATAACATCTGAGAGAAAAAGTAAACGTATATAAGATCAAAGGGCCAACCCCTTGAGTTCAAGCTGAACAAGATTATGTAAAGGCTCAACCGAGACAATTGTGGGGCCAAACTAGCTGGTAATAACCCTCCAAAAGTGAACAACATTAAGGTCCACATTTGCCCCTCCTTAATTTGGATCATATTCCTTTGGCAGGTAGGGCACTCACCCAAATACACATTGGTGACGATGTACATAAATCTAACCAAATATAAAGTGTGTTGTGGACTGTGGGGTTCCATACCCTACAGAAAAGAATCGGAAGTGTGGGGGTTCCCTCTAATTGAGAAGGTCCTAATCGTTGGAGATTTAAGGACAGTGACCCTACTGAAGTTTGGGGTGTGAGCTGTGCGAGCACATGCATAGTAAGCAAAGTTGAGAGAGAGAGAGAGACAGTGGTCAAGTGCATGTGACCAATTGGTACCAGAGTAGCATTGTACAAAGTGGCCCCAAAGGTTAAGCCCGATTGGCTGATGAGTTTGTTACTATGGTTCGATTATTGGGATAGGTCTTAAGAAAATAAATTCTTGTGAATTCTCTTGTTCTGGTATGGATGATTTATTTTTACCATACGGGAAATGAATTAGTTGCGGTGTACGCAAGCTATAGCCCGAACAACTTGACCGTCGAAGAAATTAAATTAGAAGAATTGTACAAAGTGCCTTTGGGAGGGAAACAAATATGGGCATCTGTCATGTGTCTCCACGTGCATGTGCTGGCCTGCTACAGTGCTACGGAACAGATTGAAGGGGAAATTCATGCAAACCTTATAACCAAAAATATTGTTGGTAAATATCAGTAGCTATAGACTGTATTGGTAAATAAAAGAACATTTTGGCAGAAAATGAAGGATTATACACAAGAAGTTTAAGGAAGTATGGATATGGGTAGGGAGGTAGAGAATACCGATTAAACCGCTCAAACCGTCGCTAGCAAACCAATTCGGTGAGTTTTGGCTGGTTTGTTTTTACCATAAAAACAAACAACTGAGCTACACTAATGATTATAAACCGATTAAATTGGTTTGGTTTATTTATTTTTTATAAAAAAAACCCGGCCAAACCGAGCTACACTAATGAGTGTTGGTTTAATTTCTTCTCCAGGTCTCCAGCTATGGATGCCTAATTGCACGTCTTGGTAGAGACAATCTTTATTTTTTTAGAACAATAGTTTTTTTGGGTTAATTAATCATCCATACATTGACCGGACAATTTCAATTTCTATTATTGGTTAGGGGTTGAACATGGTTTTGTTTCCCATGTAATTGATGAGTAGTACGTAGTTTATTTTTTTAGTGGAAAGTTTTGAATCAAATACTACTTAAGTGTTAAATTACCTTACCTTAAGAATTGAACCAATTATGTAAAGTTCAAATCGATAAAACAGCAAACCAAACCGCCTAAATACAATGCGGTTCGGTGCAGTTTGTTGATAGTATCAGTCCGTTTATGTACTCAATAATAAAAAACAGATAAAATCGGTTCGATTTATTTTTATAATAAACACCGACCGAACTGAACTACTTACATCCCAAGGAATGGAAGAAGTAGACATTATCTTCGGAAATGAAATCAATAGGTTAGGAGCTAGGTAACATAATCATTTACCAAAACTCTTCATTCACACTTTCAATCTTCGCTTGACACTCTCACAAATTTCCAAAAGTATGAATATTTTTGAACAACGCTTTCATGTTCGCGCCCGCACTGCTGCGCAAGCGCTTCATGTGACTTGGGTTATAGGCCAATGTGAATATGAAAAAACTGAGAAGTGAGAACTGCCAACTGGACCAATAGATCTGTCTTCAGTCTTCAGGCCCTGGTTGGTTTCTGTCTTGGGCTTCAGCCCGGTTATTCATTGCAAGTGTTAAACTTACAGCCCACTAGATTTGAAGCCCGTAAAACTATGATGGGCCTTGCGAGGCCCTGAGTTCTCGGGGGCAGTTACGTCCAGAGAATTGAAAATTTTTCGAACCGGTAACTCTGCTGAACCGGCCCTGGCGTACTCGATACAAAAGCGCAATTACAGCGACAAAGCTTCCAAATTGCTTTCCCGATTTCGCGCCTCTCTCTCTCTCTCTCTCTGTGCCATCGCGGTATCCTCTGTCCCGTGCATAGAGTCGTAATTTTGGAGAGAGAAAGGTCGAAGATGGCCGCGGACGATCCTCTCGATTTCGAGTCAGAAGACCGACTTCTCAAGTCCCCCGCTCTTACTAAAAGAAGGTTTTGTTTTTTGATTTCCTAGCTTCTTACTACGTGCGTTTAGGCTCAACTGAATGGACTACAGGTTAATGGCAGTAGTTAACTTGTTTCTGCTAAATGGTGATTTTAGTTGATCTATGTGACAAGAATAACCTACCTAGAAATCCGTGAAAATATGGGCGTCAGTCCATTTGAGTTTCAACCACAGACTAGATAAGAGAAATACTCCTAGAAAACAAGACAACATTGTAATCAGTGTATGTAGGTCATTTTTTTGGGGGGAAAAACTAAGTAACACAACTACACCAGTGATACTGCACAGAGAGAAGCCCTAATCTCCAAGCTGCAAATTCTCACTGGAAAATAGGTAAAACATAAGGTGCTCAGGCTGCATTTCCGCTAAACTTAAACAATCCTTCATTAAGGAATCCAAGAGGAGATCCATCTTAATGTCAAAAAAAAAAAAAAAAATCAAATGGGGGCAGATGGGTTAGCTACTATTTTGACTTTCAAACTTCCAATATTGTCCACCATTTGTTGTTGTGTATTAATTTGATGTTTAATTTAAGTTAGCAGGGGTTTCCTCTGTCCATCTTTGTGTCTTGGCATCTCGCTTTTAGGCTATTTTTTAACTTTAAGGCGTGAGTTTAAACTAACCTGTGCTAATAGGATTGGACAGCATTGACTTAATTATGAAAGTTGGAGGGCTTTTGGAAAAAATGAAGATGAAATCGGTGATTAACAAGTGCGAGGGGTGTTGATGATAGCCTACCCTAAAGTAAAAATTCACAGTTCTCAATCAATGGATTGGAGTCCGTAAAGTGTAATGTAGATACCGTGGTGCAGCTGGTGCTTTTTTTTGTGAACCATCTAACTTCATATCATGGTGTGTCAACTTTCCAGGAAGAAAGTCATAGGCCTGGATGATCTTGTGAATGATTACTTGAAGGAAAATAAAAAGCAGGAGATGAAATCAAAACGGGCAAAGGCTCAAAAAAACTATTTTTCTGATGAGGACGATGACATCAGAGAAGCCAAACTGTCTGAATGTGTTGAAAAATGTCAACAAGAGGCACAGACTTTCCTTTGCTTGCTTTACTTATTTCTTGTATTGCTCATTGGTTCCATAACCACAAATTTGTACTTTTAGATGGGACAAATAAGTGGCGAGGAAGAGATCTGCTTGTGGGGTCTTCAAGTTTTTGGTAACCAGGTATAGACCATGTGGTCTATGGACCAGAAGTTCATACTTATAAGAATCTGAGATTGTAGATTGGTAGTTTTGGTAGGACATTATGACATATGTTTCTCCATGTAATTTGCAGAAAACTTTGCCGCCGTTAGCGTTTCATGAGCTTGGAGGCTGCGGGCTTTTGCAATCTTTCATGCACAATGAGCTCAATTCACTGGTTGAACTTGACATTAACAAAGGTCTTTTCTGTTGTAATCTATTTTTTACTGTGAATTTGATTTAGTATCGATCATGCCTTTACATGAAAATGCCAATTTGCTGTTTGCACCTACTTCAGTTGTGTTCTAAACATATTCTAGCAAGTTAGAATCACAAGGCCTAATTGAATTTCATATTTAATAACAAATCTTGTGTATGTTATGGCAGGAGAAGCGTTTCTTGAGAGCTTGTTAGTTAATGGATGGCTCTTGAAATTGCTTGATGCATGTGGTCATGTGGAGAAATCCATAGCGACATGGACGTATAATTTGAGTGAGTATTTTTTTCTTCTTCAAAAATCACCTCCATTTCATGGATTGTATGTGGTTTGACCAAGTTCTTTCTTCTGGCGTGTTAGTGTTATACTCAGTGCGGGAAGTGCTTAGTGCATCTGCTTGCGACTTCTGGATTTCCATTCTCTCACCCAAGACCAAGGTAATCTGGATCCCCATTTCAGTTGGGATGATTTGAGGCCAAGTTTTGTTGCGTAATTTAAGTGGCGTAATAATTCATCAATGGTTGCTCTTTGGCAGATTAAAATTGACTGGTTACCAAACTATTCTGAAATAAAAAGAGCTCTTGAAATTTATGGTTTTCGATCGAATTTTCCATCCAGGTTTTCATCCGATGTGGAAATGGTCAATGCTGGTAAGCTCTTTGTCATCTTCAGTTGGTAGTTTCTCAAGCGAAAGCTGCAAACATGTGCTAGTTAAAATGCAATGGGAATCTGATAATGATTTGCATATTATCGCTGCTTTGTGATTTTGAAAAAGAAGCTTGCAGCCATCTTGGCTGCTGTTTATCTTACTCAGCCATATAAAATAAACAAGATAAATATGCATTGACTTTAGGTGTGACATATAGGTCCGTATGCAGTTGTACTTCTGGTTGCAAACTAAATTTGAGTTGCTATGATTGAGGGATTAAGATCCAACTTAGATGTAGCTTTATGTGTGGTGGAAAGAAGAAGATTTCATGCTTCTGGATGAATTGGATGTCTTTTCCTAGCAGTTTGGTTTGTGTTACTCCCATTCACGTTGTTTATGCAATATCATTATAAGGCACCTTGGTTTTAATGCAGTAATTTATTAAGTGTTTCATGGTCTTCTGGTTTTGCTTTATGAAAAGATACCAAATCAGTCTGCAAGAAATTCTCTTGGTTCTCTATCAGCCTCATCTTTGTAGTTTACTCATAATTACTTAAACTTGTGTATTAGATTCTGACTGTGGGGGGCCACCTCAAAATATTAGAGCTTGGATCATGTATGTAGCTGCTTGTTTTCGAGTAAGGTACGTGCAAGCAGAGCCATGTTTTTGGTGATATTTGTTTGTGGCACTGTGTTTTTCTGTTTGTTGCTTGGTAAATTGAAATTTGAGATACAAAATGCTGTGACTAAAAGTGCATTTCTTTGGTCATTACTGTGACCATTGTATCTAGCATTCTAGAGAACGATACGAACAGTTTGAGTTCACTGGATGTTGATACTTGGCATCTTTGCAGAAAACATTCAATCATCTCAACTTCAGAAGCAGAAGAGTTGGTTGTTATGCTCATCTATCTTTTCTTAGATCGGCAGCTTCTAGGCTTGTCTGTGATTTTACATGAGTGCATGCTTTCAGCTATTAGTTTCTTCACTGACAATGAATGGAATACCAGCTCTGAGGAAGTAGCAAAATCTATCGCTTTCAGGTTAGCACTAATGTTTCAAATCAAGTATACTACTGATTATGTCACCATTTCCCTAGCTTTCATTTTTCCAGTAAAAATTTGAAGCCCATACGTTTTCTCCTAATTTTGGTGTAATTCGGGTATTCAAGCTGTTATGCCTGTGTCGTTCTATCATTTCTCGTGCACTATTGTCGTACAGATTTGGAGTTTTAGTTGGAAAAGTAACAACGGCAACCACTAAGCACAGAAAAAAGAAAACTATGACAATCCACTTGTTAGACCACCACGAACATTGTGGCTATTGCTATGTTGAATGTGGCCAATTGCTAACAACATGACTTGTCCATAGCTTCTGAAATGTACACTTTCCTACACCAGCATCTGGCCTTGAACAATAGAGTTGTGCACATGGGTTCATTGTTGTGTGAGAAGCCCTTGTCTGAGTTCACTTTTTGTCCCCCACCTTTTTATCTCACTTGGTTGAGGCCTTCCAGAATCCTAATTCCCCCCTTTGAAATCTCCAATTTCGCTAACTTCATTAGTATGGTGAATACAGAGTGCCAAAGGACATGAACTGCTTGAGAACTGTGGAGAGCATTTCGGGAGTTGATGCACGTAGCAAACAACTAAGGCAGGCAGTGGCCTTCCGAATCCTTGTAGCTTGTTTGGATATCAAGGTAGCCCATATCTTTCTTCAGTTTCTGCCTGAATATGCTAGCATGTACTAAAATCCTGTAGCGAATCTTTTACATTTGCCAATTTCCTGGTAGTTGTCCTAGTGTAATTTCATGTGGCTGTTGTAAATGAGTCTTTTCATGATACATTTTTCGTCTAAACTTCGAGTTCTAGCTGCACCACGTGATACGTGGGCCCATACCATATGGTGCTAGAGAGCAAGAAGCATGACAGTTTAAGCTTTAGATATTTTGTTGTGCAAAATTTCTAGTGTTTAGGACTCCCTGTAAGGTACTCCTAGAAATGCTGGGACTTTTCGAAACATGATTGTGGGTGTATAGTGCCCATAAAAGAGTGGGTGTGGCCCAGAGGTCCAATGAAAGTGGTAAATTCACAAACTGGGTTTAGGAAGTCGATGCTTAGGGCTTGTCGACTAGAAAAACTCAAGTAGGAGCCCAGCCAAGTGGATTAAATGCACTTACTTCGACGTTAAAGCATGACTACAGGAGGCACCACAAGGCATACACTTCATCTTTTGTAATCTCCTAAAGATCATTGAGTTGCAGACTTGTAAATGGTATGGACTCTAATAGTGATGGAAAATTTATGTCATCTATGATTGTACATATCACTGGTATCTATGAAGCATATGAGGCGCCTCAAGATTGTATGTAAGCGAGACTCATGCTGGCATGCAATGGATGTTAATTCCATTTAAACAAGCCTTAAGGCATGAGGCAAATGCTTCATAGTTTGCTCTCCTTTTAGAGAGTTTTGGGAAACCAGGAGTGTGGTATACGTGTTTTGTTTCTGTAACGAGTCTTGCCATTTCCTTTCCCAGGCTACTGATGCAGAGGAGATCCTGAGATTTCTTAACTTGATTAATGTAAAAGACAAAAGTTGTGATCTCTTCAAGATCTATATTTACTTAGTTCTGACCGAGAACTGGCTTTTATATAACCCTACGCTCGAAGATAAGCCAGTTATACACAAATTGTGGGGCGTTTATCTACGCCACTGTTCTTGCCAGATTACCAGCACGGATCTGAGGACTTATGCATCAAAGGTGTGAAATTAGACTCCCCTTTCATCACTGCATACTCTGGTGATTGGATTTATGAAACTATTTCCCCTTTCAGGTCCGTAGTAAAGCTTCATATCTTCTGCAAGGAATCAACAACAAATGAGTACGTACGTGTTCTCCTAACCTGTTACATCCTTCTTGTAGGATACTAATGGCTTGGGTTGATCAACTTGCTAATCTGCTACTGTTGCTTTGCATTTACTTAAAACCTGGTTGAAATTGTTCTGTGTTTGGATGGAGGGTTTTGGTTTAGAAACCAGAATCCTATCACTTGTTTAGATAAATAAAAGAGGTGAAAAATAATGAGTAATAACAGAAATATACAATGTATAGTTTGTCTCTCACCAGCCATGGTGAGATTTGGTGAGAAGACATTATCCTTTCTTTTATTAACCGATCGCTTCAATCCAAACAGAATGTTAATGCAGTTGCTTGTGCAAGTTTTGTGTATAATTGCACGAAACATAGTCAAGTTTACGGATTTCTTCTTGATGAAACCCAGTTACTTCACTGAGCTTTATAGTTCAATTAGTGTCAAACAAGTACTATAATTTTGCCAACTTCTTGGTAGTTTGACAGTAATGGCTCATTTAATTGTTCTTATGGTTCAGGAGCAGATTCTTTGCAACAAAATTCTTTAACATGTCGCAATGAAATCTGATTGGTTACCCAGACATTTGAGGATTGCAGGGTAGTTAGTTCAAGTGGAAAAAGCCGTTCAAACTCCAACATCAGACCAAGCGAGGGACTTGTACTCCGGTGGATTTCTTTTTGTTGTGTATGGAATTCACGCTCGTGGAGTTTTGTGTTACGATTATTGTGAAGTGAGCTGCTGTCATTTTTGTGTTCCAAATGATAACTCTTGGTTTGCATGCCCTTTCTGTTTTGGGCACGCATGCCTTACTCTGGAGAATGTGGTCATAATTATGCTGCTCTTAATGTATAGTTCTGAACTTAATTAATGTAATAGTACCACCTAGTTTCATTCCATGGATTTTTTATTTTTATTTTTACCAAAGATACTGTGCTTCCACATCGAGATCGTTCCCCCCCCCCCCCCCCCCAAGAAGTATTGTCTTACTTACCGTTGGCTATAGCTCACTCCCAAGATGCGTGCTTAATATTCCGGTTCCGGTGATGTATTTATTTGAGTATTGTTAACGTCAAAGTTGCACGTGTTAGGAAACCAGGAGTGTGGTGTCACTATTAGTAGTAACAAGTTGAGGGGGTGACACTAAAATCCTTGCTTACTTTCTGAATGTCATTTCGTTTTCCTGTAGTAGATAGTATCTCATGATATTGCACATCCTCCTTTTTAATCATGTCCTCTGTTTTGGTTACCCTCAATAATGGTTGATCTGCAGATTCTTCGGGCATCACAGGATACTATGTAGTGATATAGTTTTGGGCAATCCATTAATATAGAAAATAAAAGAATAATAACCAAGACTTTATCCTATTATTTGTGAAAATGTATAGCTAAGAGATGGTTGAAGAGAGAGAATGAGCAAGTGTATTCCGAATTTACATACCCATTACAATGAGGTGCTTGTCCGTTTATACAGTAGACAAGTCAGGGAATAATAGTACAATACCTTAATACAACTTTTAGACTAATAATGTAACCATTTACGTTTTTCACGTGTGATTCAGTCTTTCCCTTCTTCGGAAGTTTGTTGCGTGAAAGAGAATTTGTTGTACATAGTCCTTTAAAATAATGGAGTAACATTTTGCTTGGTCTATCCAAATACCACCGTTGCTATTGTTTTTGAGAGATGCTAAAAATTGAGAGAGAATTTTCTGAAAAGGAATTAAAATCAGTCCTAATGATAAACTGGCTCCCAAAGCTTATAAATGTGTTTTTGGGTATAATCCTAATTTCCCGAGAAAATAACGAACAAGAACTACGATCAACTGCTGATCAAAAAAAGAAGAAGAACTACGACACCTTATTGGGGATAAATTAGTTCCACCACAAGGGAATGGAATCCAAGCAGCCAAACAGACCCTTTCAGTGGTTCTGACTTCAGATTCAAAAATCAGGTTCGGTTTCGTTTCGCAGCCTTTTTCCCAGCTTCGGTAACCCGTTGAACTCCCGAACCTCTGCCGAATCTACTTTAACGTTAAGTTTCCTATTTGGCAGAATTTTCCCCCAAATCAAAGATTATGCGAGAGAGAGAGAGAGAGAGAGAGAGAGAGAGATTTCGGCTGCATCTTCTTGTTTCGGAGAGCTTTGACATAATTTATCTTGAATACTACCCGCATTGTGCTTACTCATATCTTTCACTCTCTGAATCTTGAACTTTGAGCTTTCGTATTCCTCCGTTCATGTCTGCAATTTTCTAACTAGTATCTTTTGCAGACATTATTTTCTTTCCCCCATATTTCTAGGGTTTCTATCTGAGCGTCTTTTGCCAATTTCCCAGTTTGGCGGTTGTGGGTTTACTTAGGGTTTTGTCGGGCTACTGGGTATAATGCTGAAAGGGGAAAGGATGGCGAAGAGGTCTTCTTTTGGGATTGGGAGTGTAGTAAGGAAGAGGCTATCAGATATTACAAACTCAATCCCACAACCCAAGTCCCCTTTCCCCGATAAAAAGCTCTCACCGACCGATTCCTCGGAGAAGAAGCACATTGATCATCTTGTCAAGGTATAATCTTATTTGGGTCTTTTCCAGATTTCATGTGGTGGGTTTTCTTGTGATGGTCATATTAGCTTTACTGATGTGTCATGTTTCGGATTTCTGGACCAGGAAAATATTGCACTGGCGAAACTTATTGCAGACAAGAAGTATGCTTTTGTGGTTTTGGGTTTGAGTTCGTAAGCTTTTTTTCTGCCTTTTTGTTATTGACATGGTAAGTGTTAAGGTTCTGTATTTTGGTTGAACAGTAAAATTATCGAATTTACGGGGATAGAGTTGCAGAAGATGCGGGTTAGTCTTCAGAAAATGCAGATGCAAAATTGGAACCTTGCTCAATCCAATAGCCATATGCTAGCGGTATGTTTGACCTTTAACCTTATTTGTATTCTTCCTTAGAGATCAATGCATAATTTTTTCTTCTGAAACTGATTGTGTTTCCATCAATTTTTCAGGAGCTTAATTTAGGTAAAGATAAGGTAAGTTTAATGGATTCGGACTGGGAATTCATGTCCGTTTTTATATCCACTATTGTCAGCTCTCCTATGCTGTGCTTTCCTCTTAACCAAAATTTGCTATGCTCATAACAGTTAAAAGCACTACGGCATGAGATCGTGTGCAAGGATGCCGTGATCAAAGCAAAGGATTTGGAACTTGAGGTTAGCTTTCATTGTCCAATGTCTTATGATAATGCAAAATTAAGTGATTAGCACATTCGGGAGTTTGACATGCCGTTGAAACTAGCCATTTAAGGCACTCTATATACAGGAGCCATAATTGTGTGCAATGTCATGCCCATTTGGGTCCGGTTTTGAATAGACCCTTTAGAGTGGGAAACTAGCTCGACATTTTCATTCTTTACACGGAATTGGATACTCACAATGAGCAAAGATTGTATGTACATCACACCATACATTTTTTTCCCACAGAAAGTTTGGAAATGTATATTGTTTGCCCTCCTACAGCTCCAGATATCAAGTACTTGCATGCCCCGTTTCGCTAAGGTTCTTGTATTTAAGTACTTATTTCCCGCTTTATGAGACATGTCATGTCATTCTCTCACAATACATCACCTTTAATTCAAAAAAAAAGTAATTATTTTAATTAGAGGAACACACCCGATTCATTCGGGAACCTGACATTGCCAGTCCAGTCCATCGGTCTTGGTAAGTGGAGAGAGAGAGAGAGAGAGAGAGAGAGAGAGAGAGAGAGAGAGAGAGAGAGAGAGAGAGAGAGAGAGAGTATCTCAATTGCTTTCATGAACCAAGACCTTGGCTCCTTTCTCATGAATTTTATGTTGCCCCAAGTTTTATGCGTTATTAGTAACCATTTCACAAATGATTTGTGCTTTTTCAAATGATTTTACTTCCTTACTTGGAATTTCACCTCTCTGTATCATGTTGATGTAATCAAAGTTTTAAGGACATTTCTATGCTACTTGGTGGGGATGTGTGTGTGTTCCCCAGTTTTCTCTCTGTTCATTTAATTTTTTTTGGAGGGATTACTTAGGAGTATTAGGCGTTTTGAAAATCCTGCTACTGAATGTACTTTGCCATCTTATCTATTTTCCTTTCCCAATTTGGAGAGTCTTTGATCTTCCATAGTCTACAGTTGTAGAAAATTTTCATCCTCATCTTCCTTTTGTTTTTGGTAAGTAATCCTTGTCTTCCTTTTTTCATCATCTAATCAACATTCTAAGGCGGTCTTATCATCGAGAGTTTCAACGGAAATATATTTACATGGTGGGGTTGTGGTTCCCATCCTCCTATTCACAAGCACCAGAGCAACTTGAAGGAGACGGCCAACCTCTTCTCTCTGTTCACAGGCCACTCAAGCCTCCAAGACATTGGAGCTTGGTCTGGCGTGGGAAAGAACACTACTTCAAATGGCCTGTAAGCTGAACTATCTGGTTGTAGCTTGACCAGCAAACCATTGCTGAGGCCGAGAGAGTGAGAGTTATTAGTAATCCTCCATACAACCGCTGCCCCTCCATGGATGTCCCCATACTTGCGGAACCATGTAAATTCTTTGTCTTTGTGTTTGTGTGTTCGTGTGTTGAATGTTGATTGTTTTTTTGTCCTAGTAGCACTACAATATTACTTGATATTTAGCTGTTTGAGCTTGTACTCTACTCATTGAGCACAATGGGGAAAAAAAGAATCCCATGCAGACACTTTTACTGCGTATTAGCATGCCTTTCTCTGAGCTACTGAACCGTAATGGCTGTATATTAGAAGAGATGAACTTCAAGATTATTCAGTTTGATAAACTTCATACCCTCTTGATTATGCAGGGAAAAGCACAGGTGAACAACAGTCAGAAGAACTGCTCTCAGGTAATGAGATGAATTCTTCTGTCAGTTTTGTCTGTTATTTTGATAGATTTATTCTCATTTCTGTCTCTAACCCTTTGTTTTGCTATGTTGGGTCAAAGGAAGTAGACGAGGTAGCAGGCGAACATAAAGCTGATGATAATACTAAACTTTGTAAAGGCCCCAAAAGACGCCCAACTAGAAGTCAATGTAATTCTGGATCCTAGATATGCGATATGAACAGTTGCTGTTTTTTCTATGTAGTCCATCCAGTTAATCAAAGCATATCATTTTATTCTTGCAGCTATGGGCCCTTCAACCACCACATCTCAACAAGTTGCTGAAAAAGAGGCGTCTGAAAGCAAAAGGTAAGCCTATTTTTGGGTATGCCATATCTAAAACCTCAGAATTGTTTATGATCATCTGTATTTTCCAAAAAAGCATGCAATGTTTGCAAGTGTACGTTTACTTTGTTCGTGATAATTTTCCAATGAATCTCAATGTGAGTAGCCGTCACTTGTTTTTGTTCAGACAATGTTTGAGAAGGCAATCTGCTAGGTTTATTTCCCAACCACACGAACCCACAGATAACTTGTTCGAGATAGAAGTTGCTAAATTTCTAGTTCCACCACGTTCATCTGTAAAAAAAGGAGAGAACGACGAAAATTGTGAGCCAATATTTGAAGCTCGAGGATCTCAAAGAACTTCTCTTGGCAGACCAGTGCGGAGAGCAGCAGAGAAGGTTCAGTCCTACAAGGAAGTTCCTCGTAATATCAAAATGCGGAGATCAGAATGAGCCTAATCCGTGACAAGAGACTCTGAAGTCATGGACTGATTTCTAATGTCCTTGTTATTGTTTCTCTTGACATCTGTTTGTAGATTATGAAACTCTAGTTAGTTGACTTGGATGTTATGTCATGTTATTGTCAAGGTTTGTTATTGTCTGAGCTAGTGTTAATGTGTCCGAGGCAGCTTACGCGCACATCGACTAATCTGGGGCCAATGTCAGTGTTAATAGTTGCTATGATGGTGAACTACATTGACCCCTAAAGTTTTGCATAAATCTGTAATCCCCACATATGTTCCTCTACATCGTACTTGGCGAGTGTATGTATGCAGTTGCGCTGTCCTATTTTACAACTCCATTTTGTATCATCAAAACATTGAATTTTTAACCTTTTGAATTAGGTGCTGATATAATGAAGGAGTTTTATCTTTCTAGGTGCAAAATAGTTTGGAGGATGAGGTTGGGAGAATGCAGCCCTAAACCTAATACATGCTTTGAATATCTTTTTCTTTTATAATTGAATGTTCAAGTTTGCTTGCGTATACTTTGACTAATTTCGGGTCCTTTCAAGTTAATGATCAGATACACCCTTTAGTGATTCCACGGTTTGGAGTGTTTGGCGTTTGTGAGATTCGAACATTCGACCTCATGAGATGATATGTGCTTATTTACTTTCTCATTTCCACTTGTCTAATCCCATGGACTAAATTACACTTAAAAGCCAAACTACCTTTAAAATGTTCATTACATCCAACTCTATGGAGTATTATACATCTATTCTACTAAAATATTCACTTCTTCTAATGTTATTTGTTTGATTTTAAATTTTTATTTTGTGCAAAAAGCGATTTTTCGGAGTTGAAGAAAAGAAGCAAATATTATAATAGAGAAGTGCTAGTCGTACCGACCAATTTCAAACCGAAACCGTACCGACGCCAGCTCCGGGCTGTCTCCGGCCACCGGACGGCCGATCCGAGCCGTTCAAAAATTCTATAAAAAAAAACCGAGTGGCCCTTGGCGAGAATAGACGGCATCCGATGTGTGTAGGATGGTTAGATCGAGTACCCTATTTTTCGCGTATACATATATACACGAGTATACACCAAAAATAGGGTACTCGATCTAACCACCCTACACACATCGGATGCCGTCTATTCTCGCATAGGGCCACTCGGTTTTTTTTTTTAGAATTTTTGAACGGCTCGGATCGGTCGTCCGGTGGCTGGAGACAGCCCGGAGAGGCCGTCGGTACGGTTTCGGTTTGAAATTGGTCGGTACGGCTAGGATTTCTGATTATAATAAGAGCTTGGAGTGAATAGTGGCTCCTTATTTTTTGTAGGAAAAACTTTAGCATAGATATTATGCCTTGTTCTCTTCTCTTCTCAAAAAGAATTTTTTAAAAAATTCCCCCTAGATTTCTCCTATTTCGACTATTTTTCTCTCTATCTCTTTCTATTTATTATCCATACTATTTTTCAAAAAACTTTTCAAAACACAATCCAAACACAGCATTATCGTTAAAGTAGTTTAGGGGAGCATGATAAAGTAGTTCTTTTAAGGTTTTCCTTCTCAAGTTAGTTTAGGACGAGGTTTAAAGAGTGAGACGTGGATGTTTTAAAGGGATAAAGAATTTTGGAAGGTTTTGACAAAAAATCTATGAACTTGAAAATTCTATTCCGCATTAACACAGGAAAAAAGGTAACGATAACAGAATTTCAACCGTCGCCAAATGAAGTGTGTCCGTAACGTAACGGGCTTCATCAACAAGAGTGCAACTTGGTTTAGAGCTGGACCAGCAATAGATACGGTTAGCTGGGAGAGATTTAAAAGCGCATTTAAAAGTGCTCGCACAAGGGAGAAGGCGAGCCTCCTGCAAAAGACAAAAACCAGAATGAAGTTAAAAACAGGCCAGAAAATTAGGAAAAAAGGTCCATCCCTTTCCTTTTTTCCTCTTCCCACGTCTCTGAGAAGTTTTTTCAGTGTCGGATGGGCATGGCCACGTGGTGACGAACACGATCTATGTTTGGACGGTCTAGATTTATTTGAGTAATTTTTAATGTAAAATTATCAAAATATCCTTTCAAGTCCAAACAGATCTGGACTGTTCAAAATACGTTTGAACGGCCGAGATTGTGCTTGGTATCACGTGGCCCGTGCACACCCAGCACCGGAAAATTTCTCCCACATCTCTCCAGTCTCTTTCATCTCCTGAAAGCGTCCATATTTCAAAAACCAATATCCATCTCTCTCTCTCTCTGTCTCCCCTCAGTCCTCTGTCATCTCTCTCAACTCAACCCCTCTCTCTCTGTCACTGTACTCCACCCCCCCCCATTTGACGATTGACCCCCCAAACAGCTAATCCATAAATCTCTCTCTCTCTCTCTCTCTCTCGTGCATTAAATGCGGGCTCCAGTCTCGTAGTCGCAGTTCCCTCCTCCTCCTTCTCATCAGGTTCTCTCTCTCTCTGTCTCTCTGTCTCTCTCTCTCTCTCTCTCTCTCTCTCTCTCTCTCTATATATATATATATATATATATATACACACACACACACTCTTGTCGACTGTCGTTCTATAAATCTCACTCAATCTTTATTCTCTCTCTCTCTCTCTCACTAAAAGTCCACATTCACTACCATACCATTTCTGACTTTTCACCACTCTCACTTCTACCAACTTTTTACTGTTCCTCACTCTTTCAACGACTCGATTACTTGTTCCTAGGGTTTGGCGAAGATCGGATTCGTGATTCGTGTTCAGATCGGTCGCGTCGACTGACGGATGCGTTGTTAGGGTTTTGAGGCCGGAATGGAGGGGCGCGTGAGGAAGTACCACCGGCAAGTGAGCCCGGAGAGGGCCAAGGTTTGGACGGAGAAGTCGCCCAAGTACCAGCAGAGTAATCGGAGAGTTCCCGTGGTGTACTACCTCTGTAAGAATCGGCAGCTCGAACATCCTCATTTCATCGAAGTCCCCGTTTCCTCACCGGATGGCCTTTACTTGAGAGGTAGTATATAACATTACCTATGCGTGCGTACATATTTATACCTACTTACATGTATATTGTAGAGCCAAACCTAGGCTTGTCTTTTTTATAACTCGTGGGCGGGCCAACTTACGCACATCTCGACTAATCCCAGGGGCCAATCCCATCGCCCACTTGTGGGGAGCCCAATTAAAGCCGGAGCAATTGTTCCGTATGTACTAGCCCCCAAAGGAGTTGATGAGCCTGAGACCTTAGGAGGGAGCAAATCCTAGGTCCCAGGCCTAGACCATTAGACCGACCCCTAAATCGCAGGCATTTTACGATGTTAAAATGCATATGTGCGTGGAAGCTGGCTTGGACGCCTAAGTTATCGACAAAAAACAAGATTATGTTGCTGTACAAGGTTTAGTGGTAGTATTTTGAGGATTTTTTTTGGCTTTAGCTATGTATGTTTGAGAGAGAGAGAGAGAGAGAGAGAGAGAGAGAGAGAATTTGGCTAAAATCTCTATTTAAATTAGAGTTGCCAAAGTAGTAATTCGGCCCTAGATTTGGCTTACAGCCCCTTTGGATTGAGGGATTTGATAAGAAAAGAAAGGAGTAGATGTTCTTGTCAGGGGCAGAGCTATGTTGGGGTCCGGGGGCCACCCCCAGCCCCGGTTGCCCGAGTGTCTGAGTTTTAAAATGTTATTTTGTATAAACATGATTTTGAATATTATTGATAATTATTTGTGTATAGCTAATTATAATCTTGATAATTTTGGTTTGATTTGATAAAAACCTGGTTATTTTACATTCTCTTTTCTCAATTTCTTTCATTAAAAAAAAAAAAAAACACGACAGTAGAAGTAGCCTAAAGAATAAAACAAAACAATTGGTATAATTTAGTTGCATTTTAGGCGAGAATCATTTCAAAGTACAAATGTAATGTATTGGAAAGCAAAAACCTTGTGATATAATAAGTATAAGTTCCGATAAAAAATATGTCTATTAATCCGGCCTCCTGGGGGCAAAATCCTGGCTCCGCCACTAGTTCTTACCAAATTACTCATTTGGATTGAGTACTATAGTGAGAAAGGGAGGGAAAAGTGATTGGCTCCTTTCCCTTTCTAGTGAGATTTGGTGAGAAAGAGCTTCACTCTCTTATCGCATCCTTAATTTCTCACAATCCAAAGGGGCGGTTAGGGTTGGGGATTCCTTTGGTGAGATTGCGCCGTATGATGTCTTTGGCTAGGAAATTGTCTTTAGGGTAAAAATATGCATGAGTGAGTGAATTCTTATATAAGAAGAAAATTTCTTGGTCAATCTGGTTCTAACATTTAGGTTTTGAAAATTTGCTTGTGGTGTAGATGTGATTGTTAAGCTTAATGTTCTGAGAGGCAGAGGCATGGCTTCAATGTACTCGTGGTCTTGCAAGAGGTTAAACCGTGGGATATCTGAATCTTTTTAATTTCTTCTTCTTAAATTTTTCTGGAAATTTTTTCTCATGCTGTTTGCCAATTTCCCTTACAGAAGCTACAAGAATGGGTTTGTGTGGCATGATATCTGTGAAGATGACTTAATTTTACCAGCTCAGGGAAGTGAGTATGTTCTGAAGGGTTCTGAACTTTTCGAAGAATGTCATTCAGGTAAGCAAGTACTTGGTTTCATAGTTACCAGTAACTTCAAGTTATTTTTCTTCTTTCTTTTCCTTCATAATCTCAGCACGGGATGAAAACTTTCTTTTTCCCTTCCAATTTTTTTTTATTGTCTCCAGGTCGTTTCAGTCCTGCTGAAGTTACAAAATCAAGGAATCAAAGACAATTACCGGAACCAGCACCTCTGAGGGCTCATGATGATTCTTCATCTTCTTCAAGCATGAATGGGAGAGATTCAAAACATTCCCAAGACGACGAGCTTTCTCCTCCAGTCCGACATACTGATTCATCTGGCGTGTCTCCAGGGTATAGGGATGGGAAAAGTTCCCCCTGGAATGGTTGTCTAAGCTTAGCAGAGTACAAAGTCCACAAGGGCGATGGTTTAGCTGATGCTTCAACTCAGACCGAAGAAGCTGTAATCAGAACTAATAAAGTTGGAGAGACTTGCACAAGGGGTGTTTCAACTGATGATGGGTCATTAGAACCTGAGAGTACTGAATCTTGTGAAAACAGGGTTCCACAAGTGAAAGAGTCTTCTGATATTTCTAGGGAATCGATTTCCCCACCTCCACCTTCATCCAGTACTTCATCATCAGGTGGGAAGACCGCGTCCTTAGAATCTCTTATCAGGGCTGATGCTCGGAAGGCCAACAGCTTTAGGATACTTGAAGAGGAGGAATGTCGGATGCCATTGAATACAAAGCTCAAGGCCTCAAACATGCTGATGCAACTAATTTCCTGTGGGTCAATTTCAGTGAAAGATCACAGCTTTAGCCTCATCCCTACCTACAGGCCAAGTTTTCCATATTCAAAATTCCCCTCCCCTTTGTTCTCGACATCGCATGTGATGGGAGAGCTTGATTGCCTGATTGAGAATCCAAGGCTCATGGGTCTGAGGTTGGAAGATAAGGAATACTTCAGCGGAAGCTTGTTTGAGAAAACTATGCTCAAAGAGGAAGGAGACAGGTTTAGTGCTCTGAAACGATCATCTTCATACAACGCTGACAGGTTAGTCTGCTTTCAACGACTCCTTATATAATCTAGTGTTAAAGAGTTGTCCTTTGCATCCCATGGCGTACATCACTATCTATTTGGTTTAGGAGTGAGAAAGGCTCCAGTTTTAGGAGGTGTTAATTTAAATCATTTCTTCCTTCCTCTCCTTTCCACACTGCCAACCACAGTACCATACAACTTGGGAAAATGTCCCATGCTCTTACCACCACTTTCCATCTCCATCTCCATCCCGAACGTTGTGTTAATTAGGAAAGAGTTTATGATGCAATAATTGTAAGGAATATACTCGTCTCTGTTAGAGCTAACGATGGATGGTACATACAAATGTTGTCAATGTACGCTGTCTACTGATTTGATGGTTTGAGAAAATTGGTGTACCCTAGGTTTTGGAGATACATAAATAATAATTGGAAATTCTAATTTGATTAGAACAATATCCAAGGGTCAGTTGTAACCCTTTAGAATGAATCTATTATGGGTCAAATCAGTCGTAGGCGTAATGATAGATTGTTAAGAACCTCCAAATGATCTTTGCCAAGAAATCGTAGTGGGTTATTTCTTGAAACAAGAATCCTTTAGATGTACAAGAAAATTAACTTGTTTCAAATGCTTTGGAAGACTAAGTACGGAGACTTCTTGTACACTGTAGACCCAAATGGATACCTAGTGGACTTTTGCACATTGGCATTAAGCTTCCATTTAGAATTCTTAAGTGGTGTGATTCAAGACTTAAAGGTATTTAAATTGCGATGACGTGAAATTGATTCATCCTTTGCACAAAACTAGGAAATTGCACACGTTCATCTTCACTTTTTGAGGTGGATATATGATCTTTCTCTTGATAGTAGGGGACTATTTTTTGACAAAACATTGTGCTTAAGTATGGTATTTGTTCTTGCTCTCTGCCATACTGAAAATTGGAAACAAATTTGCAACGCAGGAGTAGTAAGCAATATGATTTAGCTGCAGACAAAGACGAGACTTTGGTGCGGTCGAAGTGCATCCCATTGTCAATAAAGGTTTCGCTAAGCAAGCATCCAAGAAGTGAATCAATGAGATCCCCTGTTTCTGAGGGACCAAGGATCTCCTCTGATGGAGCCGATAGCTCGCGAACCATAACCCCTAGCATGTCCGATGGCAGCAGCCAAAGGATCACAGAGCCTTCCACCGGGAAGCAACAATCGAATAGGCTAGATTCTTTCAGGGAAGAGAAGGAAAAGGTGATCAAAATAGAAGAAAGTTAAGTACCGGCTCTTCCCCATTTTGCTCTAGGCATTGAACTAATATTTTGCCGCTTTTCCAGTTCAAGTTTGTTGAGACTTTTTTGTTTCTTGTGTTTTTGTTTGATTTCCTTTCAACAGGCTTGCTTCTGGAGCTCGGGTTATAATCCAATCAACACCTTATGAAACTAGTGGAAACTCCTGGGATTAAACCCCTCATTTGCTGTTGGGGATGGGGCTTCAGGCGTGGTGTGAGTGAACTTGCCCCTATATTTTGAATTTTGCTCTTAGTAATACAGCCTTTTTCCAGGAATGAATTGTACTTTTACTAGTCTTTTCTTACGCTGTATTGAGTTGCTTCAGCTACTGTTCTGCTATGGAGCCAATAGTCCCCAGTAGTTCCTTTGTAGCTTCAAAAATGCTAGCCCACACACTTGTGAGTGTGGGTGTATAAGTGAGTGTGGTTCTAGCATTGCTCTTTGTAGCTTAAGCAATCGTAGACTAGGGGAAAAACTGTGTTATAGGGACAACATTTGGTAAAAATTGGCTCGATTTTGTGTGCAGCCTAAAGTTGGTATGTTTTCTGTAAAAGGAAAGAGAAGGACAGACCAAGTGAGAGTTCTAGGAAAAATGTTTGACTATCTTGTTTGGTTTTGCTGATAAAAACAAAGAAAGGTGAGAAGGAAAATGATTTTCCATAGGTTGATTTGAAAGAGAAGCTGAAATAAAATGCTAATGAACTGAAACTAACAAAGATAAAGGGGACGAAACAAGAGTAAGAAAATGCGAAGGGAAGTGAATTTAGAGTATAGGAACCAATTAGAGGAAGGGAAATTAAATCTGTTTTTATTTTATTTTACTGAAGTATTCCTTCCGTTTTGAAATTTTAGTTCATCTTTTCTTTTAGGGGTATTTCAAATTTCTTGTTCATTTTGACTAGTCGATAAGAGAAAATTGAACTATTTCCTTTGTTTGCTTTCATTCCCATATTCAAATTTAAATACAACAGTGGAGGAAAAAATGAATTGGACTTTTAAAAGGTAATTTTTCAAAAGGTGGACGATTTTTAAAAAATTATAAAGTAATAAAGAGGAAGAGAAATTTGATGGGGTATTTCTTTCTTCTCTTGAGAAGCACACTAAGACATGGGATTCTGTCAAATTGTGAATTGACAAGGCAAAAAGGTCCTTATTCAAAGTCAAAAGGCTCAAAAACTCACTCAATAGGGCAGACTTTTAACGGGGGAAAAGGCATAGGGTAAATCGTGGCATGAGTGTGTACAACTTTTTTAGCACTTTTTGAGCTCCCAATCCCATGGGCTGTACCCGAATCTCCAAGCACCGAAGACAAAAAGAACAAATTGATTTTTTTTTATAATATGATTCATGCAATGCAAATTACTAATTGCTCTCTTTGTATGGAGAAATTTTTCAGTGCCGGACGGGTATATCTTACGTAGTGCCTGCTCGGCACTCTTGAGCCGTTCGATGATGATAAAACCAAATGGACCCACGTCTTCAAGATTTGTGGTGGGTTTTTCATTAATGGCACGGCATATAGGAAAACGAGAGAAATTTATTCACGGCGGAATAAGTTATTCGCCGCTCCGCTCTGCGTAATTTCAACCGTCTGCTTCAACAATCAATAAGTTGGATTTAAAAAAAATTATTCCAGGGAAGAGTTGAACTATTCTAGAGAATAATTTTTTTAAAAATCTGGACCATCCAAGACGTACACAATTAAGCGCTACAAATTTTATTTACGGACAATTCCGGAAAGAAGTTTTTATCATATGGAAAACATTAGGAAAGGAAATCTCTCTAAAGTAACCTAAGATTCCTTTTTCCGTAACATGCCTGTGGACGGAGAGAGAGAGATTGATGATGATGGTAGATGAACGGATGACCAAAAACACTTTGAAGTGTTTGAGCAACAGAAAGTCTACATTTCCCGATCGGGAAATCCCGATCGGAATCCCGACGCCCCGCCGGGCACGCTCCGGCCATCGGACGGCCGATCCGAGCCGTCCAAAAATTCTATTAAAAAAAACCGAGTGGGCCTATGTGAGAATAAACGGCATCCGACGTGTGTAAGTAGCCGATCCAAGCACTCTATTTTTGGCTGATCCAAACACTTCATTTTTGGCCGATCCAAACACAAAAATGGAGTGCTTGGATCGGCCACTTAAACACGTCGGATGCCGTTTATTCTCGCATAGGCCCACTCGGTTTTTTTTTTTAGAATTTTTGGACGGCTCGGATCGGCCGTCCGATGGCCGGAGCGTGCCCGGCGGGACGTCGGGATTCCGATCGGGATTTCCCGATCGGGAAGTGTAGACTTGCTGTTTGAGCAACTTTAATCAACTCTGTTCCGTTCCATTTTCTTGGAAAAAGGGCTTTGTGAAAAGGAATGTAATTTTAAACTTAAAAATTATGTGTTTACGCAAATAATTTTTCTATCAATATAGTTATTGTTTGATAGATTTCATCAAAATCTTTTAAACGGTGTAAAAAAAATTAAAAAATTGTTCATTTTCATTATATTTGAGTATGAAATTACCTTCTTTTTTAAAAAAGAAGGTTTAAAAAGAAAGCGGAACGGTACCTTTGGACTAACAACTCAAAGGTTGGTACTGTTTTTATATCTGTGTCAATTTCATTTATGGTAGAGTTGCCGATTGGTAAGACTAAGGGTTATCATTTAGTCCGAAGCCCATGACTCGCCCAAAGCCCGTCCGGCCCATCGGGCTTTTATCCGGCCTGAGCCCGTAAACGAGCAGGCTGACTCGGTCCATAGTTTGTAATGGGTGGGCTTGGGATTACGAATTTTTACTCGGCCCGCCCGTGAGCCCGCCCGTGGTACTAGCCCAATAGCCCGCCCACGGGCCCACCCATTGGCCTAAAATCTCACAAAATCCTTTATTTTTTCCCTTGATTTAGTTTCGGCCCAAGGAAATTTAAGTCCACCCGGCTTTTGGCCCGCCGGCCCGTTAATTGGGTAGCCCGTGGGCTGGGCTTGGGCTTCAATTTATGGTAAGTAGCCCAGTCAGAAAAAAAGAAAAAGCCCGGTCGGCCCGGCCCGTGGGCGGGCTTGGATATTGACTTGGCGGCCTAGCCCGACCTGATGATGACCCTTAGGTAAGACCTACTTTAATAATCTCACACTCTAGATCCTCTGCACACAAAATTTAGTGTGCCCGTGTAACTCTTCACATCCTAAAATATGCTACCCAATAAAAAAAATTACACGTGGCACTAAATAGTGCATGATCTAATCAAAACACTTCGTAATTAAGTCTAAGATACAGAGAATCAAAGGATTTAATTACGACGTCATTTTAGTACTATACGGTATCGTTTAGATTGGAAACGATCACGTTTGGTCATCGAATGATAGGTATTAAGAAGATAATTAAGCACAACCACTAATTAACTCTTAAAACCATTAAACGGTGTCATTAGAGGTCTGTTTCATGATAGAAATCGGTTATACTTACAACAAATCATTTGAGTAAATTATTTCAAAGCACTAATTCATGTTGCACAAAAGCAGGAGCCCATTATCCAGAAGTTGGAAGGAGAAGAGTTTCCTGAGAAGACCAAGTCAAGCGGCAGTTCGAAGACCTTTGCAACCGTTTTTGGAGGGAATGGAGGGCATTTTTAAATCAAATTTGAATAAAGACTTGGAGGCTAAAAGAAAACGTGGAGAATACAAGTTGAGGCAAACCCATCATCTATAAATAGAAGAGGCAATCGAAGAGAAAATCCCCTGACAAAAATTCATCATTTCACAATCCATACAAAATAGTTGCACAGAGATCTAAAGTAGTTTATGACTTAGAATAATTTAGTAGTTTAATATTTTGCAAGTTTGAAGACTTATTTGAATGTAAGCTTACTTTTAATTAAATTCAAGTTATCTTATATCTTTTTGTCTTTTTCTTGCCAAAGAATAGTCACATATAGGCTTGCTTTCGATTCAATTCAAGTGTGCCTATATTTCTGTATTATTCTTGTCAAAATTTTAAGAGTAATTGTATATAAACCTGCTTTTGATTGAATTCAACCCGTGTTGGCTCCCTCGTTTTTTTTTTAAAATTTTTTTGGACGGCTCGGATTGGCCGTCCGGTGGCCGGAGATGGCCGCGCGTGGCCGTCGGTACGGTGCAAATAGCACCTCTCATACCTTTAGGAAAATCCACTTAGTTGAGGTAATCGAACGGATAATCACAATTGCCTAATTAAATTAGATATTTTTAGTTAATCTGAAAATGATAAATTCTATTTTTTTCTAACACGTCCGTACACAATTATTTTGTCAAAAATTGAGCTAATTTAGCCCAAAAAGTAACTCACTTATTAGAATATGGGTACACCAAATTTTGGGTACATAAGTCTCTGCCGATAATAATCTCAATGCATGCTTGATGTACTTCCACGATGAATTTCATTTTATTGGGTTCCTCTGATTCCTGATTGCTTTGCTCACACGACAATTAGATCGATCAGACTCATTGATTTTTTTAGTCACGTCCAAATGACAGAGGTTCAAATACCACTAATTATGATTAAAAATTAATTTAATTGGTCAGAATTCTTGCATTTCGTTAAAAGGTCAAGAGTTTGAATTTTTTTATCTGAGTGTGGGTGTTCTTTCCTCAATGGATTTTTCATTTCTTCCTTTGTTTCCACTTTCCACCTTATAATGGGTTTATTCTTGTATTGGTTAAGTTGTTGAATTTGGTTGTCTTGTGGACTCTCATAATTGACGTGTTGTCCCAAATTTATACTTTGTACTTATTATATGATGTAAAATGATATCTTCGATCAATTAAAAAAAATTGAATAGAACTAAGGCCCCGTTCAAAAAAAAAAGTTCTTATTTTTTAATAAGGCAATTTGAAACTCAAAAATTATAGGCTTATTGAAATATAAAAATATGTAAATATGGATCTTGTTTGAAAGATCTCAATGAAATATTTTATACGACGCAAAAAAAATTGAAAAATTATTTTTCATTTACATTAGTATTTTTAAATTTAAAAATATAAAATAAACTAATTATTTTTTAAGAAGACTTCTAAAACGGGCCTAATAATTCCATTGGAAGTAGTAATAGGTTGACCGTGATAGGAGTATTTGTTATTCCAAAGATGGCAATTCGTCAAACTTGTCCTCCATGTGTTGATTTGATCTTGACTACAGTCATCCAGAGGTTCCAATCAACAAACTTGAGTTCCTAACTAGATAGAGGTATTTACTTGGGGAGTCCAATTGGATTATTAAAGCGGCCCTCAATTGGATCACTAACCCCACCAAAGGATCCAATAGAGTATCCAAAGTGCAGACCGGGGACAATTCACAAATCTTTTCAACAACTCACTCCGTCTCAAATTCTTGGTTATTTTTTTTTAAATTGGTTATATCTCTTAAATTAAGATTTTGATATTCGCGCTCCATTTTTTATTGATGGTGCTCCACTTTAAACTTGAAGTTCACTTTAAACTTGAAGTTACTAGTAACTTCAAGTTTAAAGTGGAGCGCCATCAATAAAAAGTAGAGCGCGAAAATTAGTTTTCTTAATTTATAGTGTTTTTTTTATATCAAATATGAATTTTATTTGATAGATCTCAATGAGCTATTTTATACAAAGTTTTTTAAATCACCTAAAATATTATAGATTGTAAAATATAATCAATTAAAAAATGGCACGCACTCTCAAAGATGACCAACAAATTGGGAAGGAGGGAGTATTTAAATTTTCTTCTTTTAATCCCTTGACAAAATACTAATTAATTCACGATTAGGCCACTTCTTAGCTAGACTAGTACCGTATGCTTTCACGCTGATTTACGCCCCACCTGAAAGCAATTGCTTTCAAATCATTGTTAAGTGAGAGTATGATAGCAAGTAAGAAGTTTATTCTCTCAAGCTTACATGATCGACTCTCACTACGGGTAAAAATCCATTTAGGTTACTGGAGATTTGTCGGGTCTTTAATTATAAGACCCCCAAAGTGCGCAAAAACTGATTCGATCACCCGTTTATGAAAAAAGCATTGGCCTCTGATATGATTAAAAAGTGGTATAGAGCCTCGTGGGTCTTCTTTAATTTGGGTGAGCACAGCAATAGGATAATTTGGCTTTGTTTGATTGTTGCAAACACCATAGGATCACGAGATTTTGATTCCCAACTGCACCATCTATTTTTCTTTCTCTCTCTCTCCCTCCCTCTCTCTCCCTCTCTATAGTCTCTTTGTAAAATCGGAAATTCTAATTCCAACGAAGAATTATTGTAGGGAACCACGCAAGAAAAAATGTGTTTGGATCCATTCCGGGTCCTATAAAAATCTAGAAAAATATTCATAAATTTTTTAATATTATTTTATGAGGCCTTCTAAAAAATCAGCTTCAACGGATATCAATAAGTATTAGAAACTGCTCAGTTTGCCCATCCAAAGGTAATACTTATCGATATCCGTTGGAGTTGATTTTTTACAGGGTCCCATAAAATAATATTAAAAAATTTATAGATATTTTTCTAGATTTTTGTGGGATCTGAAATGGGCCCAAACGTATTTTTTCTTGCGTGGTTCCCTGCAAATCTTCTTTGCGAACAGCAGGGCTCTTGTAAAATGAACAACATCACGTGAAGTTGCCAAAGAGCCAATACAGATTTATGCAAGAATGCCAGCTAAATTTATGAAAGAAAGCAAGGAGATCTAACTCAAAATCTGTGTAATCAATTTGGAACTCACTAGTTTCTCAAGGGACCTGCTATGGCTTTTGACAACATGATCTCATGGGAGTACATAAAATCCGAAATCTATGGATTTTTTTTAATATGATGATGCATCTAAAACCTGATCTGTCCACTATTTCATGGTATATATCACATATAGGTCACATCTAGTAAAAAGAAAAGGAGCATTAGGTTAAATCCCCATTTGCTTCGTACGTAAGGTTTAACTCAATATTGCACGGTGTTCGTTTTTGACTTTTTTGCAAAGGTAAAGAAAACTTTTTTTGAAAGATATAGAAACTTGAACCTGACTTTACCATTGAAGAATGCAAACAAAGCCTCTGATGTGATACCACATGGGATCTTAGACCTTGATAACAATGTTAGCAAGGCATCAAGACCCGATTGGCTTCGAGAACATTTGTTAGCCTGCAATTGCAATAATCAGATGAAAGAAAGCATATTCTCATATCTTAGCTAAAGCATGGGAAAGAAAAGGGAAAAAGGTGCATGCTTAACGGAGGTATCTAAGAGTATCTGTTCATATAATCCGTCTAATTCCGGATAAACGAGTGTTGCCTTTGGTAGTAAACAACTAATGTGGAAGGTATAGAAGAGGAGAAATATCGAGAGAGGAAGCGAAGCACCAACAAATCGACGTACTTCCTTTTTATCAATCAGAACCAATCTACATACTTCACCATCATATATGCTTAATGCAGATCCAAAAGACTGGTGCATCTAGTTGAACACTAAGCGGAGTCAAGGCACTTCAGGTAGAATCTCCTTAAGTTCATCATCATAAACACATTTGCAGCCATCCATAAGTACCAAATCACTAGAGTAACGAATTGGACAATTGTATGCTAAGGGAAAAACGCCTTTGAATTAAGATATTAGACAAGGAATAAAGAACAAGGCAGGCTGCTACCATTCATAGTAAAAAAAAAGGTAATCCGATCGATACACAAGCACTTTATATAGTATGTGAACAAAGTTATTAGATCCATAGGAGGTGAATAAATTTTGAGGGGAAACGAAGAACAAACCAATATACTTCCAACAACCCTAAACACCACGTTCTCATCTAATCATAAGTTTCAAAATGAGGTGGGATTTTACCTGAACAAAACAGCTCCAGAAGTGAATATTGCATCAGTACAAACTACCAAGCTAGCGTAAACGCACATATGTTTAGGGAAGAAAGATTCACAAAATGGGCAAATGGGAGGTTAGGTAAAGCTCAAAGTAATCCGCTTACACTCATGACCACAAGCACAAACATGTTTACTATCACAATACTCTGGATCTACAAATCACTGGTAATTGTTACAACCAATTAGACACCCACTCAGATATGTGTTCCTTCAACCTCAAATATCCAGCAATTGGCAAATTCAGGCAGGAACTCTTTTCGTCATTGTATGAGCTAAATAAGAATTAGTTGTGATTTAAGAATGGTAGAAATATTATCTCCAGCACCTCAAGAAAATTTCATTTGCTTTATGAAGGTTTCTATCCTCTCAGATGCATCATACATATTCTTCTGTTTGATTTCATCCAAAAGCAACTGGCATGTCTGATATCTTGGTGCTATGTCTTGACCTATCATCTCCTCAAATAGGAGGTATGCCCATTCACATTTGTTCGCTCTACAAAGCCCGTGAATCAAAAGGGTATAGGAAGAGATACCAAGACTAATATGTTGCTTATGCATGTCATCCAACAATCCGCACAACCAGCTATCTGTCTTCCCATATTTAAAGCATGACTTGAGCAATGAGCAGTATGACAGCGCATCGGGCTTACAAAATGGAGAATTTTCCATCTCCTTGAGGACATTTACGGCCTTCCCTAGTTCGGCATGATGGCAAAACATTGCAATCATTGAATTGTAGGTTGATGTATAATGATACCAAGATTGGGCATCTCCATTGCAAAAACTTGAACAGCCTCTTCCAATCGGTTAGCTCACCCCAGAATATGAATCAAGGCATTGTAAAAAAGTATATCAGGTTTACATCCAGCAGATCTCATGCTCTCAGGTATTTGTAATGCTTCCTCAAACTCCCCTGATTTCGCCAGTGAATACATGATAGTGGTGTAAGTAACAACATTTGGTGAGCACCCTTGAGCTTGCATATCATCAAGGAGTTCATATACCTTTTGGAAAGCTGGATTGGCGACAACAGGACTGGATGATGGTTGAGTAGCTGATGACACAAGGGTGACAACCTTGTCCCTTCATTTCCTGGATTGTCCACAGAGCCTCATCAACATGACTGATTTTGCAGCAACCATGAATGAAAATGTTAAATGTGTGAGCATTTGGAGGGATGTGTGATTTGAGCTCCAAGAAAATTGCACGCGCTTGCTCGACTCTGTTCTCTTTGCAAAGGGTGTTAAACAACAAGTTCATGGATTTGCTAAAATTGGAAAATAAATGGAATAATTCAATTGGAAAATCTCCATGTCCAATATGACCCATCTCACCCTAGAATTTTAGAAGGAATCAGTTGCACCTTCCCTGGGAACAAGAAAATTGCCATTGTGGGAAGAACCGGAAGTGGAAAGTCTACTCTAATTCAAGCCCTCTTTAGAGTCATGGAGCCTGTACAAGGAAGGATTTTGATTGATGGAATTGATATTACTAAGATTGGTTTGCAGGATCTGAGGTCTCAGTTGAGTATAAACCCACAAGACCCAATACTTTTCCAGGGAACCATGAGGAGTAATCTTGATCCTTTACAGCAGCATTCAGATCATGAAATTTGGGAGGTAATAATAAGCTCTAAGTTATATGGACTCTTGAAAGTACATGTATCAGACTATCAACCTTGGGGTAATCGTATGGGATATGTCTATGACATTGTTATCTAGACACTCACCTAGAAAACACATTTAGTATTCATGTTTGTGCAGAAGTCTGCTTAGAACAATTATATTATGCATGAACTGATATGTGTAGTATGATAAATACATATGAATTAGAATGTTGTTCAGTTTCTCCCAGTCGTTGATTAGAGAATTAGGCTAGCCCAATACTGAGAATACTCTGTACCCGAATCCTTATAACACCAAATAAATGAGATCATTTTCTTGAATGTTACAATGCATATGAAGCTTAACTTCCTCTTATTAATCTTTACATTGCAGGTTATGGGAAAATGTCATCTTGCAGATATAGTAAGACAGGATCAGAGGCTTCTTGACATGCCAGGTATGGAGAGTGAAAACAAATTATTTTCCTTCTAGAACCCTTCCTAGACCCTGCAGTAGCGGGAGGCTCGTGCATTGGGTAGCCCTTTAGCTTTCTTAAATTTTGGTAACCGTTTAGCATCCGCTTCTTGAAACTTTTGGTGAATTGGCTCAGTGGAAGAACATGGAGAAAACTGGAGTATGGGACAAAGGCAACTTGTGTGTCTTGCTAGGGTGCTGCTCCAGAGGAGGAAAATATTGATTTTGGATGAGGCCACAGCATCAGTAGACACGGCACCAGACAATGTGATTCAAAGAAGAATCAGAGAAGAAACAAACAAGTGCACCATTGTAACAGTGGCTCATCGGATACCCCCCATCATCGACAATGATCTTGTTTTGGTTCTTGATCAAGGTAAGACTACGAAATCCCAACTTTAAGTGAAATACCTCGCTTCATCAAAAAGTATCAAATCTTAAGTTCTGCATCTTATTCTTACCATTACAACTTTTTTTAGAACTTCTATAGGGGAAGATAAATGTCAATCAAACATATTTTCAAAAGTGTCTTCTATATATTCCATCCATAAAACATGTTTTGTTTACTACTTGGACACATGGGGGTGTTTGCAGCAGCTATAAGCAATTTGTTGATCCTAATTCCCATTCATCTTGTTCTTAACACATTCACATAATTTGGGTGGTAAAAAATAACTCTGCAAAGCCAAAAGCATCGAAATAGTATTTCCAGGTTATCATCTTTTTTACAGCTGCTACAAACACCCCCATGTGTCCAAGTAGTAAACAAAGCCTGTTTTATGGATGGAATATCTAGAAGTCACTTTTGAAAATATGTTTGCTTGACATTTATCTCCCCCTAGAGAAGTTCTAAAAAAAGTCATAATGGTAAGAATAAGATGCAAAACTTAAGATTTGATACGTTTTGAAGAAGTGAGGTATTTCACTTAAAGTTGGGATTTCGTAGTCTTACCTTGATCAAGAACCAAAACAAGATCATTGTCGATGATGGGGAGTATCCGATGAGCCACTATTACAATGGTGCAACTGCTTGTTTCTTCTCTGATTCTTCTTTGAATAACATTGTCTGTTGCCGTGTCTACTGATGTTGTGGCCTCATCCAAAACCAATATTTTCCTCCTCTGCAGCAGCACCCTAACAAGACACACAAGCTGCCTTTGTCCCATACTCTAGTTTTCTCCATCTTCTTCCACCGAGCCAATTCACCAAAAGTTTCAAGAAGCGGATGTTTAATGCTTAACGGTTACCGAAATTTAAGAAGGCTAAAGGGCTACCTAATGCAGGAGCCTCCCTCTACTGTAGGGTCTGGGAAGGGTTCTAGAAGGAAAATAATTTGTTTTCACTCTCCATACCTGGCATGTCAAGAAGCCTCTGATCCTGTCTTACTATATCTGCAAGATGACATTTTCCCATAACCTACAATGTTAAGATTAATAAGAGGAAGTTAAGCTTCATATGCATTGTAACATTCAAGAAAATGATCTCTTTTATTTGGTGTTATAAGGATTCGGGTATAGAGTATTCTCAATATCGGGATAGCCTAATTCTCTAATCAACAACTGGGAGAAACTGAACAACATTCTAATTCATATGTATTTATCATACTACACATATCAGTTCATGCATAATATGATTGTTCTAAGTAGAGTTCTGCACAAACATGAATACTAAATGTGTTTCCTAGGTGAGTGTCTAGATAACAATGTTATAAACATATCCCATACGATTACCCAAAGTTTGATAGTCCAATACAAGTACTTCAAGAGTCCATATAACTTAAAGCTTATTATTACCTCCCAAATTTCATGATCTGAATGTTGCTGTAAAGGATCAAGATTACTCCTCATGGTTCCCTGGAAAAGTATTGGGTCTTGTGGGATTATACTCAACCGAGACCTCAGATCCTGCAAACCAAACTTAGTAATATCAATTCCATCAATCAAAATCCTTCCTTGTACAGGCTCCATGACTCTGAAGAGGGCTTGAATTAGAGTAGACTTTCCACTTCCAATTCTTCCCACAATGGCAATTTTCTCTTGTTCCCAGGGAAGGTGCAACTAATTCCTTCGAAAATTCTAGGGTGAGATGGGTCATATTGGACATGGAGATTTTCCAATTGAATTATTCCATTTATTGGCCATTCAGGCTCCGGTCTGCAATTTTCAATCACTAAAGGAGCTTCACTTGGAATATTGGTAAATTGAAGAATTCTATCCACTGATATCATTTTGTTCTCGACGCTGCATAGGTTCCATACAACTCAAGCCTGAAGAACATTCAGATTCAAACCATATGTAGCCACCAGTCCTGCCAAGCCTGTGATCATTTAACCAAAATGTATCCGCTCAGAATCATTTCTCATCCCGTTCACAAAAAAAGAATCATTTCTCAGGGCCATGCATCTAAAATCAACACAATTTTTCTTTGGAGTAAAGTAAAAATGTAAAATGAAGAAAACGAGATGACATACGCAAATTGTTATTTATGTGTAAAGGTTGTTGATGGAACAGTTTCCTGTACTTCAGATAAATTGTCCTCTCTTATATCAAATATGATAGAGGTGAACAAAAAAAAAAAACTGATTCTCGATAGTGGACATACGAGGTTTTTGGATATTAAAGGTTTTGGATTTTAATGCAGTTAAACTTGGAACCTTTACTTCGAGAAAGAAAATGATACACACTTTACCGACCAAAATGGGAGATAGCTCCTATTTAGCTGATAAACTATTTGGTATTGTTCAAATAAACTGTCCTATTTCGCCAAAAAGAAGAAAGGCGGTGTAGAAAGAAATCTGTATGTCGTTTAGAGTTTTCAAAACCATTTGTCCTAAAAAAACCTCGCATGTCACTCTCTAATAACAGTTTTCGCCTGCATTGTTTGTAATTTCTGTGCCCGACGAATTTAGTTTTGATCAGAAGACCTTAATCTGAGTCCAACTAACTATCGTAAGGGTTAACGGTAATATCCCTTTATTAAAAGATACACACTCTTTGCTAACAAGAAAACGTAAAAACAATGCATAGAGAAGTAGAGGAACAGCTTACTAGGTTCAATGGATGACCTTGGCAGGTTAACCAAGATGACAAGAACAAAGAAGAAGACAAGGTTGAAGAGAAAGTTGACCGGGACACAAAGCCACTCCATCATGGCAGAATTGTGAAAAGCAACACGAGAGTAATCATCAACCAGTCCTACAGTTTTTTTGAGGAGCCGATCGTCTTGATTGAAGCAACGAATTGTTGCAGCACCGGTCAAGGATTCTGAAAAGTGGTGCAGGATTGGAGCTTTCCGAATCCCAACCATCCTTGCTAATTCTCTTGCAGTAGTGATGTAGTAACACTGCAAAATATTACTTGATACTTCAGCACTTGTAGAATCTATAAAAGAAGAACCAAAAGAAAATTTGCTGTCCCTTATCATGCTGTTTATCTGAGCATGCTTCAGGAATCTTATTGAGACCGAACTGCATTCGTGATATGACTCACAGCCACAGGCTATGTCATAGACCATGTCATGCCTATATAAAAATATTATGATAGTTCTCAGGCAAACTTGAATCATTGGTACGTTTCCTAGGTAAATATCCTACTAAAAGTGTGAGAAACATTCCAGTGCCTGACATGGGTTTTTCTAAGAGTGTAACGTAGTTCTTGGCCATATGTCCTTGGACAAGACTTCGGAAATGCATGAAATGTAAACATTATGAAGTGAAGTTGGATCTTGCCTGGTACCACATGGAGATTGCCAAGATCACAACGAAGAGGAAAAAGACTTGCCACGCAATTTGGGACATAAGGGCGATGATACTTAACAGCTGAATAAGCGCAAATGCTAATCCAGCCAATCTGTAAGGAATGTCGGTGTCCACTATGCTTTGATCTGTTGAAGCCTGTTAAAAAAAACAACCAAAAGGATAAGTTTGATGAAATCAACTTTTAACCCAAAAAAAGAAGCTCACTGTAGTATACTGACTCGGCTGAGAATCCGGCTTGAAGGTGTGAAGTCAAAGAAAGAAAGTGGTGCCCAAAAAATTGATGTAATCATTCCACGGAATAGGCACTGATAAGTCTCAATAGCAATGGTTGAGAGCAAAACTGCCCTCCCCAATATGAAGATGGAGCTTCCACTTGAGATCAAAGCATATATTCCTATCATTCGCTCTCTACTAACTTGGTTTTTCTCGTCAATTGCCCAAGCAATCCCGTAATTGCTGGTGATCTGCAACCCTTGAAAGAAAACCTGACAGAGAAGTATCACTGGAATGAGCGCACTTTTATATGCACAAGCGATAAAGGTCGAGTATACTCTCCATTTCACTCAGCCAGTTTCTTCTTCTTCTTCTTGAGTTCTTTCCAAAATGACTCCAGCTCTTGCGGTTTCTCCAATTTCCTCTTCATTAACTTCAAGAGGGGCCATATTGGTTTAGGATTTATGGTCATAGGAAGGATTCATTTGGTTAAGAGATTTGTTGTAAGCATCCATTTGTGTAACAAGTTCACCATCAAGTTCTGCTATCAAATCTTCATACTTTCCTGACTGTATGATTCTACCATCTTTCATCACCTATTTGAAGGAAACAAATGAATGAGAGAACTCTCAGGAAACGACATGAGTTTTTCACTTCTGTTAAGGCAACTTATAACTCACCAGGACAAGATCTGCTGCCTTTAAGAATTCCAATTGATGTGTTACATAGATCACTGTCTTTTGGCATAAGAGGTGCAATAAACAATTCTGCAAATAAAATTTCCCATTACAAGAGCATATTATACAAAAAAAAAAAAAAAACACTATTTACCCATAAATAAAGGACATATAATGCATACCTTGAATAAATGTGCTCCAGTATGAGCATCAACGGCACTAAATGGATCATTGAGGAAATATACATCCGAATTAGCATAGATAGCTCTGGCCAATTGAATACGCTGCTTTTGCCCTCTGCTCAAGTTCAAACCTCATTCGCTCACCACAGACAAATCTCTCTCACCCCACATAAGAATATCTTGTTTTAGAGCACATCCTTCCAAGACATCATCATAGAAATCCTTTTTCGTTTCCTTTCCGAGCAAGATGTTCTCTCTCACTGTGCCTGTTTGGATCCAAGCCTTCTGAGGAACAAATGCCTTGGATCCTAAAACATTAATCCCTCCCCTGGAAATTCTAGGAATCTCATCAAGAAAGCTATAAAGAAGGCTTGATTTGCCTGACCCAACTGAGCCACAAATTGCAACTTTGTAGCCTTTCTTGATTTCCATTTTCTGAGTGATGTTGATGGTGGGTTTTTTCAAAACTGTTGACAACGGCTCCCATGAGTATTCACTGGTTTCAAGCTCAATTGCAACATCAGTGGCTTTTCTTGAGCCATTAAACTGTATCAGCTTCTTTTGATCTAGTACAAGAAACTCTTGCATTCGATCAATTGACACTTTCGTTTGAGCAATCATAGATAGCAACTCTGGGAGATTGTAAATGGCTTCTCGTAAAATCCGAAAAATAGCTAGTGTTGAAAGGACAGTACCCGTTGTCAATGGTGTTTGTAAAACAATGCAAACACCAAAGGTGACAACGGAAACCACAGTTGGCGACATCCAAAAGAAAAAAGCTACAGCTGAGCATGTATATAGGTACTTCTTAAGCCAACTTCTCTCGGTTTCCCTAAGTTGAAAAATCTTCTTCGAGAAGGTGGATTCCCAAGAATAGAGTTTTAGGATTCTCATGCTCTTTAGTGTTTCTGAAGTAGCTTTGATTCTCGAGTCCTTAGCTTCCATTATCTTTGAATGGAGCCTTTCTTGCCTACTTGCCAGAGGAGTGTTGCTCACCGTAACAGAAATTGTAGCCAAAAGAGCAGCAAACGAGGGAACTAAACCAAGGTTTCTGTAAAGAATAATCAGAGCTAAAATGACTTGAAATGGAAGCAACCAAACTCCATGTATGTACCAAAAGAAGTCCCCAATCCTCTCGACGTCTACTGTGATGAGATTTATGACTTTTCCATTGCTCGTGCCACCGTACTTGATTGACAAGGATTTCTTATATGCCAATGCCATAAGGGCTGCACGTACTCGGATACCCATACCATGTGCCCCAAATACCATTGCCTTTGAGACAGTGATTCTACTGTCTTTGCCAAAAAGAAGATCAATGCAAGAATCAATCCATGGTAGTGGCTTGAATTGTCATTCTTTGTAGTTAAAAAGTTCACAAAGTTTGTGATCAAGAGGGGACCCATGTATGAAGCAATTGTATTCACTCCTATAAAGATTCCAAGAAATAAAACTGTGTAAAAGTCTGTTAAAGAAAAACCTGAAAAATAAGCACGATTTTGGAGGGAAACAGAAGAGTAAGAAAAAAGAAGAAGACGTACCTGCAATGACGCCGTTTATGGCCAGGGGTCTCCAGAGAGCAAGCAGTACAGTTCTTGACAATGAAGGAGTTTCTGTTTTCTGTTTTCTAAGCGATTCCTCTATCAAAGAAGAGGCAACGGAAGCTGTTTCCGATGAAGGAACGGAGGGTATGTGGGGCAATTCGAGCTTTTGAATCCGGACTATTTCAAAGAGTGGGTTAAGCCACATAAATGTGACTTTGCTCCAAATTCCTGCACTGGAAAAGACATGTATAGGGACGTTTCCTTTCTCTTGTTGAAGCAATGGGTGTTCGATGTCGTCTGTGTTTCCTTCACTACCCTTGTTACTGAGCAGCAGAGCATTGAAGCAGAGGAGAATCAACAATGGGAATGAAGCAAAATCAACAATGTCTGCTTCAGGCAGAAAATAGGGCACTAGCTTCATGGATGTGAAATGGGTGATTAGCTAACTAGACACTAGAACTAAGTCACAGATGCTGGAGAATACCCACCAAACTATGAGAACTAAAGGCCACTTTTTCCCCTCTGAGCAGACTAAAACTACACTAGACTAAAACTACACTGGATAAGATCCAAGTCAAGGTGACAAGGCAGAAACTAAAGGGATGGTTTTAGAATTCCAAAACTCATAGCAACTAAACCCTGTATAGAAAATAGAGATCAAGACATTGGACAGAATTGTAGTGATCTTGGCAAAGCCCGTGTATCTTCTTCTTCTTCTCTCCTCTGTTGCTCCACTTTTGAACTGATCTTCACCAACTTGTCTTCTTCGTTTGAAGAATTCTAGCGAAACCCATGTCAGAAACACCAAGAAAAAGGCCACATTGACAAGCTTTAGAGTGATTTCCATTGGCACACAAAATTCCAATACCCCTAAGAGAGAAGCCTCAGTCAGTAGCAGACCTGTTGAACCAACGCAAAAAAAACCCATCAATGGCTTCCCAGTACTAAACTGGAAAAATCAATACCCAGTTCAAAACTTCAAATACAACCACGACAAAATCCAATAAAACAGCAAAATAATCCAGGAAAAAAGAGAAAATCCTTAAATAATCGGTACCCAGTTCAAATACCAGAATGAACTCCTATAAAACAGTAACTGGTCCCGGAAATCAGAGTGAAAAAAAAAAGGACTAGATTCTTCAATAAACAGGAGTAATTAATTCAGGAATAAAAGGGTTTACCTATATTATTAAACTATTTGACCACAATTAAATATGGTGAAAGAAAAACGTAGTAGGGTTTAATGATCAGAGTATGGTAAGAGACCTGCGACGAAAGTAGGAAGAAAAGCACGTGGGTGTTCAAAGGTGGTGACTGGTGGGTTTCACACATAGGATTGCGCTGGTCACTCCGAGTCTCCCACTCGGTGCTTTGATTTGGTCTATACATACATAAACATGTGTATATATATCTATATATAATATGAAAGGCATCGATCACAATCGGCAGAATCTTTCCAAAATCCCCATCGCTATCTATCCTTCAGTCTTTTACTACTAGGAGTATTGTTATTCTGTATATACACGAACGAGGAAAATATTATGGCCAGAATCTCACCACCCTCTGCTAATTGTAATTTGGAAATATTCTCTTTCTGGGACGCAATTAATTTCCTGCAGCCTAATAATGTCTTCATGCATGTCTTCATTCCGATGACAATTTGGGTCTCTATTACTACTTACTTTTTCAGTTTTTCCCCTCTTACTAGGGTATTTATTAGGAAATTAAACTGTGAACAATTAATGAATACTGTTTAAACAATTTTGGTAACTACTGTCAATTACTTCCTTTTTTGCATGTGGGTACCAATTAGGAAATTAATCTGTGGACAATTACCCGGGCACCCTTGTGGCCAGTCCGGCCCAGATTTGTTTTTAGAGTCGCCACCTGGATTTTTGAGATAATTGATCCGAGAAATCGATGATTTGTTTTAGAAAAATAATAAGAATTTTTGTCCGACGAAAAACCTTAAAATCTTGGGTTCAGTAGCCAAGTTATAAGAGAGGAAGATTTTGTTAAAAAAACACCCCACTCGCTTGACATGGAGTCATTCTCTACTAAGCATTTTAATTGGGGGAGTTCAAAATCATTTGAAAAACTTAATTTTGTAAACAGATACGGGAGGGGGAAGCAAATAAGTAATGGGATTTAACTAACTCATCGGCGTGCTTATGGTGCAAATTGTACAATGTAAAAATGAATGAATATGTACAAAAATGAAATAACAGTATAACTCAAAAAACTGCGGGCTACTATAATATAGAATGCCATACGGCAGAGTGATGTTGATGTAGCGCATGTATGAACCACAGACAAGAACGTGCAACAAAGATTTACACAAACGATATAAGTTAGAGAAAACGTTCTCTGACTTTGATTTTATTCGATAATAATTAACAACTGCCGTGCCCTGAAGGCTTACAACTTATTAGATAGTGCGGAAAAAACCCTAACCCTAGTTGATTCGTCTAAAACAGAAGCCGAATCAATCAAAAGTAAAAATTACCAAAAAACGGAAAAATACCTAATTGATTTGTCCAAAACAGAAGCCGAATCAATTAAAAGTAAAAATTACCAAAAACGGAAAAATTCCGAATAATAACAAAAAAAATAGACCAAGTATTAGTGAATATTCACTGATTTTGCACTCTAGGCTTAAAATGCCTTAAGTTGCACTCTTTTATGGCCACTGCATAAGATGTACCCCATGGTACACCTTTTTGTGCATCACCAAAACAGTTTTGGTTTTTATGCTTCATGATGAACCATAGGCCTAGAAAATGTGTTTGTATATTGATTCTAAATACTGAAAACAGCTTGTAAGGCCTCTAGATTCATCTTGATACACTATGAGACATTAAAAACCTTTAAAAAGGAGTTTAAGAGCTTTTAAAAGGTTTAAAAAGGTTTTCAATCGTGGAAAACCATTCTGGAATGGTCCAAAATGTCTCTGACACAAGTACTGGTCAATTCTGGAAGTCAATGACTTAAGATGCTGCGCGGCACAACACAATGTGCCATGCGGTACATTGAGGTGCCTTATAATACACTATGTAACTACTGTAACTACAAGAGAATATGCTGTTTGCGTCGGAAAGAAATGCCGTCTCAAAAAGCTATTATTCGAGTCAGCATTACGCCCCGTCTCAAAAGTTATTCTTATCCGTGGTGGAACAGTTGACTTCTTTTTAAGCTACTTCATTAGATTTGCGCAAACTCCTAGGGATGGCTGTACTAGGGAGTCTTGTTCTTGGTTTATTGGAAAGAAGGATTTAGTTTTTTGATAGCATGTTATTATTACATTCTCTCTGTGTTCTTTAATTTTGGTTTTATTTGGTATCTAGTTTTACATCATGAGGAAATTAGTTTTAAGCTTTTTATAGCTTTAATAGATGGAAAATGATTTTGCCAATCCCTTTTTTGTTAACGCCACTTCCTTGCAAGTGTATTTTGGTGCAAAAATACACTTGCAGAGGAGTGACGTTAACAAAAAAGAGAGTGACAAAATAAGCAGCCTAATAGATTTTAAAAATACATTTGCAGGAAAGTGGTGTTAACAAAAAAAGGAAGTGGCAAAATCAGTAGCCTAATAGATTTTACTTGGTTTTGTTTGTTAAGATGATACAGAGACGGGAGCGTTGGTTCCTATCATATAATACCTAAAAAAAACAAGATTTAAAATATTTCGATCATGAGACTTGACAACTTGTGAAGTTGCGGAAGGATCGCGCTTGTGCATGCAAGTATGTCGGGCACAAACGTGTGCGTCTGTAGCAATGATTGCAGCTTCACCACATCCTGAAACTATTTCGATTTGAACATTGAAGCAGGGATTGTTTCATTTGTTTGTAATATCCTTGAGCATTCCGAAATCATAAGTAATTAGCAGTTACTTCCTACATTTTTTGCTTTCTTCAGAAATTTAGAAGTTGTTTCATCCGTCTCTGGGGGTTGCATAGGTTGCATTTGTCCTGATACTATCATTCATCTATCACGCCTACCATGCCAACCCTTAGGATTTACACCTTCAATTAATTGTCTTTATCTTAGAAAGCAAACTTTTGAACGTGTTTGCTCCAACTTTTTTAAGTTTTAATTCTATTGGCATTATGGATTTATTAATCCTTGTCACATTCGTGTGGGCCGAATTGTTCTTGACACCACTAAATTATAAATTGGGGAGAGGGAGAGGGAGAGGGAGAGGGAGAGGGAGAGACCACCATATATCTCTAATTGATCACTGAGGCCGCCCAGTGTCTGAATCCATGAACTAACTTGCCTTGCTTGACAATGTGTTTCTTAAAACTACCCACCTTTTTGTCATTATGGTTTGGTTTTGTACGAGTACACTTCATTCAACCTTCATTTGGAATGGGTCACTATTTATGACCAAAATGGTGAGTATATATAGTTGTCGGCCATTCATATTGAAAGCATACAAAACCTAATTCTACAAACACTAGACAGGGAATGGACAACAATTTCAAGATTGGTTGGTAGAACTTGCTGTGGTGGATATAAATTTGCAGAGGGGAGTTAAATGAAATTTGGTATAATGTCAAGGATTGGCCTAAAGGTCAAGGCTAGGCTGGAGACTTAAATGTTTGCTTCCTCATAAGATCCTAATTTGAAACCTCTCAATTAAATGTTATCAACTCCTTTGGGGACCACTCTATACAGAACTTTGCTCTATCTTTAAGAGGGACCTCGTAAGTGGGCGATGCGATTAGCCCCCCACAATATGATAAGATAATCGTAAAACTGAAATTAGAATTTGAAGAGATTTAAATGCAATAGTTAATTATTCGGAGGGTCCAAATGCTAAATATTTGTAAATATTGAAGAATATAAGGGGGTCAATTTAAAAATTCTCAAGATTTGGAAGGGTCGCCGCCCCAACTGCACCCCTATGTCAGTCCCTGTATGTATGCATGAGGTGTGAGTTGCCTTGTCCAAGAACAATTTTTGTTTCGTCCTTTTTTTTAATTTTTTTTCATAAATATGATTCTTTGTGATATTCCCAATATTAATAAAAAAAATCAAGTAAAAAGCAAAAAAAGTTTGTTTGGCAGCTGCTGATTTATTTGACTGCTTATTAAAGATACCCATAACACATAACCAACTTGGAAATAGGTACGTAATTGGTAGCCCAACGATTTTGCTTATTACTTGTATTTAAACCATAACTAGATAAGCAGTGTAAGAAGCAAATAAGAAATATATAACCTTTTCACATGTTCCTCTGAAAAGTTAAGCTAAGAGGTAATTTTTTCAATTGACATAAATAATTCTTTGGTTTTGGAAGCTATGGCAACTGGTGAAGGCCTAAAATTTGCTTTGGAACTAGGGTTTTAAGATATATTATCCGCTTGGTTTAATTTTTTGAGAGTAATTTTTAACTCTCAGCACACCTTCCAACAAATCTTTCTTTCTATCTCTCTCGACTCATTACCACTCAACTCTCAAAAATAATTTTCTAAGATGTAAACCAAACAAAGTGCTACGATTGAGGGACAGAGGGAGATGCTCAAAAGTCCGACCCAAACCGATGCTGCGGTTTTGGTGACTAATATATAGAAATTGCAGAGTAACTAAGGACTTGCAAGTTCAATTTTGATCGAAGAACTACAATTGGTGTTTCGCATTGCTTGGCAAAGTGAGTGGTGAGAGGTTTAATTTGGTTCATCTACTTGGGAGGCCTACCATCCTTTATGGCAGTTTTACAGAAGGGCTGTTAGGTTTAATTTATTTTGTTATTTCATGTATTATTTTTTTTAACATCAATAAGAAATTTATGTACCATTTTGACCAAAAAAGAGTTGCCAAGTATTAGAAGAAAAATTATTCAGTGCTTTTGCGACAATGCCATGTGGTGCCTCAAGTCAAGTCATTCTCTTCTACCATGGCACAATGGTACTGAGTACTTACTCAAGATTATTGTATGAATCTCACATCAATGGGTCGCATTGGAGAGGCCATGTATTAGAATTGCAAAATTCAAATGATTAATAGAACCCCATAATTAAAGCTTTAGTAGCTTTGCACATGCATGCATGTTGGAATAGAAGAATGCGCAATAAGGACAATCACAAACAAGTATGAGCTAGAGATACTCCCTCTATGAACACACAATAATGAGATAAATCTCGTTTTTCATTAATCAATAAACAACCAAATTTTAATGTCACCGTACAACTTATTTTATACTAGAAAACTACGATTGAAAAAGAACGAGCAAAACAGGAAGCTGATCTCGATGAACCGCTAATTGACTTAATAATTACCAAAATCAAAAGATTTGAGATATTCTCAAATCTGAAGGCTAGAGAATAAAAGAAAACTTGCCAAAACAAATGACACTTAAAGCGGAATATTCACAAATAATTTATAACCAAAATAATAAAACTAGATATCTATTTCTTAAATAATACTATAAACCTTTTCCATTCTGCATCAATAACTCACCACCCATTCATATTTCACCCTTTTCTGTAAAGTGGATTAAGCTGATGGATAAATGATACTATAAATAAACATACTGAGAACAAGTACTCGAAAGAAGATAAAGACGAACTTGCGTTTGCAACATAGTAGAGTTCAATTTCCCCTGGAGGCAAATCATGATTTAAGTGGAGGGCCATGACTGTAATACCTGTCTCGGATATTTAGCTATTTTAATTCACATTTTTAATTTTAATATGTGAAATTGGGATTGATTTGTAGGAGGTGGAACTTACGGGTGGTTTTATGTGGTTTAGAAGTGGAGCATAAGTTGCCTATGGTTTCCCCTGCATGTGATTATTTTCCTTAGGTGTTATCAAAATATCCTAGGAGAAATATTTTCCCATTCCCATCTTGTTCCAACGTGGAGAGAGAGAGAGAGAGAGAGAGAGAGAGAGAGAGAGAGAGAGAGAGAGAGAGAGAGAGAGAGAGAGAGAGAGAGAAGAAGAAGAAGAAGAAGAAGAAGAAGAAGAAGAAAGGGAAAACTTCTATGAGTGATCTTGCTTGGTTGAATTGAAGATTTAACTATGTAACTCATGCTCCTTATGCTTGGGTTCATGTTCTTTTATGTTGAATTTCATGTTTTGGAGGCCGAATTCATACCTAGAATAGTAGGGTTGGAGTTGATTAAGGTATGTGTTGGAGTTCTTAGAGAAATCAAGAACCTAGACTTGAATCTCATGAGTTTGATGCTTAGAACATGAATTGATTCTTGTATTTAATAGTTCTTGCGATGCCCTTTGTTACATATGAGTTTGAGCATGATTTGGTGTGGTTTTGATGAGTTTTAGATGTGATTTGAGTAAAGAAATGATTGAAAGTCGGAGAAGAACAAGCTGAATTTTCGTTGAAAACCTAGGTGGTACCAGTACCAAGTTTGGGGTGGTACCGGTACCCAAATCTCTGGATTTTGGTTTTGCCTAGTTCGTACCGGTACCAAATTTTTGGTGGTACCACTACCAGTCAAACAGGTGAACTTCGAACAAGCATAACTTTTTCATCTGAACTCCGTTTTGGGCAAATTTTATATCGAAATTGATGTACTAAAAACGTACTTTTTAATGGTGGTGGTTTCATGACCTAATTCTAATCCTAAAAGAAGAAATGGTCAGAATACGGTGGAATAGTTATTGAATTCTTTACCGATTTTGGAGTTATGTTATGATTAAGTGCTATGCTTGCTTGGGGACACTTAGAGGTCTTTGAGATGATATGTTTATGTTCGTTGAACATCGTTTAATACTTTGTTTGCTCTATAACTTGATATCAAATGGTTGTAAAATGGATTAGGGGATGTTTGGTGGCCTTGTTAACCTTTGGGCATGCGTTAACATGATAAAAGTGTTATGGGGTGTAATCATATATTTATTTAAACATTCCAAGGGATTCATATGCTGATATGGTTAGCTTGTGGCTAGGTAACAAGCCGGTCAAATGGGAGGTGCCAAAACCGTAAGGTTGGTGTATTTTGGTCAATTCAAAGGTGAGTGTATTTGATATGGTTCTTCTCAATATGAAATTGTTGTGGTGGTAAATATATATCTTGCTAATTGTGGTTTAGCTTTCAATATGATTATCTTTAATAAGATAATATTGTGGAGGTGATTGTATATCAATGATATCATGCTAGTCGGTGATAGCTACTTATATGGATGTATGTGATGGAGTTTGTATATCATGCTAATCGAGATTTAGCTATTGATATGCATGCATGATGATATGCATGCCTGTTGATTATGCATGTTTGGTGAATATACATGCTTGTTGTGTGTTTGATTATATCCGCGAAAGGATTGTGGAGTGAGTCATGCCATATCGTATGTCATTCCGTCTAATTATTGGAGGTTGGGAGCATGGTTTGCGGGACACAATGCCTTAGGTACATAAGATATGGCAGACGTGCCACTGCATATTGAGTGATTTACATTCACACTTGTATTCCTTGGATTATATACATGTGGTTGTTCATTGATTATTATTGTGTATTTGGAGGATATGTTGGTTATAACTATTGTATTCAATTGAGTACTTTAGTTATGTTAGTGATTCATGTTCATGATCATGTGGATATTCCTTCAAGTATTGTGATATTTTATCGAGCACTTCTATGTCTCACACACTCAGGTTTTCCTTTTTGGAGTGCCAGATAGTAGGTGGTTTAGAGCGGGTCCACTACCGGTTAATGTGTTGGGGTGTATTTGGATTAGCTTCGAGTGTTGTTGATGAACGAGCTGGTTTATAGATAATGAATCTAGAAGTTGAAGTTGATTTTGTATATATTGTAACTAAGGGATTTTGAATGTTTAAGTTATATGGGTTTCATATAAGTTGTTCAGTTGCTGAGGACCTGAGGTTCTGTAATAGTAAGATGTGATTCGCGTTAGTTATGCGAGGTTGTGGTTGGTTAGTCGATACGTTGACACTTTTAAGTTTTAAGATGATAAGTCTTGCGCTGAGTGTTTATTCTATTTATTGTGGAGTGTGATTTGGTCTTGTGTGGAATGCCACGTGGTCTTACTGACTTGGGCCTATCTTGGGTGCCGTTTGCGGGGCGGGGCATGACAATGGCTGTGGATTGTTGTGCTAGTCTTTCCCGAAATTTGGATTGCGCAGTTGGATCAAATAGTGACTCAACTGCAGGGTTGCTCCTTGGTTAAAAAAAAAAAAAGAAAGATAATAGGAGAAATCATAAAAGGAAATGTACAAACTTTATACCTTATCCAAATATGAAAAGGCCAAGTAACAAATCTTTTTCAATTTTTTTTTTCCTCAATCTTTTTCATTTGTCTCACTATTTTTCATTTCAAAACGAGGGTTTAGTCACATGTTTTGCACTGTACGTTGCTCTGTTTTGGAACTTAGCATATTTCGAACCCAGATCCTCTGTAACTATTTTTTCTCTAAAGATCTTGTGGGTACCGGGCACGTGCCTCCAGGGGCCCTTTAATGGGTCCACCCCTGCCTCCAAGTGTTACCAACTATTAAGGGGCCGATTTATACAAGAGTTTGTCCGGGCTTAAATTGAGCCCCTTTTAGTGCGGATAGTGGGATCGGTTCACAAAATTAGTCAAAGAACACATAAGTTGGCCCGAATACATGCATGATGAGTTTACCAATAATTTCATTTTCAAAAAATTCAATATGATACTCCCTCCGTCCTTTTTTAAGTGTCTTACTTCGTAACTCTAACTTATTAAAAAAATATCATCATTACACTTTTCACATCAACTTTTTTCTCCACTTTCCCTACTTACCCATCATCATTACACTTTTACTCACTAACTTTTCAAAATAAAATCTACTTTTAGGGATAAAATAGACAATACACCAACTTTTACCTCCCTAACTTTACAAAATGGACACTTATTAAGGGACAGCCTAAAATGGAATACTAGACACAAAAAAGAGACGGAGGGAGTAGTTTTTTTTTTTTTGCCAATATTATATACATCAGAGGGGATTAATATTGTATACATTAGAGGGGGTTAATAGTAGGGGTGTGCAAAAAATCTGCGGACCCAACCCAAGCCGAAGGGTCTCGGACGGGATCGAACATGTGGTTTGGACGGGTGCGGGTTTAATTTATGTTAAAAATCAGATTTTGATTCGAGGTTTGGGTGGTGCGTTCCTTACCCGTCGGGTCAGACCCGACCCGACCGATCCATAAACCCCAATTCAATTTTTGCTGTAACCCAACCCAACCCGAAGTAAAGAATCGGGCTTAAGGACAGTTCTTACCACCTATGCGGTTCGGTTGCGGGCCTAAATATTCTTACCCGACATGGTCCGATCGGGGTTCGGGTCAAAACCGACCTGCCCCAACCCACACACACCCCTAGTTAACAGGGTGTTAGTATATTGATTCGCAGAGGGTTCAAAAACTGTCCATAACTCTGAACCCTAAAGCGCCACTCGCATGGCTCCAACCATGGTAGTTTAGTTGTTTTTTTGAACAGTGGTAGTTTAGTTGTTGGAGATTATATATTAGTATTTAATTTTTTTTATTTTTAACTTGGTTCTTAATTTGGTGATTATGGCACAGTCGGTCAAAATAAATGTCGACAAAATAATTTTCTAGACCAAGATTTTTACTTTCCCATAAAGACAAAGTTTTGGAGAATGGGACTTGGATTTTATCTCCAACGACCCTGGAATATGCTCCACGTATATACTGACTTGTCTTCTCTCTTTTGACACAGATAGTAGTAAGCCTCCTCTAGCCTACATTTGACGATATTTTGGCCAGGGACGGCTGACCCATATTTGAGGGGGTACGTTTGAACCCCTGGATTCGAAAAATATACAACTACAATTTTGTATTTCTTTTTAGTTTTTACATATAATTTGACTTTTTTATATACTTTTTCATATTATCGGCACTAAATAGTTCGTGAGTAGTCAAAGTAAAAACAAACTTCACTTAAATGCGCACAATTTATTTTCAATCATAATAAAAAATTTCATTTTATATACTGCTTTGTATACAAAAAACTTTTGTCACCAAGTTTCGTTGCCCAATCTTTCTCGCAAAAGAACTTCCAGGTTTAACATTCTGGCTTTCGTTGCTAAAAGCAACCAAAACAAAAAAGAATTTTCGCGAAATCAAGACCTCCCGTTTCAAAACAACTCCTCCCATCACTTAGCCACTTGACATTTCGTTTCGAATATTGCAAAACAAATATATATTGATATTTTTTCAAAACTTCCAAGTTGACCTATGTATAATATATATGTTATTCACATATTTTAAATAATATATATATTTTGAATATAAAAAATTAATTAATTCTAGAATTGGCAATGAAATAATAATTTCGTTGCCAATGAGCAGCATTTGGCAAGGAAATATTGAATGGAGAGAAATATTTTGCAAAAAAGTGTTTCTCAATAGAAAAGTTGAAGATATGGTCTTACAACTTTCCTGGTAATTAAACATATAAAAAGTTACAGGAAAGTTAATTTTTTCATACTTTCTGTGTAACTAAACGGCGCCTAAAAAGAACGTGTGCTTCATTCTCATAAAACAAAAACACAAGAAATGTGTACTCTTCTCTCTCTCTCTGTCTCTGTGTGAAAAGGTGGGTGAATCCCAGAGAATCAGACTAACGAAAAAAACAGATAGTCAATCTTTGCTTCTCTTCACAGTCACTAAGGGAAGAAAATCTCTAATTAGTATCACCTAATTTCTTCACATCTGGTACTCCTTTGTTGTGAAGCATTTTATTGGGATTTGTCTCACATCGGTTAATTTTCTCCGATAAAATTAGTATATGAGCTTGGGCGATCTCTTCATTCTTTGCCAATTGGTTTGGAGTTTGATGCTTTAACATGGTATGTATCAGAACTAGATTTTCGGAGGCTTTTCCCCTTTGTTTGTGCCATAGTTGCACTTTATTTCATTGTGATCCATGTGTTCTGGATCTTTTGTTGACCTCTCAACGTGTGAGTCAGGAGTCGCACGTACATGTGGGGGAGTATTGGGATTTGTCCCACATCGGTTAATTATCTCCGATAAAACTAGTATATGAGCTTGAGCGGTTTCTCCACTTTTTGCCAATTGATTTGGAATTGGATGCTTTTAACACATTTGGTACTTCCTTGTGGTGAATTAATGTTCAACTTTGAATCTATGCTTTCCTACCTGCTGTGGCAATGGCGACATGATATGAGGAATGAGGATTAAAGCCTAAACACAATGTGAAGTATGTTACCTTCTTTTGTTTTTGAAAGTGGAAAAGTACTTACGTAATCCCTTTTGGTCTTTTTGGTGTGTGTAAGCTGGAAATGCACTTCATAAAATTCAGTTTTTGTACGTTTAGACATACATGCGTGTTGCTAATATTAATATATAATAATGTTATTTTGTTGTTAATTTATGAATACACGTGATTTGGTCCTCCTTATCGAGAATCATGCGTCCGTCACTGCTTGAAAATAGCACTACTGATCACATTTCCATCCCACCTTAATATGGTATTTCTATTCTAGTTTATGTCCGTCCTCATTTCTAGTTACTCAATGTGGAGAGCATAAAAGGTCAAAATAAAATGCAATCTATTTGTTTTACATAAAGAAAATATTTATTAACGTCATATATTTTGAACCTTCTTTTTCTTTTCTTTTTTCTTGTATACGACTCAAAACTTAGTGGTTGGCTTATTTTTTCCATGAGCTTGGCTTGAATGATTAGCACACTCAAACAAATACTAGACACATTAGTGGGCCAGGTTCCATATTCTGCTCTACAACTGTTTTTGATTATCCTCAGGCATCTCGACTCCTTGAATCATTGGAAGCATATTCTTGACTCCTTGAATCATTGGAAGCATGTTGATTTTGTTCTCAGTACTCATCCTGTAACTCAGGACATATAAAAAAATGAAGATACTTACACAGAAAGAAAATTCAACTAAGTCATTTATAAAAAAGAAGTCAAAACAGACTCAATACCCATGCCTATGGCACTCCTATATTTTTGTCACGGCTCTTCCAAATTTTGGGTGTATTGGTTAGCCAACTATAAAATGAGTCATCCAAGCTGCCAAAAATTTGGGGTGTCCTATCACGTGGGTAAAAGTAATAATTTTGTATTCATTTTGATGACATAATCGTTCATTTTTATATGGAATGAATTTGCAACAATTTATTAGCCATTAATCAATCATTTAACAGGGTAGATTGTACTGATGCACGGACCTTATTAGCAGATAAGGCCAAAATTGCCTCATAGCAGATAGCCTCGTAGGAGGTAATTGTACACTGTTGGTTATAGGTAAGATTGAAAAACCGTTACTTGTTAGTTCGGCAAACGGTACACAAAAAACAAAAGAGACCAAAGCCTTGCTAGTGCTCTTGGCAAACAAAACAAACAAACAAAGTGCTCTGTCTCATTTTGATGACATAATAGTTCATTTTTAATTTATATGAAATGAATTTGCAACAGTTTATTAACCATTAATCAATCATTTAAAGGGAAAGATTGTATTGATGCACGGATTTTATTATATCGATTATACCAACAATCTTACAATCAACTACAAAGAACGGAAAAGAACCAAATATTGTATTTGAATAATTGAATACTTCAATTTTTATTTAGAGTTTAAAAAAATGTTTAGTTTGCAGGGGCGATCAATAGGATTATTGGTGTTACGGGGGAATACGTGTTGTCGTCCCCTATTTGAAAAGAACCTATACGCAGTGTGTTTTTGCAACATTGAGAGACCGACATCTCAAACTAAAAAAATAAGAAACTGTGAGAAAAAATTGAGAGACCCACATCTCAAACCCAAAAAATAAGAAACCGTGAGAAAAAATATAGAGACCACCAATGAAAAAAAAAATCTACAAACCACTTACCTCAATTCTTGCAGTATTGGAAGTAGACTTACGCGATTTTCGGTGAGGGGTGGTATTGAACTGAGAGAGGAAAGAGGGAGAGAGTAAAGGAGAATTATTGTATCCTTTAACTTCTGGGAGGGAGAGAACAGATTAATTAGAAAGGAAAGGCTAACCTTGCCTTTTAAGGATACGATATGTACGTAGGTAGATCAGAAAGGAGAATTATTGTATCCTTTTAAAGTTGTGTATTGTTTCCTTTCACTACATAAAAAGTGAGGTTTCCATTTAATTGTTGGGTTCTTAAAATGGAAATGACATAATTTTGGTTCTTTCGGCTAGGAAATGGCAGAATTGTAGTAACATTTTTCAACAATCAAAACAAACCAATCTCTTTCGCATTTTTCAACTGTCGGATCATTTGTTTGGTAGGCTTTCAAAATCTCCAAGGCAATTTACATTTCCATTTATAAATGATGCACTTACTCACAGAACCATCCGTTTTTTACCAAAATGGTTTGCACCGTTTCCTCTAATTACGATATTTACCGGGCATATATTATAGGTTCAGATTTTCATCCATTTTATTCGTTGAACAATTTCATTTTATACTTATTCCTCTAATTCCGTTTTAGCGCATATCCTTTTTCTTTTCTGTGTGAATCAGTTGCCTTATCTTTTCTCTTGCCTTTTGTGTGTGTTGGATATTATTGGTGGTTCACTATTGGGCATCTCCTCGACAACTCAATTCTATTCGCAAAAGAACAAAAAAGAAAGAAAGAAAGAGAGAGAGAGCAAGAGTAAACAAAAACAAAAGAGGAAATAGAGAGTGAACCGTGCGTTGGGGATAAACCAAAAGAAAATAATGGAATACATATGCAGATAAAACAATAGAACCTCTCACCTCAATTCTTGTAGTCTCGGAGGCAGAGTAAGGGAGGAGAGAGGGAGAGAGTAAAGAAGAATAATATTATCCTTTTAACTTTTTGAAAGGATATGTGTGGGTTTACCATAAAATTCGGAAATTAGAAAGGATATATGTGCAATTTACATTTCCTTTCATATACTTATTCCTCTAATTCCGTTTTGTACCATGCAGATTTTAAGGGATTTTAAAATCTCTTGTGCAATTTGCATTTCCTTCTATATATAGATTCCTCTAATTCCGTTTTTTACCAACATGGTTTGCACGGGATAGATGGGTTCAAATTTTCATTCCTTTTATTCCTTTAATAATTCCGTTTTTTAATTATTCCTCTAATTCTATATCAGTAAAATATTTAAGACTAAAAAGGAATATAGAATGGAGGATGGAGATTTATGCAGAAGGAGAGAATAAATCATAAGCATTGGTTGTTTTTTTGGATTCAAACGCTTTCTTGAGGATGGGCCACTTTTTGGAATGTTTTGTGTTTGGCAGCCTAGTTGGGTTTTATCTCGTCAATCTAAGCTGTCTAAAGTCGCATCGGATGGCTCGGATGTGTTGAACGGACACCGCATGGTATCCACTCGGCACTGAAGAATTTCTCCTTTGTATGCCAAGAATGCCCTTTCTTTCTTAGCAGTTTAAAGATTCGGCATGGTATCCACTCGGATGTTTTTGTATTGAAAGGGCTGCAATATTCTTTGGGTTATTTGCAAGGACACCCCTTTAACTATCACGTTTTGTCAACTTGACTCACTCATGTCTAAAACTCATCAACTTGAACACCCCCACCCCCCCACCAAAACTCATCAACTACACCCCCTTCCATACTTTCCGTTAAAAACTTGGACGGAAACAGTCGAAAAGACTAAGTTGCTCTTTTGTCTGTGAAAGAAAGAAATAGGGTTTAAAGGAACAACACAACACACGCCTCCTCTCCTCCTCTTCCCCCTCTCTCCTCTATCTCTCTCTTCAATCGACATGGCCCAGAAAATCAAAACCCTAGAACCCAACTAAGAACGTCAAATCCATCACATTCGAAACCCTCAATCAAGTCGTTCAAATAAGTTCGAAACCCAGCAACAGAGCACGAGTATGAGTTCATCTTCTCTTCAAGCTTCTCTTTAAGCATTGGAAACCCTCTGCTTGTTCAAGACCATAAGTTGTGTAAGTTGTAAGTTCAAACTTTAGGCTATTAAAATCATACTTTTGGGACTGTAAATGTATGATTGAGAACCCTAAAACTTAGATTGAAGCTTCTAAATGTTGTACCAAGAAAATATGAGATTTAGGGCTATAAAATACTAAGAATTTTGGGGATCTGTTCTAGGGATTTAGGGCTATAAAAAAATACAAGATTTTACTAAAATACGCCATTGAAGTGACCTGTTTAAGATTAGGGGTATTAAAAATTGGGGATTTTTGTATTTTTCCTAAGCAACTTGAATAAAATATGCACTTTTCATAGATTTTCAGCAAAATATTTGGTCCTTTCCTGAAGTTCCATATTTAAGTCCCAGATTTAGTGGTCTCTCTTTTTATGCTTTCCATGTGTTCTTTATAAGTTTTAGTTAACATTTTTAGCAGTTTAAAGATTTGGCTAATAATTACTAGGATCTTGTCGTGTATGTTTTAGTCTTGAAAGGGCTACATTATTCTCTGGGTTATTTGTAAGGACACCTCTTTAATTATCACATTTTGTCAACTTGACTCCCTCATGTTTAAAACTCATCAACTTGAAACACCCCCCCCCATCAACTACACCTCCTCCCATAATTTTCGTTAAAAACTTGGACGAAAACAGTTGAAAAGGCTAAGTTGCTCTTTTGTTTGTGAAAGAAAGAAATAGGGTTTGGGGGAATAACACAACACACGCCTCCTCTCCTCCTCTTCCCCCTCTCTCCTCTGTCTCTTTCTTCAATTAACATGGCCCAGAAAATCGAAACCTTAGAACCCAACTAAGAACGTCAAATCTATCACGTTCGAAACCCTCAATCAAGTCGTTCAAATAAGTTCAAAACCCAGCAACAGAGCACGAATATGAGTTCATCTTCTCTTCAAGCTTCTCTTTAAGCATTGGAAACCCTCTGTTCGTTCAAAACCATAAGTTGTGTAAGTTGTAAGTTCAAACTCTAGGCTATTTAAATCATACTTTTTGGGACTGTAAATGTATGATTGAGAACCCTAAAACTTAGATTGAAGCTTCTAAATGTTGTACCAAGAAAATACGAGATTTAGGGCTATAAAATACTAAGAATTTTGGGGATCTGTTCTAGGGATTTAGGGCTATAAAAAATACGAGATTTTACTTAAATACGCCATTGAAGTGATCTATTTAAGATTAGGGGTATTAAAAATTGGTGATTTTTGTATTTTTTCTAAGCAACTTGAATAAAATATGCACTTTTCATAGATTTTCAGTAAAATATTTGGCCCTTTCCTGAAGTTCCATATTTAAGTCCCAGATTTAGTGGTCTCTCTTTTTATGCCTTCTATGTGTTCTTTATAAGTTTTAGTTGACATTCTGTTAATTTATAAATGTTTGTATGCTTTTTATGAGTTTTTTCAGTTCATTAATCCTCTGATTAATAAAGCGTGTTTGTATGGTTTTCATGAAAATTTTCATTCCATAGGAAAAATTTTTATTATAACTCTTTTGCTAGCCATATTTTAAGTATCGTATGCTTTCCATGAGAAGAGGAAAAAAAGAAGAGAAAAATCTACGAGGTTTCTTCTTAGACTTGGATTGAAGCCTAATTTGGTAAGTACATGCATAGAGGGGTAAAATTTCTTGTTCTTGATGTTCAATTTTTGCTTGAAGTGCTGAATCTAAGTGGGTTTAGGGTTGAGATTTAAGTTTGTGTTAAAGACGTACCCATGAACCTCGTTTAAATTCCTAGAAATTGACATGTTTAAAGTTTGTGTAATTCATGAATTTGGTATATTTGAGATAGTCCATGAGTATGTTCAAGTTTACTTATGTTTTGTGAAGTTTTTTGTATGAGTTTTGATGTGAATTTTAGGGTTTTACTTTAGAAATTCGTACAGCTTATGGGTAGGCAATTTAGAGCTTCAACAGAATTGAATCTATCATGTTCTTGAGGAATTTTTCTCACCAACATCCTGACCTTAATATTTTTTGATATTTTTATTGAAGATACCTATATGTGTCTATTTTATTGTGTAAAATTTTCGGAACCTAATTCAAAATGTGGAAGGAGTTAAAATTCGTTAACCGACCTACTATTGTGGTATTTGCAGTGCTGACATCATCGTCGCACTTTATGGAAACGGTCATATTTTTTAGCTCGAGTAACAAAATCGCGAACCGTTTTCTGATTTTGAAACTAGACACATAGACCTTTAAAAATAAATAAAGTTTGTGCCTCAATTATTCTTGAGGAAAATCAGTTTTTAGTTTGAAATAGCTAGAGCTACAGTTTTTGCAACTGTTCTCACTATGCTAGTTTTCTGACTTCTTTAATTGTTCTCCAATGTGTTTAGGACCTCACTTAAGTTATATTTATGCACGTTTAGCAATTTCTAATTGTGTTTCCATTCCTAATTGTTATAGGAAATTCGTGTAACGCCCTGAATTTTGGGTACGTTAAATAGACAATTTTATTGGAAACTTCAAAATAAAGCCTGGCTCATTATTACATCACAACCTCCATAAGAGTACTTTTATTATATAAGGGAGGGAAACTATGGTTCCTATCTACAGCTCCATCTGCTCCTCCATCTTAGCCAGCTTCTCGGCTCTGAAAACCTCCAAAATGTAGAGTTCACCTTGCTCATCTACAAGGTCTGACACATTATACCGACGTCACCTCCAATATAACATGTCAGGGTTACAATAGTAACACCATAAGCTACAAAGGCTCAACAGAATAATCCCTTACCCGCTAACCCATAAATTACAAACAATAGGTCATAGAAATAACATGCCACCCAAGAATTTCGAATAGCACATGCATATTCAATAAAGCACTTAACAATGACACAAACACATTTGCTATTCAACTGGCGTTAGTGTCTGTGAAATCAGTGTTTCTCTTATGTAACTCATCGTAGACCGTGTCTCATTTTCCTTTTACCAAATCAACATTTCTAAAACACTTTTTAAACATGTCATGTTACCAATGAGGTTACCATGTTCGGCTCCATTGACAACACACACAATCAGTTACAAAGTTCCGCCACATTGCAGTTTCAAAAATCCATACACACAAATGGGCTACCACGTCCAGCCACATTGCGGTTTTCAAATCTATACATACAATGGGCTACCACGTCCGACCACATTGCTGTTTTCATAATTCATACAATGGGCTACCAAGTTCAGCCACATTGCTGTTTTCATAATTCACATAATGGGCTACCAAGTCCGGCCACATTACGATTTTCTTGGCTCATTTCTGCGGATAACCAAGTCACACCTCTATTGAGACTACCACGTCCAGTCCCATTGGCAACAAACATCACACAATGAGCTACCACGTCCGGCCACATTGCGGTTTCAAAACATTTCTTTTCATTAATCACACCATAGGTGTCATATTTCTAACTTTCTCAATTTTTGTGTCTCGTTTTCATGCAATGATTCTGCGGTAGGACTTTTCACGTAAGTAATCATAAATCATTCATTGTAATCTTGAAACTAAACTAGCAAGATTACTTATCATGCTCATATTATCACATAGTCATGCTCAAACATTTAGCACACAATATAAAACATAGTGTCACAAGGACGAACACCTTTGGAGTGGAAAACCACTTATGCTTTATCACACATCAAACAAGTAATCTAAGTAATCACGTTTACATGCTCATAACCATCCTAAGATCAAAATATGAATACTTTCGATCAAGTTTATATTTTTGAAAATCCGTTCTTTCTTCCTTTTAGGGAAGTTCAAAACAACATATGTTTTTCTGTAAAATAAAGTCGATATATTCAACATACTCCCTTTCCTTTTCAAATTTTAATAAACACCTTTCAAGTTCTCATGCATTTTCACATACAAACAATGTACACATTTCTATATTTAGAGATAGTAAGTACGAGAGAATCTACTTATACTTAGAGTTAGAGTGAAAGGATAATTTATATGATCATACAAATTTTCTATATTTAGGATTAATGAATAAGGGAAACTCTACCGTTCTTCTTGACGGTAGGGCGGCTACGGAAAAGTAAGTCGACTATCGGACGGAGTGACTTCCTATGGTACGCTTCCGGTAGTTTTGAAAGATAAAGGTTTCTCTCGAAACTAGTTCTTGGCTAAACTACTAAACTTTTTGGATCGAGAGAGTAGTCGAGTGGTGGTTTAGTGGCGGCCTTGGATGAGTTTCTTAAAGAACTCAAGAAGACCTCGAGAACAAAGGAATAACAAGTAAGAACACAAGGATTTCTAGAGAGAGAAGTTATAGGGTGAAGGTGTGAGTTGAATGGCAAGTGAGGGGTCCTATTTATAGCAAAACATTGGCTAGATTTGCACCATTGTCTTGTCCAATCAAACCTTACAAGCATGCCAAGCCATTTCAATCCAATTTAGGTGTAAGACTAGGTAATCATGGAGATTTTCTAAGGCTTTAAGGCAATCCTAGGTGATTATAACCTAGGTTGGCAAGTCTTACAATTCTAAGAGGTTAGCTTTCCATGTTTAGCCAATCCTAGGTCTAAGTTGTAGTCAAAATCTATGGTAATTAAGGGCTAGGTTCTAGGATGATTAAAAGCTAGATTGTGTACTTGAAGTGATAGGAATGGGTTGTCATGTAGTAATTAGGCTGAGGCTAAGAGGTAGCTTGTGTGAGTGTACAAACACATGCATACACCTCACTCTCGGCCTCTCCCCTCCCGCCTGCTCTCTCTCTCTCTCTTTCTCTCTCTCTCTCTCTCTCTCTCTCTCTCTTCCTATTTTCCATGTGTCTATATATATATATATGTGTGTGTGTGTGTGTGTGTGTAAGACTAAGTATGTTTAGGTCTAAGTAGCCTTATAAGTCTAAGAGAAAGAGTAATTATAGTTAAGGCTTTCAATCCTATTTTCCGTGTGTGTGTGTGTGTGTGTGTGTGTGTGTAAGACTAAGTATGTTTAGGTCTAAGTAGCCTTATAAGTCTAAGAGAAAGAGTAATGATTATGGTTAAGGCTTTCAATGCTAGTCATTGCCCAATGATTAATACATTTCCTAGAAAGTATATATATACATATATCTATATATATAGCTAGGTATACTTAGGCCTAAGTAGTCCTATTAGGTCTAAGGAAAGATAATGACTAAAGTTAAGCTTTCAAGTGCAAAGCATTGTCCAATGGGTAAGGATTTTTCTAGAAAGTATATCTATGTATATATAGGCTTGCTTATAATAGGTTATGAGGTGTGTGTGTGTGTGTGTGTGTGTCCACACCTAGGGAAAGATCTAGGAAAGCAACTTTGGTGGGTAACTAAGTTTAAGGCTATAATCCTTAGGTTTGCATGCATGACAAACATAATGATTACTACTTTGGTAGCATAATGATGACTTCCTTTGGTCCAAAAGGTTCAAGTAGGGTTGGAAAGGTTCATAAGGTTCATCTAGGGTTAGAAGAATGTAACTAGGTTGAATAAGTACTTAGGTTTCTCTAACTAATTGGTTGGAAACTAATTCTATTTACCAAGTAGGACTTTTAGCCAAGAAATATAATTTAAAGATTTTATTTAACTCGCTAGAATAATATACAAGTGCTTCTACAAGCATACTTGTCTTTGGAAAATGACTAGATTCCCCGGTGCGCAGGGATTTAATTATATAAGTATCAAATCTAATTATGATGGATTATTAAAGTTAAAAGGAAGACTATAAGGCAATTCAAGAATAAGAAATTTTCAAATATTAAAATGAAATTTTTATTTACTAAAAATCGAGATTGTTACAATTCGGGTGGTTCGTAGAACCTAGGTGAGTGATTTAATACCTAAATTACATGATTTTGAACTTGTTTTCCTTAACGAGCTTATTTGAACAAGTTTTATAAATTGTATACTCCATGGAATAACAATGGAATTGAAGGTGGACCTATTTGTGAAATATTTGTGAATCTATTTAATGGCATTTCCAACATCTGGTCTTGCTAGGGAACGGCTTAATAGCTAGCAAGGTTGTTTGAGGTTGGCGTGTCTTTTGGGATAATGCGTAGTGTGGCCGGGTGTTTACTTTTGGGATGTGTTGTATATTTGGAAACTTGTAGAAAGGAAGTTATGCTTTGTAGACATTTAGCTTTGTATATGGTTTGTTTAGCTTTTAAATTTGTAGGTAAGCACAACTCTGAGAGGTTTACCCTTTTGATTTGTAAAACCTATGTAAGACTTTGGTTTGTTATCAATAAAAAGCTGGCTTTTGCTTCCGCCGTTATGTTTTAGTCCCTTTTGATTATCACTTGTTTAGGCGATATTTGATTTGTGATTTGGCCTTGGTGAGAAATCACTAGCATTTGTCATGAGTAAGACCTCTAGGGGCGGGTTGATAAGCGACCAAGATTGTATAATCTTGGAGCTTAAAGTCCTCCACTTTGTAGTGTTTTTGCATATAAGTTATCGTTTTTATTTGATATTGCACGAAAGGTTGCTTTTTGATAGTTTTAGGTAAAACATGGAACTAAGGCGGTTTTTGTCGCCATGGATCGCTTTTGGAAGCATCCGACTATTCAAGGCCGCTTGGCGGCTCCCCACCAAGTCTTGTCGGATGATTAACCGTGTGGAGAGAACGTGTCGGGACATCGTCGGGCCATTCAGATCAAGGCGAGGCCAAAATCAGGAATCTGCCAACCCAGTACCAGCACTGGGATTTGGCCAGTATCGGTACCCACTCTCCAGAAGTTGTATTTTGGCAGCCAATTGAAAACCCAATATCGGTACTGGGAGTTGGCCAGTACCAGTATTGCCTGCAGAAAATATCTACATTTGTGTTTACTTTTCCAACTTTCCATTTATGGAATTCTTGCCACTTTTGGCATGTTTTTTGATATTTTTTAGAGAGAAAGGTGTTTTAGTATAAATACCCCTCGCCTCCCTTTATATAGATCTCTCTTTTCATTACACTTTAAGTCTTTACTTTTCCTAGCAACCTCCATTAATGTCCTTAAGTTTTCCTAGCTAATTTCTTCAAGAACTCAAGTAAGCAAAATTGTTGTTTGTTATTTTCTTGTTTATTAAAGTTGCTTGTATAGACTAGATCCTTATTAATATCAAGTTTATTTCCATTTTTATCGGTTAAATCTAATGCCTCAATTTCCTAGCATGCTTTACTCTTGTTTAATGGTTGAGTAGTCACTTAGGTTTGGTCATGGGGTGATATCTTCCACAAGGCTTAGCTGTTTTAATGGTTCTTCTTTGACTTGATCATGATTTTAGTAAGGAGAAGGCTTAATCTCTAATTGTCAGCCAAACCAAAGGGCTAATAACTTCTTTGATCGTGTGTTGCCCGGAGTTTTAACCTTCAGCTTGCACATGGGGCTTGGGGCTTCTAACGCTCCCGGCGCTTGAGTTAAATGTTTTCTAAATGAGATTAAGTCATTTCCGAGCTAAAAAATCATGATTACTTTCGGCTTTTAAAGTCGAGTGCTTTAGCTTCATGCTTGTCTATGTCTTAAGCTTGAGTTATTAGAAAGAACAGTTAAATTGGCTAAGTCATCGGGTGGTTTAATTCCCTAGACCTTGCCGCTTATTTTAACCAAGTACAAACTGCTTTTCTAGTCTTTTTACTTAGCATTTCAACCGTTTAAAGCAAAACCAAGTTGGCCGTCTTAAATGCTGAAATCCACCATATAAAACTTACGATCCGATTAAGCTATCTCTGATTCCCTATGGTACGATCCCGGTCTTATCGGTTTATTATGCTACCGACAATCTAGCCCTACGCTTAGGGTTTTCCAACCTTATTTGAAGGCGATGTTGTGGTGCTAAGCACAGGTCAGGGTTATGATAGATTTGGTAGCCATTTTTTAATATAACCTCATGGATTTAGTTTACTTTATAGTCCATGACATATTTATAAACTTTCATTACATTGTGTGAATGTAGGAATGGAGGAGATCCACTAGGATAGGGAATGCAATTTTTTGGAGTCAGGCATCAATTTCATCTACTGCATCATGTGCTAATGGTAGTGGAAGTGGCAATGCCACAATGCCAACCACTCCAATCCCTAGGCTGGACTCCAAATGAGCAACTTCAATCCCAAGTTCAGCACAGAAATCTGCCATTTGAATATGGTTTAGGGCATGGTTTAGGATAATGACCAATATGTAATGGATTTGTAGTACCTAATGGAACAAGAACTTTATCTTTTGTTGGTTCCTAGTATTGAATATATTATTTTTGTGCTTTCCAGTTCTTTAGCTGGATTGGCAGTAGTTTGGTTATGTGTAATATCGGTTGACAAACAATGTTATCTTTTGAATTATGTGACTAGAATCTAAAAACTGGGTTTGGTTTGTTAAACAATCAATACTGAATGTAATATTTTGGAGTCAATGGAAACTTGTTTCATGGTCTTGTTTCTGGGCTGTGAGTGGATTGTGGAAATATGGTTTGCCATGTTTTGGTGTGTATGCAATGAAGCTATTTTTTACATTTCTGGGTTGTATTATTGATAGATGTAATGGTTTTCCAAGTATATGGATAGTCTGGGGTGATTGGAAGTGGGAAGTGTGTGGAATCCAAAATCGGGGAGAGAGAGAGAGAGAGAATCTGGGTCTCGGTTGGTCTGGGCATTGCAGTAGGGGGGTTGTGAGGAGGAGGAGGAGGAGAAGAAAATCTGGGAGGAGGAGAGAAGAGTTCAGAAAGAGGGGAGAATAAGAAGTGGAAGAAAAAAAGATTTTTTTCGGTAATATAAGGTTTGGGGAAGGGTTTTAATTTCCCCCCCCCCCGCCGGTTTTTAATTCCCACAGAAGGGAAGGGCATTTTTGGGTTTGAAAATATTATTCCGTTAAAATTATTGACAGATGTTAACAGATTTGGCCAAATTTGGACGGAAGGGGTGTAGTTGATAAGTTTTGATAGTTGGGGGGTCAAGTTGATGAGTTTTAAACATGAGGGGATCAAATTGATCAAACGTGATAGCTAAAGGGGCGTCCTTGCAATTAACCCTTATTCTCTCTCTCTCTCTCTCTCTCTCTAAAGTTGTACCACACGTGAGTGGGTACCAAAAAGAAGCCCATGTTCACTTTAATTCAAATTAAAAATGATACTCACCCACTAATTTAAACAAAGCAACCCACCTTTTACTTCCCTACCCACATTTCCTACTTGTATTTATTCACAATTACTCCCTGCGGGACTCCCTGCGGGGAGGACTCTGTCGGGACCCGTGGAATGGAAAGCTTTGGAGACCCAAACCTAAACTTCTTTCTGCTCAGCTCTACCCAAAAACTCAGACCCCATTCATTTACCCAGAACAACTTACGGTGGCCATTATTCACCCCAGGCTCCACCTGCTATTTGATATGGAAGTTACGGAATGACATGTCGGCGATGTCGCGGGTTAGTAGCGCACATCGGTCGAGTCCTTCTCAATATCACGGTTACAACTGTTCATTCTATAGAATCACTTGTTTTACCGTTTGAGATCTCAACATCATGGTTACATTTTCAGCGACCTCCATAAAATGAACAATTCACCTCATGATGATAAAATCTTGAATGATCCCATTTAGGCGCACTACGACGACTACAAGTGTGCGACGACTACAAGTAGGGACAGAGCCAGGATTTTGTAAATGCGGGGACAGGACTATGAGCAACAAAACTTTGAAATTTCAAGATTCGGAAATCTAATAGTTCGTTTAATTTAAATTTTGAGGGAGGTTTTTTTTAGAGAGAAATAGTAAGAGAAATAAGATTAATAATTGAAGAAAAAACTTATGGGAGACCATGAGCAAAGAGAAAAATTGGGTTTTGGAATCCAAAACGAACACATTTTAAGCATTTAAATGTCTAAATAACACATAATACAAAATATAATTCTTAACAAATAAAAAAATAACTAATATTAATATTAATATTAATATTACAACTTGAAGAAAAAAAATCCCAAAACAACACGGGGCCATCGCCCGATTCGCCCCCACATGCCCACTAGTAGCTCGTCTCTCGACTTGCAGCTAGGGCTGCAAACGATCCGAGCCGCTCGCGAGCGGCTCGGAGCTCGGCTCGATAACGGCTCGGCTCGGCTCGGTTCAAGACAAAAACGAACGAGCTCGAGCTCGAGTCCTGGGCTTGTTTCATAAACGAGCCGAGCTCGAGCTAGTCGAAACTCGGCTCGAATTGGCTCGCGAGCTCGATTATATTATATATATATTTATATATATATATATATTTTTACATATTTATATTTATTTATATATATATTTATATATATTTGTTTCATAAGCCGAACGAGCCGAGCTCGAGCTCCGTAAATACTTATCGAGCCGAGCTCGAGCTCGAGTTCTGCAGCTCGTCACGAGCTCGAGCCGAGCTCGAACCAACTAAATTTTTGGCGAGCCGAGCTCGAACACTCTAAAACTCGGCTCGGCTCGGCTCGTTTGCAGCCCTACTTGCAGCAACGCGGCAATGCATTATTGCACTACAGGCTAAAAAGGACAGTTTGAGATTTATTGTAGTGGGCCGGTCCAATAACCACATCGGCACTCTGGAAAAACGGAAGAATACATCCACTTAACTCTGATGGATTAAACTCGCGGAGCCTCGAAAAAACTACTACTGTACTATGGCAAAAGTTTTAGGCAATTATTTCGCTTAGCTAAAAAAAAGCAGTTGCAGCATCCTAAATTTTTCAAAGAGAGATTATATTCTTTGTTTGTAGAACGTAAAGATGGGGATATTTTTGAAAAATATCTATTCATTCTCTATCTGTTTTTCTTGCTTAATTGAAACCTCTCTAAATTTCCTTTAACTACTGAAAGTACACAAAAGAATAAAAGAGAATTGGTGCGGAGAATTTCACCTGCAGATTCCACATCCATCATAGTGGTATTGGTTCTTTGAAACTTGATATGCATAACCTTCTTTAATCAAGCAGATTTACCAATTTTTTGAAGAACAAACAACGGATAACACGATAAAACTTACATCATCGTCGAAGAATTTACATTTCGGACAAAAGTACTTTCCCACGCAAACTCCATAGCTAATGCAATTTTGTTGGACCTAAGAAGTAAGAAGAGAAGTGTAACAACCTGAATTTTCGACCAATTTTTTTAAAATTAATATTTTATTATAATTCTTTTACTTAATTGTCATTTTATCATTCTTTATTAAACTAAATTGATTGTCTTATTATCATTTAAACCCTCGTACTAAAATTTCAGTGAAAATATGCATATGTGTGCCGTGAGAGTACAAAAAGAGGAGAAGAAGAAGAGTTAACTCTTGCTACCCATTAGTTGCACCATGTACTACCCTTAGCCTTTAGCTCAACAAAATGCTAGAGAATCCCATAGATACATGAAGATGGAGGTACCGGTACAGGAGATCCCACGAATTGGGGGCCAAGTAATTAATTGTAGGAGATTTTCTGTGTGTGTGCACGCGCGCGCCTTGTAAGAGCAAGTACATCAGTCTCAGCATATGGGGTATATTCGGTAAAATAGAGAAGGAAACCCACAAAATCAAGCTGCACCAAAATAGCAAAAAGCCAAGGTAAAATAGCTTTTATGGAACAGCTCGGTACTAATACCGAGACACTATTCATCTGCATTCCCTTAAACAATTGTTTCTCTCACCTCCTCCCTCTCTCTCTCTCTCTATCTCAAATTGAATAATGGAGTATTTTATAATAGTTTATAAGAAAAGAGAGGATAATAGAGATGATTGATGTGAGATTGAAAGAGATTTAAATAGGTAAATAAAAAAAGTAGACTATTTGGTAGCTAAAATACATAATCCCTTCGTCTCATATTATTTGGACTTTTTCGATATTTGTATCAGTTTTCAATCGTTTGTATTTTTCAATATGAATCTCCAACAATATGTAATATGGATCTTGTTTGATAGTTCTCGATTAGATTTATAATACAAAATTTTCAAAATTATAAAAAAATATCATAAATTAGGAGATATAAAAATTTAAAGAATAACACGAATATCGAAAAATACCAAATATAATGGGACGGAGGGAATATTTGTTGATGTCCATGTTCTCAGAGAGGGAGAGAATTTAGTTTGATCCAAAATCTCATCATTTTAACTCTACACTATCCTAGTGTTGTAGCCATGTGAGCCTACAAGAGAGAAAAGATGAACAATAAATGTGTCATTCTTGTAGCTCACGCATATGAGAGAGAGAGAGATTCCGCCGAGAGGAGGGAGAGAGAGGGTTGGGTTTTCTATCCAAAACCTCATCACATGCTCCTATGTTATCCTATATTATAGTCTATCCTATAAATATATATTATTATATATGCATTTATGGATGGGACAAGAGAGAGAGAGAACCGGGTAAGAGGAAGAGAGAGATGATGAATTCATTGGCCTATAAATACCAATGGCTGCTCCCTCATTTCTCACATTACCAATTATCCACTTCACTTGCTTCATTAGTTGGGAAAGAGAGAGGGAGTTTCGGCTGTGAGAAAGAGTAGGAGAAAAAGAATTGAATTCAAGCCCACCACATTCCCACCGTACCTTTCCACCGCCACTCAAACCACCACTCGATCTTTCAATTCCAAAATCTAGAAGTTGTTTGGGATCGTAGTTAAGAAAAGTACTTTTCTTTTTATCAAATTCCAACCGAGGCGACGACACTCGGTTCATTTTTTTTGACTCGACGAATTTGTAACCCGCTACCGCCAAGAAGAACGGTAAAAACCTCTTACCTACTCACCTAAATATAATGTTGATGTGCTAAATGGTTAAATATTGACATTAGAAATTATACGGTAGTTCACTGGAAGTTTAACTCCTGGAACTAGTAAATGGTACCTTGATGGAAAAAAATGGAAATGTCGAGTGCACTGGTGTTGATTCTTATTATTAGATATAGAAAAGTATGACTTGAAGGTTCCTGTTATTGCATGATTATTTGAAGTGGCAATTGACATGTTAAAATTCTAAATTTCGTGCAACTGTATTCTTGTATTTTTTTTTTTATTTTAGAAGCACGATTATCAACTATCACATACTTCAGCAAGTTTTGAAAGAATAATGTGAGCGCGAGAAAATGATGCATGTTTACGAGACACGAGAAGCGAGACGGAAAGAGATGAGAAGTTGAAATGTGAAAAAGATTAATAATTGTGTGAGCATGAGAGCCCGATGGAATCTGAAAGAATAGTTAGCAGAAATCATGATTTGGGTGTGCGTGTGTGAGCATGAAAACCCGATGGGATCAGTAAAGCTGGTCGGCAGAATCATGGCTCAGGTATGCATGTATGAAGTATGAACATGAGAGCCCGATGGAATCTGAAATGGTTAGCGGAATCATAACTCGAATGTGTGTGACCTAGGAGCCCAATGGAATCTGAAATGATGGTTAGCGGAACTAGTGTCGTGTGAAAATGATGAAAGAGCCAATGAAATGAATAAGACTGAAAGCCCGATGGAATCTGAAAGAGACTGTTAGCGGAATCAATGCTTTTGGATGGAATAAATTAGCCTGAGCCTGATGGAATCTGAAAGACGATTAGCGAAACCAGTACTCAAAAAGAATAAATTGGAAAGTGAAATCGATACTAATAAAATGATGACACGAATTACGATACGCTGCGTTGACTCTGAAAAGATATTGACACTTTTGTTGAACTGTTAAATCTCTGAGTTTTACTTTGCAAAGTTATATATATATATTTTTTAAAGTATGGGACATAGGGGTAGGAGTTAGCTATTGAGCTTAATTGCTCATAGTGCTACTTTTTTGTGGCTCTGCCATCTCATGCCAGAGTTTAGAGATGTACAGGTGTAGTACTATCCATCAGAAGAGTACGATGTTGATCAAAGACTTGCTGAGAAGAAATAAGGATACGAAAAGTAGATTACCTTAGTGCTCACCTCTATCTATTAGATAGATGTAATTTGAATTTATAAATTTTTGGAGTTTGTAATGACCTTATATTCATTTCTATTTAATAAATGTTAAAAATTTATTAAATTAACTTTTTCAAAAATCGAAACGTTGCAAGAAGGTTGGCCAAGAGGATAAGAAAAATAAATTTCCTTTTGATTTATTTGACACTAAAATATAACTTCTTTTCGAGACTCACATCTTGTTCAGTGCCACATTGGGAGCATATGACCTGAAAAACACATAAAATAGGAAACACTTAGAAACCTTGAATGAAAATTGAAAAATAAGTCATGAACATAGAGAAGGGAATTTCCATTATTTGGCAGCCATGAACATACCATTTTAATTTCATGTCGCGGAATGTCGTGCCTATGAACGGGATCAATGTCCAATGTGTTCTGTTCATCAATAGATGCGAAAAAAGGGAATTTAACAGCTAAGAATTAGGGAATTAATCTTATCTTATCTCAATAGAGGAAAACGCAGAAGAGCGAAAGGGAAAACAACAAATAAAAGAATAAAGACCACACCTTTGCTTCATCATGGCAATGCCTGCAATCAAAAATCTCATCACAACGGGGTACCCTGATTTTGCATTTCCTCTGGTAATGAATGCACCTAAACATCCCAACCCATCACAATAGGAGAATACACTATTCTGAATAAAAACTTGAAGAAGATATCAAATTCGAGAAGAAATACCCGAAATTTCCGGATTCAAGTTCCATTGCAGACTCATTTTTGGTGAACCCATGTGAGGATGATGGATGCTCAAACATTCTAAAATTTTAGTTTGTCTTTCCTTCTTGGGGTATTTCAAAATTCTTGTCAATTTTGACTATTCAATGTGAAAAAATTGAACTATTTCCTTGTTTGCTTTCATTCCCATATTCAAATTTATATACAAAAGTGGAGGAAAAAATGAATTGGACTTTTAAAAGGTAGTGGTAATTTTCCAAGTGGAGGAGAATTTTGAAAATTTATTGGAAGAGAAATTTGATGGAGTATTTCTTTCTTCTCTTGAGAAACACACTATAGGGTAGACATGGGATTCTGTCAATTGACAAGGCAAAAAGGTCCTATTTCAAAGTCAAAAGGCCAAAAAACTCACTCAATAGGGTAGACTTTTCACGGGGGAAAAGGCATAGGGTAAATCGTGGCATGAGTGTGTACAACTTTTTTAGCACTTTTTGAGCTCCTAATCCCATGGGCTGTACCCGAATCTCCAAGCACCGAAGACAAAAAGAACAAATTGATTCAAAGATTTGGCTAACAATTACTAGGATCTTGTCGTGTACGTTAGTGTTGAAAGGGCTGCATTGTTCTCTCTCTCCCTCTCTCAAAAGTTGTACCACACGTGAGTGACTACCAAAAGAAACCATCTGGCCATTTCACTTTAATTCAAAGAGAGCAACACACCTTTTACTTCCCTACCAACATTTCCTACTTGTATTTATTCACAATTACGAGCTGTGGGACTCCCCGCGGGGAGGACTTTCTGTCGGGACCCTGTGGAATGGAAGCTTTGGATACCCAAACCTGAACTTCTTTCTGCTCAACTCAACTCAAAAACTGAGACATTCATTAACCCAATGTCGTGTGTTAGCGCACCTCGGTTGAGTCCTTCTCAATATCATTGTTACAACTGTTCATTTTATAGAACCACTTGTTTTACGTTTTGAGATGTCAACATCAGGGTTTCATCGTTAGCGACCTCAGTAAAATGAACATTTCATCCCATGATGATAAAATCTTGAATGATCCCATTTAGGCGCACTATGACTGACTACAACGCCGCAATGCATTATTGCAATACAGGCTAAAACGGACGGTTTGAGATTTCGAGTAGTGGGCCGGTCCAACAACCACATGGACATAGATCTGTCAATGGGCCAGATCCGATCCGGATCCGATAAGACCCAAATCCGATCCGAATCCGATAAGACTCGAATCCGATAGTGACAATCCGGATCCGAATTCAAAAAATTCAGATCCGATCCGAAAATCCGAATCCGATCCGAAATTGTTTTTACTTCAAAAATTTTAGCCATATATATTTCAAAAAAAATACAATTTTTTTTTTCAAAAAAAAATATTTTCTGAAAAAAAATTAAAGAAATTAAAAAAAAAGTAAAAAATAAAAATACAACTTCTTAAACTTTTTTTTTAAAATAAAAAATTTACTGTTTTAAAAAAAATTAAAAAAATAAAGTTCGGATTCAGATCGATAACAGATTTAATCCGATCCGATCCGTAATTGAATTACTGGATTCGGATTATCGGATCGACGTAATCAGATTCGGATCCGGATTTTCGGATCGGATCCGGATTAGATCCGGTCTATTGACAGGCCTACATGGCCACTCTAGAAAACGAAAGAATACATCCACTTAACACTGATGGATTAAACCCGCGGAGCCTCGAAAAAACTTCGACTACTATGAAATGATCTGTACACAGGAAGGTCTATTTAGTGCTGAACATTATACCAGAGACAAGCCCACTGCCCTCTGCTTCTATATCTGAAAAAAAAAAAATACTCCCCTTCTCTCAAAACAATCTTCGATTTCTCGGGAGTCGAGCAATTTTGTCATCCGTTGAAACTCATGATTCAATCAGCAGTCACCCCACCAATCTCAGCAATCCTCGAGGGGCAAGAAGTAGTGGAGCCTCCCTGTATCTGTCTGGTATTGTATGATTTGCATTTTTGGCATTTGTGTGCGACAACGTGGAAATGAACTTCCGATGTTTCTCCACAATCGTTACAGAGGATCCGTACCTGAACACGTACAAAGCATTCGTTTGAGCTGTGATTGAATACATACATCAATCGGTGTATGTGATGCGCATGCTCTAAGAAAATCCATTGCAACATAATAAAATGCAGGCTAATCAAATGATCGCTCATTTTAGTTTATTTGAAGCGATTCCTTGTAACTTACCAGTTTATTTTTGTAGAACTGTGGCATTGGAGTCGCCGCAATCTGAATTCAGTTTTTGTAAATGAATGTTAATTGGCACATAACTTTTGGAAACAGTTACAAATAGAAACAAAGAAGACAAAGGTATTCAAGAAAACTACCTCATGATCAAGCTTTTCCCACACACTGGACATATCACAGATGGATTTGGAGCAAACTGGGCATGAATATCTGCAGGGTTCGCAATATTATGAGATTATAGGCACATGATTACTAGGTAGTATTAGTTTGGATACTTGATCGTGAATCACTTTCGTGCCCGGTCCGTTCCAAACCTTAAATTCAGAAAGCATAAAAACCTCATTCCCAACTCATATGTAAGATTCCTGCATCCAAGCTGAGATTTCTATTCGCGGAGTTCGTACCTGAAATGTAGCTCCATTTCTTTCACACATTCCAAATGTATCGTGTGGCCACAAGGTAAGACGGTGACTTCTTTCATCGTGTCGAATAGGAACTGCAGATGTGTATTCATGTCCCTTTGAGAATCAATACATTTCTGTAAACTTGTGTTTTGGTGAATAGAAAACGTCGAAGCTTTCAATTACCTCAAAGCAAACTGGACAATTGTGGTGCATTGCTCTTTCCACACAATGATGGGAATCCTGAATCACATTTGAATAGCAGCACCCTGCAATCCATTACAGTAAAGCTCTACTCAGTTGTAAAGAAAACAAAACCCTCAAGGCTGTGTTCTTCATTTTGTATCCCTCTTTTCCTTGCAAAACACATTTACAAATCCTTGATGCAAACGTAGCTTTATTTAGTGCTAACAGAAATAGAAAATTAGCTTGGCTTACCACACTTGTTGCAGTGGAAGTAATTCTCCTTGCCTCCAGTTCTGCAAAAGCAACCACAGACAAAAATATCCATAAAATGGATGCCAATGACTGAAAAGGCCAAAATATCGGCAAAAGTTTGAGGCAATTATTTCGCTTAGCTAAAAAAAAAGCAGTTGCAGAATCCTAAATTTTTCAAAGAGATTATATTGTATATCCGTACAATTCTTTGTTAGTAGAACGTAAAGATGGGGATATTTTTGAAAGAATATCTATTCATTCTCTACCTGTTTTTGAAACCTCTCTAAATTTACTTTAACTACTGAAAGTACACAAAAGAATAAAAGAGAATTGGTGTGGAGAATTTCACCTGCAGATTCCACATCCATCACAGTGGTATTGGTTCTTTGAAACCTGATATGCATAACCTTCTTTAATCAAGCAGATTTACCAATTTTTTGAAGAACAAACAACGGATAACATGATGTAACTTACATCATCGTCAAAGAATTTGCATTTCGAACAAAAGTACTTCCCCATGCAAACTCCACAGCTAATGCAATTTTGTTGGACCTAAGAAGTAAGAAGAGAAGGTTGGCCAAGAGGATAAGAAAAATAAATTTCCTTTTGTTTTATTTGACACTAAAATATAAATTCTTTTGGAGACTCACATCTTGCTCAGTGCCGCAATGGGAGCATATGACCTGAAAAACACATAAAATAGGAAACACTTAGAAACCTTGAATGAAAATTGAAAAATAAGTCATGAACATAGAGAAGGGAATTTCCATTGTTTGGCAGCCATGAACATACCATTTTAATTTCATGTCGCGGAATGTCGTGCCTACGAACGGGATCAATGGCCAGTGTGTTCTGTTCATCAATAGATGCGAAAACGGGAATTTAGCAGCTAAGAATTAGGGAATTAATCTTATCTCATCTCAACTGGGGAAAACACAAAAGAGCAAAAGGGAAAACAACAAAATAAAAGAATAAAGACCACACCTTTGCTTCATTATGGCAATGCCTGCAATCAAAAATCTCATCACAACAGGGTGCCCTGATTTTACATTTCCTCCTGTAATGAATGCACCTAAACATCCCAACCCATCACAAAATTAGTAAGGAGAATACACTATTCCGAATAAAAACACGAAGAAGATATTGAATTTGAGAAGAAATACCCGAAATTTCTGGATTCAAGCTCCATTGCAGACTCATTTTTGGTGAACCCATGAGAGGATAATGGATGCTCAAATTCAGTCCCCATTCTTTCCCAGTTCCCCAAAGATTCAGCCTTTTCTTCTTTCACGATCTAAAACCTTATCAACATGTTATCAAATTCAACACCAATTGCAATATTTTACCCCCAACTTCTTTCACGATCTAAAACCTTGTCAACATGTTATCAAATTCAACACCAATTGCAATATTTTACCCCCAAAAAACACACCAATCGCAATATAATAGTAGAACAGGGCACATAACGACTGGACTACCTTATTATTAAAAATTCAAAACTAACAGCAAAACAACGGCTGTTAAGGGTGATATATTTATTGGAACGAACCAATCATTGGAGTATTCTAATATGGGTGGTTTGTCCGCACAAGAAAGAAACAGAAACGCGTGTTGATAGGTATTTTTTAGTGCCTTACCGGAATCGCGAATAAATCTCCACGACGGATGTGAGAGAGAGAGAGAGAGAGAGAGAGAGAGAGAGAGAGAGGTGGTTGCCGGAGCTGCGGTGAACAGGAGATGGTGGAGGTGTGGGCTTTTATGTGGCGGGAAAACAACAGCTGTTAGGGTGACGCTTTTTTTTTGTTGGACATGTTCTTTGTGGATTTTCACATGAAGTTGTGTTTATAAACCATGTTAACTGTTGGGGGCAGTTTCGGGACGAGGATGTGAGAGGGTGAGGGAGGATTTACAAATCCCACCTTCCCTTAGGCAGTTGTGTGCTGCACGGAGTTTTGATTTTGCGTAATTTTGTTTGTTGTTAAAGAAAAATGAGTTAATATTATAATGGCAATAAGCTAAATATTGACTTATTTGAGGAGAGTAATGGTGAAGCGATATCTGATACTCCAAAACAATTAATTATTCCATCCTCACAATGGGTATGAATCATACTATATATATATACACACGATAAATTTATGATCTGAGGTCATTATATTTTTAATCGAAATACCGAAAATTTAATCTCTTTAAATGTAGTCGATCTGGAGACTGGGCTCACATTAAGAATTGAGCACTAGGGTTGACAAGTGCACAATACAAAATGTAGCATATAGTTCAATTCAAAGTTCATTACTAAATAAACAATGAAAAACATATTAGTACCGAAGCATGATCTCACCCTCTTACAAGTCAATGCTAGGCTCACTTGTGAGAGTATTGAATAATTTGTGCACTTCAAAGCTCAATCGTGAGGCTTTTAAAAGAATTAATTATTATCACGAAAATGTATAAAATGTAATATGGAATTTTACGAAATGAAAAATAATTTCAATGAATAGCTTGCATTCTCTTTCGTCAATAATTTTGATCATTTCAATAACGAATGTAATTATTTTGTCAAAAAAGAAAAAAACCCATTGCTAAAACGATAAAGTGCTCAGCCATAATAGCTACCAAAGTTTTATTTACAAGAAAGCCTGTTAAATATTTTCAATTTCTACAAATAACTGGTATCACTAATTTTCTCGTATTTTCGGAGGGTGTAGGAGGTTCAAATTTCCCCCCACCCCAAACAAGAATGAGAAAAGTTCATTTTAAAAAAAAAGAAAGAATGTGAAATTGTTAGGCAGTGTGAGTCACGCGGTAAGAAGAGCGTGATAAGGTCACTATACAGGGCCCCGAACATCGGATTAGTGAAAACGGTAGGCGGCCGTTGGACTCACGCTTTATGGATAAGGCTCGGAGATTAGTATTAACTGACGAGGCAACACATCAGCCCCTAAAGCCACCATTTTTATCCACTTTTGCCCCACACCCAGAGTGTCACAGGTTGATGTTTTCCTTTCGAAATGCTAACCTCCGGCCATTAGGCGTAGAATAATCGGTACAAACTGTATCAATGTTCAAGAAAAAATAGAATTGATACCTGCAAAAAAGAAATTTTAATTTGTTTGTCATTATATTTTTATTACCCTCCGCCTAACAAGGGCAATGGCTATGATGCTCCCAATTGTTCCTAATCATTGGATTGTATGAGTTCATATCAACAATTGATTTCAATCATTGATTGTTAAAACATATTAGTAATAGGTGCAGTCAGTGTAGCCATACGATGTAGTAAGTGTAACCATATAACATACTCCCTCCGTCCGTGTCTGTTACTTCTTTTTGGGAGTCTGTGGCTCTTTTCAATTGTTTATATCTTTCAATATAGATATCGAAAAATATAAAATATGAATCTTGTTTGATAGATCACAATTAGTTATATTATTCAAAATTTTCAAAATCATGAAAAATATTACAAATTGAAAGATATAAACAATTTAAAAATGACACGAATTTCCAAAATGGACCAACAAATACGGACGGAGGAAGTAGTAAGTATTGCCTTAGAAAATAGTATGTAAACCATGTTTTGTGGTAAGTAATACTGCTTTTCTTGGCCAAAAAAAAAGTAAAACCATCTCGTTTTTAGTAAATTCACCTTGCTTTTGAGATCATCACATAACTTTTCCCAAACAAGACCATTTTCTTTTTCTTTAATATGTACTAGGGGTTGTGAAAATCAAATTTTGATGGTGTTTTGAGGAAGACGGAAAAAAATAAAATAAAAAAGGCAAAATCTAAATTCCCCACCGACTTTAGGAAAACATCGTGGATTCAACTTGCACATGTGAATTTAGAAGTGCTTTCAGTAGATTGGAGGGGATTTGGTACCAAGTTGGTCCTTTGAGGAAAAGAGGAAGATAATTAAGTTGATCTAGTTGAACGGTAAGTTGATCTAGTTGAACGGTTGAAAGAGAACTTTAGAGAGAGAGAGAGAGAGATTTCTGCAATTTACCTTCCTTCTACAGAAATTACCTTATGTAATTGTGCCATCATTACTGGTCAGTGGTTGTATCGATTGAAGGAGAAATGGTGGAATTATTTTTTATCCGAAACGGTGGAGATTGTTGGCAGTTATTAGACATAGAGTTTCAATTCAGAGTTAAATTCTCTCTTTACCCTTGCAGTAACAAAGTATAGAAACTGTTCATAGTTGAAATACTTCAGTTTTAAAAGGGTATTTTTGGACAATCAAAAGTCTATACAGCTTCAAAAAAGAGGTGACACCAAAGGGTGCTCTCCTCTTATATATTAGAATAAATAGATAACAGAATTGTCTATTTCAGCTTGCGTGCACTTCGTTAAATTCTTTTCTAATTCGGTCAAAGACAGACTATTCACATTGATACTAGAAATTTAACATGAAAATTATTTTCCTTGTGGCTTGACTGCAAAATTTGAATTCCTAACAACTTTGTGGGGAGTGCACCCACGAACCACCCCGACTAATCCTTAGGTTCACACATGTTCACATATTGCTTCCGGTAACGACGGAACGTGTTGGAAAGCAACTGGCGTGAAAGGTAACTGTCGGATTTGCCAAATGATCAGCATCTTGTGGTCCTTTCCCTTTCTTGATGGGCTGTACTGCACCTGACAACTTTGGACCTAAAGCCTCCGGCCAAAGCACGTCTCGATCGAACAGTAAAGCGCAACCCTTTCTGGTTTTTCCAGACTTTCGCAATAATATAAGTGGACCTCTCAAGGAAGGCCCGTATCCGTTGGTACTACTATTCGATTAGGGAGGTTGGGCCACACTGCAATGAAGCCACCGTCCCACAGTACAGTATTTCCAAATTGGGCAATTTGTAGGCCGGTCCCAAAAATTAGCTTCGGACTTACTTTAGTCCTGCACAATTATTTTTATTTTTTATTTCAATCATGTCCCTTCATGCACATCAGTGCATGAAACTAGAGAGCATGTAGTATAGAAAAATTATCCAATGCTCCATGAGCATTAGTGCACCATTAAAACATTGTTTAAATTTCAAAAAGTCATATCTTTTGTTGTAGATATTCATTTTTTAAAAAAAATTTATTTTTGGAACCTGCTTGACGATATCTACTAAACAATATCCATATTGAATATAAAATTATGTAAGATTAAAAAAAATATACCTTTTGCTATGAAAACTCTCTATGAGAACTGTTTCTATGAGAATTGTCTCCATGAGAACTGTCTATGAGAACTATCCCTATGAGAAATGTCTTTATGAGAACTGTTTCGAAAAAAAATACCCTTGTCTATGTGAATTGGCTATGAGAACTGTCAATTCTCATAGTTAGTTCTATGAGAACTATGTAAAATGGCTATGTGAATTGAAAAATACACAGTTTAAATAGCCTAATCACACACTAAAATATACAGTTCTCATGGAAAATACATAGTTGTCATAGAAAATACACAGTTCTCATGAACAATACTCAATTCTCATAGAAAATACACAATTCTGATAGATAGTTGTCATTGACAATACACAGTTCTCATAAAAAAAACACTGTTCTCTTAGAAAAATACACAGATCTTATGGACAATTCTCATAAAAAAATAATATTCCCATAGAAAATACACAGTTTTCATAGAAAAATATAATATTCTCATATAAAATACACAGATCTTATAAACAGTTCTCGCAAAAAATACACAATTCTCATAGAAAATACAAAGTTCTCATGGAAAATACATAATTCGTATAGACAGTTCTCATAGACAAATACACAAATCTCATAGAAAATACACAATTCTGATAGGAAAAAACACAATTCTCATAGAAAATACACACATGAACAAAAATTGAACAATTTTCTAAAGTACCAAGAAAATTGAACAAATTCGTAGCTCTCAGCTAAAATACAGCCAAGTGTAGTAGTAGTAATAAAAAAATAAGGCTGAAAATACACAATTCTCATAGATAATTCTTATAGAAAATACACAATTTTTATAGAAAATACACAATTTTCATAGAAAATAAACAGTTCTCATAGAAAAAACTCAAATCTCATAGTCAGTTTTCATGAACAATACACAATTCTCATAAAAAAATATACAGTTCTCATAAAAAATACACACTCAAACAAAAATTGAAAAAAAACAAAACTTTTCAGTATCCACAAATTACCACAAAGCTTTCATGTACGTACACAGTTTTCACAAACCACAAAACTTCCACGTACGTACCCATAAGATTTTCATTGGCCATACATTCAGTCATTTCTTTATTACAATTTGCAATACCTTTTGGTTGAAACTTTACTGCATATGTGTGGAGTTCTCATAGAAACCACATAGTTCTTATAGACAGGTTTTATGGACAATACACGATTCTCATAGAAAATATACATTTCTCATAGACAGTTCAAATTGAAAATATAGAGTTCTCATAGACAGTTCAAATTGAAAATATACATTTCTTATAGAAAATATATAATTCTCATAGAAAATATACAACTCTCATAGAAAGTTGTCCTAGAAAAATTCATAGTTCTCATAAAAAATATACAGCTCTCATAAACAGTTCTCTTAGACAGTACACAGTTCTCATAGAAAAATACACAGTCTTCATAGAAAATAGACAATACACAGTTTTTATAGAAAAATAAACAGTTCTCATGAACAATACACAGTTCACACAACCCAAAAATACACTAAAATGCACAGTTCACAAAGACAACTCAAATAGTTCACATAGCCTAATGTTACCCCAAAAGAAAAAAAATCCACATCCGTAGAGTTCAGTAAGGACTTACATCAAACATATGGTAGTCATAAGCCTCATCGCGTATCCCACACACAGAAACTGTATTCATATAGCTTTACTTTAAAACTTTCCCAAAAATCAAACAGTAAGCAATCCGTATTACAAAATAGAACTTCAAACGAGGACGGACATTAGAACGAGAAGTAAAAGATCCAAGAGAAATGAATTTTATAGAGCGCCAAATCTACAGCCACCGTACTTGCCTTAGATCTCAAAACTTCATGCCCAAGCATAACTCAAACCGAAGTGAGAGGCGGAACGGCGGAAGGTGGCGGGGGTGGTTTCAGTGTGTGGTGGAGTCGTTGATGACGGCAGCGGTGGAGGAGAGGCGGCTGCTGCTGTTGACGTGTTGGCGTTTCTTCGAAGAAGGAATCGTCGTTGTTGTCGTCGTTGGTGGTACGTGTCGGAGTCGGATTCGGTGGGAAGATTGGCGTCGGAGGGTGAGGTAGCGCTTTGGAGGTGGTTCTGGTTTTAAAGGAGCATGTTCTGGTTTTGGACCGTGATTGAGGATATAAAAGTCAGTACGCAAATAATCGAGCATGTGCAGGTTATGGAAAATATTTCAGGGTTGGGTTTAAACCGAACCTACAAAACTGGGGGGCCTCTAATTTTCTATTCCAAATTAGACCCCTTCAAAAAGCCCGCGATGGAGGTTTAGCCGAGCCGGTACTCCCTTCGTTTAAAAAAGATTGTCCGGTCTATAAAATTGGAACTTAAAAATAATAATGTGTCTTTGTCAAAAAATTTCTAACTTTTTGCTACTAGTAGGGTGAAAGAAAAACCAATGGATTGCTCGACCAATCTGTTCAGTCCCGCACCTCCCAAAAACTGAACCTAACCGATCGATTTTCACCCCTACCAAATATTAATGAATTATTGTAATTTATACTAACTGGACAATCTTTTTGGAATGGAGGTGTTATCGTTGTGGGAATTTTTTAAGGTACTTGTACATATTTTAGCGCAAAAAGAATAAAATACTGTGCCCCACTTGAAAATAAAATTTCAAATAGTAAATAGAAACCTGTGGAATTATAGGGTCTTCTGTATCATCAGGGACGGTATTTGAAATATCATACGAAACATTGCAATTTTTCTTCAAATTAGTGGGTCCAATGTGAATTCACGTGAGTTTGGTTGCAATGTAACGACGTCAAACTTTGATTTATCTTCTATTTTTTTCCCAGGAAAATAGCGAGTCACACACGCATTCGACATTGTAAGTTCTATTGGAATGCATCTAGGGTGTAACCGCGTAAAAGATGTAGCTAGGACTTTGATTTTTTCTTCATGTAGCTCAGGTCCAAAGGAATCTCCAGTTTTTTTTAGAATCAAGATTGAAATACAAATTAATTAACCTTAAAGTTCAACTGAGAAGTTAATCTATGGATTGGCACGAGAGATTTAAGGTTTTCTCCGTCAAGTACGTTACAAAATATGTACCGAAAATGGGGGAGGGATTTCGTACCGACGGCCGCCGGTGGGCCGTCTCCGGCCACCGGACGGCCGATCTGAGCCGTTCAAAAATTCTAAAAAAAAAAACCGAGGGGCCCTACGCTAGAATCAATGTCATCCGAGGTGTGTAGGGTGCTTAATCGGAGCACCCCTTTTCGTGTGTATATACAGAGGGTGCTTGATCGGAGCACCCCTTTTCGTGTGTATATGTATATACACACGAAAAGGGGTGCTCCGATCAAGCACCCTACACACCTCGGATGACATTGATTCCCGCGTAGGGCCCCTCGGTTTTTTTTTTTAGAATTTTTGAACGGCTCGGATCGGCCGTCCGGTGGCCGGAGACGGCCCACCGGCGGCCGTCGGTACGAAATCCCTCCCCCATTTTCGGTATCTCTATCATTTTCCAAAAAGTTAATACTCATACTTTTCGGCCCAACCTTACAAGTTGGAGTACAAGTATTCTTTCGAACGGAGATACAAGTAACCAACTGGATTTTAAATCCTGCCCCACTTACATCCTTACCTTAGTCCTGGAGAGAGCCCATTTTTCTAAGCCCATTTCACCAAGCCTGTGTCGTCCAGCTAAGGCTGGCTTCAGTGAATGTTTAAGCATGTAGTACAAAAGTTGTTTTAAGGAATTGATCGAATTCCTTTCACATAAAAGGTGATGGTTCGATTCTCGCCAGGAGCACAAGTGTTTGGTGTAATAGTTGACACTCTTTGAACTTGTTCTACCCGTATGCCGTTTAGCGGTATCTCTTTTCCATCCCGAATTACAAATAGCGTAGACATTTATCGAGTAAAATAAAAAATATTTGCCATCAACTAAAAGGAACGTGATTTGACATTCTGTATTTATCAGAACACTCTTTTTTAGTGCTTCTTTGGTGAAGTGACCAAAACTTATTTTTTTTGATCGAGCGTCGAAACAAACTTACACCACTAACACTGAAACCCTAAAATTAGTGATTGGACAAACTACTAATGAAAAGTACTCAATTTTTACAGGGTATCTGGGCATTAAAACAAAACAAAACAATAAAAATATGGGCCTTAAAATATTCCCTCTTCCCATTTTGTTTACTCATCAATCATCATTCTACTTTGGCCGTCCTAAAATATTTGCTTTATTTCCAAATATAGCAAACAAAACAAAGCAACCTTCAAATTTTATTACTACCTCATAAAAGTTTTGGTTAGATTTAAAGTGGATGAGGTTGAATTTGTGAAACTTTTATTGGAGAAAGACAAGGAATGAAATGATTTCAATAAGTGGAAAGTGCCAACAAATGGCACAAGATCAGAAGTGAAAATTGAGAGACTTGAAGAAAGGTTTTGCCATGATCATGAAAGTATTGAAAATTTCCAGCTGGAAGGACAAAGCCAAAGCATGTGAGAGATGGGGATTCAGTGCTCTCGGGACACGGTCGCATGATGCCCTAACAATCTTTCTCACCACACATTTCTACGAAGCTTGGTAAAAAATAGGTGGGATTTGGCTTTTTGTCTGGGTTTTGCCTTTGGGTTGTTGGGCGTTGTCCCTTGTAGCTGTTTTGGGATTGGCCCTCTCGCTGTTTTCATCTAACATTTGATTGGATTCTCCTCTCCTTTTCCTTTCTTGATATACCATTTGTTTAACCTTTGATTGGATTCTCCTCCCTTTTTCCTTTCTTGATGTACCATTTGGCGAGTTTTAATAAATTTTCATTACCTTTAAAAAAAAAAAAAGTTGTTTGAACTCCACATGAATGCATGATAGTGAAGGATGTCGGGTACATAATAAGTGACGGTGCCCCACCACATGCACCACCAAATAATAAGTCGAGCCAGCTGAGAGGTTAATTTCCAGCATGGCTGTCGTATCTGATCTCAAAGGATATTGTCGGGTGGCCGTGGGCCATCCAGTATCACCGTCCCAGGGACCACCGCGGCACCGCCGCCCCATTCGATCGAGATTCCACATGTGTTGCATGGGCTAATGTTAGAAAAAGGACAATAACCCACGGGTATGAAGACGACTTGAAACAAGAATGCAGAAATGGTCACCGATCTGCAGCGCGCTAAAGTTACTTTTGGCATCAATATAAATGGAGGAGAAGAATATAATTGAAGACGGGACCCCGAGAATGATTGATACTCCATAATATAGATACTTATTTGTAGGATTACTAGCAAGGAACGGAACTAAGATTTCATAAATGTGGTGGCCGAACTATGAATAATATAATTTTGAAATTTTAAGGTTCGGAAATCTTTAGCCCGTTCGGTTGGGTATTTTCATTATTTCTATCTTCAATTATTATTTTCATTTTTTCTCTATCTCTCTCTAATTATTACTCATATTTTCAATCATTACTCTACTTCTCTCTATACTCATTACCTATAAATCCAAATCCAAAATACCCAAAACGAATAGGGTTAATAGTTTGTTTGGTTTAGGTTTTGAGGGAGATTTTTTGGGTAGTAGAGATAAAAAGAGAAATGAGATTAATAATTAAAGAAAAAACTAATGGGAGACCGTGCGCAGAGAGAAAAATTGATTTTTGGGATCCAAAACGAACACATTTTTAAAGTATTTAAATGTCTCAATAACACCCAATACAAAATACAATATCTAAATATTCTTAACAAACAAAAAATAACTAATACTAATAATAAAATTTGAAAGAACAAAAAACCCGAAACAACGCGAGAGCCGTGGCCCCCATAAGCCCACACCTAGATCTATCTCTGATTACTATGGTTATATGTATCTTTCTTGTTTAAAAAAATTACTATGGGTACACTATTTGGTGCACACCAAAATCCAGCTGCACACCATATTGTGTGGGACTCACCTCTGAGCTCCCTACAAATGATCGGAGAAGCTAACTTTGTTTGCGACATATTTTTAGTCGTTCCAATAAAAAATTAACTCATTCGGATGGCAATAAAAACTTGATAAATTCATGAGAAAAATTTGAATGAATTGATTAAGTTACTACGTTTTTACTGATAATCGAATGAAATAATTTTTGCAAGGACGCTTTAACAAAGTAGTGTGGGTGGATGCAACGCAATATTGGTGTGGTGCACTGTACACCCAGTAGTTGGGCCCAGAGAAGAAGATACTGGAAGAAGGGACCCATATAGTATTTGTTCAAATTGGACCATTCAGGGGGATTGTTGCTTCATTGAATGCTCTTGATTGAATGATTGAGGTACTGATTTTTGTTGTGATGTATCTTTGCTTATTTTCTCAGAGTTCTTCAAAAGTGATAACTCTAATTGCTACTAGTATTAAATTGAAGCAGTCTCAGACTCTCAATGCTCAAGAAAATAATTTGCAGGTTATTATTGTAGCTAGAAAGGAAACTAGTAATTTGTGGCTGTATTTGAGGGCACTTCGATGAATAAAACTAACTTTTATCTCGTAGACCTCGTTAAGTACATTGGTTACCCTAGTGAATCATGTAAATATGATTTTGGTATACATTTACTTATATGTGTGTGTGTGAGAGAGAGAAAATGAATTTAGGTTTAAGTATTGCAAGGCTTTATTTTTTCTATTAATTTTCTGCATGATTTCGTTCCAAAAGCATATCACGGGATCTCTGATCAACATGATGTTAATTTGGCGTGATTAATGTTCTTGTCAATGTTCAAAAATTGAACAGTTTAAATCATCTAAATGAGCTCAGAATGGGCGCACAAACAGGTTAAACTTGATGGCTAAAAGCCCTTTGAGGCACTAGAGATCGAGGAGCTGATTCCGTATGAAATGTACTTCCAATATCAAATAAAATTACTTATCCAGGAAATACAACTCACTGCAGATCGATCCGACTTTATATATGTAACATATATGTATATATATAGACTAAAAATACCATTAGATTTGACGCTATAATTTTGTTGACCACAACTAATGTAGTAGTACTATCTAACTGTTGAACGAAAAGACTTGTCAACGTACATACGGACTGATAACCTCTCAGGCCGCATTTTTCACTGCCAGGTGGTTACCATGTCCCCCGGCTGATGTGGTGCCGAGCGGACACGTTCGAGCCGTCCAAAAGTGTATTAGACAGCTCAGATTGAAACACTCTTTCTCCTCTCACTCCCATACTCGCTCTCCTCTTTCTCTCCCCCTTTTCTCTTTCTAGATTCGAGTTGTCCAAAATCGATATGGACGACTCGGATGTACCGAACGGACACGATGTGGTACCCTCTCAGCACTGAAAAATTTCTCACGTCTCAGGCTCAGCCCACTTGTTTTTGCATTTTGATCATCAGCCACTCCTTTTTTCATGCAATCGCTTTCTGCCACCGTCCTTAGGGGTACAAAACATCAACTTATAATTTCTGCCAGTAATTGGTAGGGTTCACAAACACTGCTTCATCATCTTCTTTATTTACCAAACCCACTCATGAATTAAGAACAAAGCTCACATGGACAACTTCGATTTTAAGAGCAACTCAGAATGGTTTTTTCCTTTGTCTTTTCCCCCCCTTAAAGATTTGTACATACTGTTGTTGCGAAATTTGATAGTACTTTGTTGCAGAGGAAGTATTTCCGGGATGTCAAATCCAGAGGTGTCAAAATAGTCACATGAACCTTCAAGAAAAATTGAAATTCCCCGATATAGCTAGTCGAGGCTGGAATTAATGCTTTTAGAAAATCCTATATTATTGTCACGTGACAATCAGTTAAAAAAATCCGAGTTGGTTAACGACTCTAGAATTAAAACTAGATAAGACCTCATAAGAAATGGCAATACGGTGAACTGTTATTTTGTAACGTTTTGTGAATGTTATATATATATACCATCATATTTTTCATCAAATTAAACTTTGTACTCTAACCATGCAAGTCCAATTCCACCTCTTTTTTTCTTTTCATTCCACAACAGCTCACTATTGGGGCTTCTTTCTGACCCTTTTTGCTTTGATTCTGGTGAGTAATGAAGGAGGGCTCTACAGCATATAATAGCCCAAAAAATAAGGTGTAACCCAAATAATGTCTTGCAGTAATTAATTCATTAAGCATACCACGGAAGCATTACTGGAATTTTATACTATCAAAGTGCGAGTAAATTAACTTGAACACTTGATCAATTATGAAAAAATAACACTGGATTGTTCCGGAAGTGACTATTGATTTTCTCTCCATATATAACCCGGAGCTACTTGTTGGAAATTTTGCAGATTTTGTGAATGAAAATTGGGCCTTTCAGAGGGCCTCGTGAGGCAACCGAAAGGCCTCCCGTTGATTCATTGTATCTGGGCGAGGCGATTCAAGTTCCAGCCATTTTCAGCTGGTTAAATACCCCATTATGTGTTGTTTATGGCAGAATTGAAGTTGGAATTCATTTCAGCGGTTTCATAGCATTGAACTCTGTCATTTAGCTCAAAGGTCTCTCCTTTGGCTATATATTGATCATCCCGTTTCCAGAAGTTCTTCACAAGTTATCCAATGTTCAGTTCGCGAAGGCAGCTTTTCGGTGGTGTTCTGATAGCTATGATCTAGCCTTTCTATCCTGGAAACAGATGCCGGTCAATCTCCAACACCCAATGGTGAGGCGGTGAATTTGTTTTAAGGAGATTGATTTAGGGCTCGGTTCAATTCACATTCTCAATTTGTTTCGCATTCTGTTTATGTAACATGTAATCTGTAACGTTTAATTTATGTTATTTTGTAATGGAATTATATTCTGAAAATTGCCGATTGAATTTTTTCCAACACTACCAACGTTTGATATCATATTTTGATGCTTTAATGCCCCCTCAAGTTCAATTTTTTTGTGCCATAATGGGTCGGTAAATTGACCTGAACACCTGATGAGTTATGAAAGATAGTAATATCTTCTAGTTTTTTGAAATACATTGCTATATATATATATATATATATATATATATATATATATATATATGAGTCTCTTTCTTTTAAGGACCACCTTAATTTAATAAATTAAGGACCTTTCTTTCCCGATAGAATTTCGATGATTCAAGCCGCTCAATGTGTTCAAAACGTGATTTTAAGAGTGTCCGCGAGAAATCAGCAAAAAAAAAATGACCAGAACGATTTCATCCGAGCAGTTTTTGTTTGTTTTTTTATCGAACGGTTCAAATAAAAACTGCTCGGATGAAGCCCTTCTCGGTCATTTTTTTTGTTGATTCCTTGGGGGTATTCTTAAAATCACGTTTTGAACACATTGAGCGGCTCGGATCATTGACATTCGAACAGAAAATGGGATGAATGAGGAGGTCCTTATTATATATATATATATTCCCGGACATAACTAGAAGATATTACTATTAATTATTATATTGTCTTTCAAAGGCCTCTATGATTGATCCAAAAAACGTGAGAAACAAAAATTCCCATTGGCCAAAAAGACAAACAACAAAAGTTGAGACCCGTGATCATTATTGCTCTAGAACAGTCCGAAAAGCAGTAACGTGGTCCACTAATAACGACACTCGAATCAAATCAATTGTGCCCAAATTCCAAACAAGAGAAAGAAAATTACAGAAATAAAAAAAAAAAACCAAAAAGCCTCAAAACGAAATGGAGTACTAAAATGAAAACGCCAATTAATTTTGCAAACCCTAAAACTCGGAGCTGGCCAATGGCTCATGGCGGCCGTGGCTGAGGAAGACGACCTCGTAGACGACTCCGGCGATCCCGCCACCGATGAGCGGCCCGGCCCAGTAGACCCAGTGGTTGGTCCAGGTCCAGCTGACCAATGCGGGACCGAATGAGACTGCTGGGTTCATCGAGGCCCCGTCAAAGGCACCACCGGCAAGAATGTTAGCTCCAACGATGAAACCGATCGCGATGGGTGCGATAATTCCCACGTTGCCCTTGGATCTCGGATCTATGGCAGTGGCGTACACCGTGTAGACTAGGCCGAAGGTCATGACGATCTCCATCACGAAGGCGTTCCACACCGAGATTCCGGATGAGAGGGAAAATGCCGACGTGGTCTGAAATTTCATTTGATTCTTGACTTTGTTAGAAGAGATTGGAAATAAGCTACACTAGTACAAATAATTAAAAGGGTCATATCTTCAAGAGTGTTCAAATATTAATTGGTAGACAAATAATTAATTTCTTTTTTTTTCACTATTCTTGAAGCAGTTATTATCGGGACTTCAGTTCTATAGTTACTAAAAATTGTGAAAATTATAGTGAAATTTCAAACATCATTGTCATAAGAGAGAAAAAAGACAATAATAAAATGATCATATTCCTCAAGATTTTTAATAAGATCCGAATTCTTTCCTTTTCAAGAAATAGAGATGCCCACGTTAGCATTCACGGAGCCACATAAATATAAAACAAATCTCCATTTTCAACCCCTTGAAAATTAAGATCTGTTGAAAAAAACAAAAAATGACGTGGCAGATTGGAAATCACTCACTTTACCTTCTGATTATTGGTTTTACTGCTGTGAAATGAAATCAAAACAAAACCTTCTCTTACCTTTTCAGTTTGGAACAATATTCCATGGTTATCAAGCCCACAGTTTGGTAAAAATGAGTTTTGTTCATAGAAGTTTATGACAACTTTGGGCAAAAAATCAATGTGGGCCCCAAACATAAGTGGGTCTAAGTGAGTTTAAGCTCCTAAGTAAGTGGTTTAAGCACCAAAAAATGACCAAAATCGTCACGGGATGAATGAGAATTTATCTCTTGAAATGGACATACTAATTGAGAAGATGAAATGTGACACATCCCATATTGCTTCAAGATGTGACACATTCCATCTTAATCCAAGATGTGAACATTAGTGGGTCTCTAAACCTCAAATTATGTTAAGAATTTGAGGGTACCAAGAATTTTAAATGGAAAAAACCTACGGTGCGTGGATTTTAGCCCATTTACCGCACGAGCGGCGCGCTAACGTCGCTGCCCGGTCTGGACAGGGCCTCGGTTTGCTATCTAGATATTCGACAACACGAGAAGTATTTGAGTGCAAATAAAGAATAGTCCATGTGGTATCTGAGCGCATCCACGGGATTTTAGGAAAAAAATTCTCCGACTCCCCACGATTATCATATTTAAAAAAACAGGCAAAAGTTTTTTTCTTGGCTCGGAAAATAAGAAAATGGTTGAAGTAATTGTAATAACAAACCGAGCAGCCACACTTACACAGCCGCCAGTGGCAAACTTGAGGAGCAAGCAAGCGACGGTGGATCCAAGCAGCTGAGCAATCCAATACAGAATGCCACGCAGGAGGCTGATATTCCCTCCGACAAACGCACCAAAAGTCACAGCCGGGTTGACATGGCCGCCGGAGATGTTGGCCGCGATGCTAACCCCCACGAACAGGCCGAAGGCATGGGCCAGTGCGGCGGCCACCAGCCCGGCTGGGGTGGTGGAGCCGTTGTCGGTGAGAAAGTTGAAGGCCATGCCGGAGCCTTCTCCGGCAAAGACGAAAATGAGGGTGCTGATAAACTCGGCCAGAGCGGCCCGGAGGGCGTCCGGGTGGTACGTTTCTTCGGGTCGCCCGACCGCTATCTCACGGATCGGCATTGCTGTGGTGGATTGTTGATCGGACGGTGGTGGTGGTGTAGTTATTAGCAATAGTAGTAATAGTACTAGTACTAGTAGTGAGTTTGAGTTTGGTGGTGAGATACCCTAGCTGGGGGAGAGAGGAGTACTTTATATTGGGAGAGGTAGGGCTTTGGGAACTTGGTATAGCCGGTTTCCGGGCTTACTTCATTTTATGATTTCTTCTTTCTTGGACTGGAAAATGTGAAGTATATAATGTGTAAGCATTTCAAAAATATAAAATCCAAAAATTATTTTTTGAATTATGGATTTCCCCTTTATTTCTCAATCAAAATGCATGTTGGGTAATGCATATTTCGTAATCCGAGGCCAAACATGCAACATGGAAAAGGATGCGGGTCATTTTGTTTGTTGAGAGCTTTTTGTTGCGCAATTTTACACTAAAAATTTTCATGCTTTTTATATGTAGCATCTTGAAGGTGACCAGTCAAGAATATTCTAACCAATTAACTTATTGATCTAGTCAAGGGGGTTCTGACGTCTTTCATGTATCAACCAGTTATAGATTATAACATAGAATTTTTGTGTAGAGCTATTGCGAATCGTTAATTCTATTGTAGCTTTATTTTGTTGGGTTTATTTCCCACAAATTGCTTATCATCTATTCAAGTTCTTACCATTTCGAAAATAAATTCCCCTTTTTTTTTTTGTTAACTCGGAGTTTCTAATCCCTTGGAGGTAGCATTCCTATATTCGGGAGTTTTTTTTTTTTTTTTTTGGGCATATTTGAAGATTCTAACTTTTCAAAATCAGTTTGGAGTGTTTGCCAAAAATTCTAAATAAAGGGTTTACGAATTCTACATGTTCTGGAAAACTTAATAACTAGTTGAATGGATCGCACATATATCTAGCTGATTATATATATATATATATCGAACCAGTCTATCCACATAGACAAAAGTGCCCAAATTATGCCCAGATTTTTTTATGGGGCCCACCACAGTCTCACACAAATGATCTGAGCCGTTCATTAAATGTAAAACACTTTTTCAAGGGTTTCTACGAAAAATCAACTCAATCCGATACCTATAAGTTCTCGATCCAATCATCTAACTTTTCATTAAGATTTCAAGAAAATGAAAAGTTAAATGATTGGATTGAACACCTATAAGTATTGGATTAAGATGATTTTTCACAAAGACCCTCGAAAAAGTGTTTTATATTTAATGAATGGCTTGGATCATTTGTGTGAGACTCGTGGTGGACCCCACAAAAAAATCTGTGCACAATCTGTTCATATAGTGTTTGTGTTGACAGATTTTCTGATCTCTATCATTAGACTCATTACATGTATCTATATAAGTTCAAAAAAAGGGTCACTATATCTCCATTAATTTTTTTTTGTCAAATTCAGATTCTTGTTATTGTACATTTTGGACCGAACATGACAGTTTAAATTTGAATTATGCATTGTTATAATTAATTAACAATTTAAATCTAGACGGTTTCGTCCGGATCAGTTGAAAAGAAAACCTAGGTGTGGTTTGGGGACCACGTACCGACCGGGCCTGTGCAGACAGCTAAGCTTTCACCTCCCAAATGCTACGAGTATGACACGCGTGCGTTCTCGATTGGGCCACGTCACGCCATTGAGGGTCTGATGTTGATTTTAGAAAATTGGTTTTGTCTTCATTATTGCCACTTTTTATTTTTTGGAATCGTCCCTGCCTTGGGCATATTCGTTTCAAGTTACTCCAATGGAGATCGGTGGCAAAATGTGAAGCTGAAATCACAGTCGTCTATTTCAGCAATCAATGAATGAGATATATTTTTAAACTTTGATTAATAATAAATATTACTAACCGTTAATAATTTTTTTTAATCCGAACCGTATAAAAAACTCTTGAATATGCAAAATTGAGTGTCATAAACTTATTTACAGATGCTCCGTAAATAAATTTTTCTCTTTTAATACTCCCTCTTTTCATGAATGACAGTCTATTGTGAAAACTGAAAAGATCCAACTCGAACCAAAAAATAAGATTCTTTGGTTCCTAGTTTTATAATGTCTTGATTTTAAAAAAATTGCGCACCTTTTCGTAGTAGACTAAAATTTGGGAATGAGTAGTAATTTAACTTTATTAATACGTCAACGTCTAATTGTCTAACTAAATAAATGAATTTGATGTGTAGTTGGGCTTATATATGATCCCACCAGAACCTCATGATGTTATTTGGAATCCTTTCTTTTGTGAGTTTGGCTTTTCGTAAGGTTTCAAGTTTAATTTTACGAGCCAACAACTATTGGAATCATCTTATCCTCAAGCGTAACTACGTGAAACGGTTGAAGAATGGGCTAAAGCCTATAGGGACAAGTTCGATGTGCGTGCAAGCTGACCTGAGACATCCTGCATTATTAAGAAAAATCAATTTAACCCAATAGTTAATCACACGAATTCATAAAATTTGTGTGGAAGTCAACTCTTATATTTATTTTATTTAAAAGAGGTATGATGAAAGACAGACTATCATCATAATTAATCACAATAATTCGTCATATTTTGTAGAGGTCATCTCATCATTTTATAAAAGTATCTGTTTGGGTGAGTTTCCCAAAGGGACTACAAGCGCTTTTATCCCAAAAAAAAAAAAAACACAAATTACGTGTTATTCTCGTCATATACATCAATTTTTTGGAGCTAAAGGGGTTTTTTTTATCCAAAAACAAAGTGGATGTCCAAAAAGCTTAGCCTAAACGCAATTTTGTTCACTCTCTCTAAAAGAGGGTGAATATTATCCTCCATTTTATTGATTGAAATGATATAGGTACCACTCGGCAATACACTCTTAAGTGGAAGATGAATAAAACTCAACTCAGCTTAGCCCGACTTATTTTGGGGAAACTCACCCTAAGATTAGCATGTCTCTCAAAGGTAGTTGTAATAATTTATAAAGCCCTTTTTATCTATGTTTCCTTTAGTCAATTACTACTACAGTATTAGATATATACACACGTTTGGAAATGTCGGCATCCCAAGCCAATGAAGTATTTCATAGTTAGGAATTGAATATTTTGTAATTCAATGTATGAGATAAACCAATTTAAGTGTTTTAGCTAATGAATTCAAAAAAAAATTATTGTGGTAAATAATTCATTTTAGAAAATCTAATGAAGCCTGTAGTCATTCGATTACTGAATAAGTAGTCATTCGATTACTGAATATTTTCTTTATTTTTTATTTTTTATTTTTTTTGTAACGTGAGATTACTATGAGAGGGTATGGAGAGTAAACAACAACTTGGATAGATTCAAGTCATCAAAATGTGCATAAACTACATTCAGTATATGAGAAGGAAGAAACAAACTTGCAAGGGGGAGAAGTTATATAATTTAAAGAAATTTGTTGAAATGCAAGAGGACAAAATAGCGGAAAAAATTAATGCTCTTGATGACTTGGAGGATGCGGTTTGGGAGGATAATGATGAATTCGAGGAAGGTGCATCTCTGATCTCTTTGGAATTTTAAATCCTTGTTTTTTGTATGGTTTGTCCTTTTGGTTTTCCGATCAATTTTTTATCTTTCGGCTAGTCATTTGGGTTTAGTTTGTTCATTTTTGGTTGCTTTGGTTGTATTTTTTTTTTGTTGGGTTGGTAGATTGTCTGCTTTCGTAATAGGTTGTTGGGTTGTTTCTTTTGGTTTTTTGGTTTGGTATCCTAAATGGCATCTTGCCGTCTTTTGGGTTGGTTCTCGGGTGGCGTTTTTTGCCGGTGTGCCCAAGATCGATTTAATCTTTGTAATCCTTTTCAAAGAAAAATAAAATCTTTTTTACTGATAAAAAAAGAAAAGAAAAAGAAACAAACTCGCAATGGTGATAAATACCACGTGTTTATGCGCACTTGGTATCACCATCCAGTGTTCTTTTGTGATACCATGTATGCCTCATGATGGCGGTAAATTTTTTTTTTTTTTAACGACATGAAAAATATGGAACAAATTTCTGATACCAAACTTGGAAAACAAAACTCATGATGTGGTATTACTCGTAACAAAATTTCTCGACACGATCAGAAGCATTTCGATTTCTATTTTAAATTTTTTTAAACCGAGAGTCGTACCATTATACTATTTGTCTTGCGGTTCTTGTTTTCAAGACCCTTTTCAGGATTTATTTTTTGAAAGCACTTACTCCATTTTACAGGAACTGTTGTTTCTGAACATGCATCTGTTGTGAACTAGTGATGTTTTTAAAAGTGTGATTGATACCAAACAATTCAGCTGCAAAAGGTAATTTACCTAATCCGTTACTAAACGTGACCTTTTTTTACCCTTTAGAGTGTTAGGTACCGCCATTAATAATTATAGTTGCGGCATCGTGCATGCTTTCCTAGCCTCCTCTCTGCTTTGTTGGAAGTGCTCATCACTTTTGGGATTCAAAAGTAAAAAAAGGTCACGGTTACGTAAAATCACATAGACAAGGCTATACTACTATATATACCTGAGCAGAAGACAAAGAAATAAAGAATCCTATGAAGGAAGAGCTTTTTGCCAATGCTTAATTTCCAGCTTCTTGAAATTACTTTTTATTCTTCTAATTCTTAATGTCATTTTTGGCTCGTTAAAGAATCGAAGTTCTGCATGTCAAACAAATTGACAAATTTTCCCGAGCATTAATCAAAACTATGCGCAAACTCGCAAAGCTATTATTATGCACGGCTACGACTTTAAAACACAACTCCGGACACAAGTACTCTGTGTCTACAGCCATTCGATATAAATGAGTTGTATCCGATGCATGTGGCTACACATAGGTCGAATGACTCCGAAACTATGCCCTGCACCTGCAGCAATTAGGGGAGTTGGTCAAACATAAATTACGTAATTAAGAAGAATCTGTCTATTGTGGAGTGATTAGATAAGGCAGTAGAATTGAATTCGTTGTCAAGAGGGAGGATAGGTTTTGGCAGATAGGGATGAGGATTGTCCTTCTCTTCTCTTTTGCCCAAATTCCCATACATGTGCTGTGCATGTGAATAAATTACGTGAGTGACAAAAGTATTTACAAAAACTGGGAGTGGAGTGGAGTACTGGAGTGGGACATTCTGCTACAGTAGGAGTGATGATTAAATCAGTCAGTACTGCTCTAGGAGCACTTCTGCCACCTTGATATGGAGCCTTTCTCCACAACACATTTGCGCGTAGAATCATAAACTTGACGGTAGAATTCATACGAATGCGTGGTGGATAAGGCATTCAGAGCACCGTCATGTGGAGAGTATAGTCTAAACCCGTCTCAACCAGAACGAGTTTGGTGCATTTGGAGCACTACCACGTCCCGTGTGTTAATGCGTGCTCCGGGGCCAGTTAATAATTTTTCCTTTTGGAGAGTAGGGTCTATGAACCCATCTCTCAACCGGCCAGGCTGGCTGTCTCTGCGCTCTGATTGGTGACAGCTCCACAGTGTGATCAGTAAGTGTCTTGCAAACGTGACTGGTTTGGGCCACTTGCTCCTAAACCAATTATTTGGATTTGGATGACACAACTTATGAGAGACAGGCATAAGTAGAAAATGCAGAAAATAATAGAGCCTCAAGCCAGAATGATTTTGTTCACCCTTCCTAAGAGATGCTGAACATTACCTTTTCTTTTATTGATCGAAATGGTGTAGGAACCGTGAAATTAATACACTTTTTGATGCAAGGACAACAGAATATTTGTGGTCTTTACATTAGATTCTACGATTCCTTCACCATTGCGACCAATAAAAAAGAGAGTAATGTTCACCCTCTTCTAGGAAGAGTGTACAAAATCATTTTCGCCTCAAAGCCCTGGCTAAGGTCATTGGGTTTGTAAAGTCTGATCAGTTTATGTCTTGTGTTGTTATTTTTTGTTCTTGATTATCTGTGTATTGTGCGTTTGTTGGTTTGGTCGTATTCTCAACAGGAGCAAGTCCAACAATAGTCCAATATATTGTCATTGCTAAAACCAAGGCAGGAAATATGGCAAAAGGCTTCTTACTAAGTTACCCAATTTTCTGTCAAATTTGACATTAATTTGACTTTGCCAAATCTTTTCATCCCATCCAAGCCAAGTAATTTCTCCTTCATCTTCTCATTCTTCAGGGGGGAAAAAAACACATTGTGCTGCGCATGCACACTATTATGTTTTTTTAGTTTTCAGCACTGTAGCATATTAAAAAATGACACTTGTACATGAACTTGCTCTTATTAAGTCTTAGAGATTGGTTGGAAGCGCATTCGGTCACCCCATATAAGAATTTTTTCAAGCTCAACATGGATGGGTCAATCGACCTTGGAGCTTCAGAGACCACGGAGGGGAACGGATGGAAGGTTTCCATCGAAATATGCATGCGGACTCAAGTTTGATGGCGGAATTATGGACTGTTAGGATTGGTTTGAATTTTGCCCATATGGAGAACACCAACAAATTGGAAGTTGAAATGGATGTTTTTGGCAGCTATTCAATTCATTAGAGCACCTCATATTGATAATCGTCCTCTTAACAACATCATTTATGATTGCAGGTTCCTGATGAGGTAATTTGAGAGATTAACTTTCAAACACATCTACCGGATGGCAAGCAAATGTGCCGATGCTTTACCGAACCATACTCCTATTTCAGTAGGAGATTTGCTTATTTATCTCTCCATTCCATTATGTATAGTTCACTTGATACATGCGGATTCTATGGAACAATACCCTAGAGATGTACCTTTTGAAGTTTTAATGTTCCTTTCTACCGAAAAAAGCCCACTCACAAAGGATGTCCGACATTAAAACGATGAATCTTCCACGGACCCATGACGAGGCAAGGTTTGAACCCCCAACCAGCCAAACTTGGACTACAAGCCATTAGCGATCCATTTAATTGAATTTGAAGGACTAAAGTGGCATGGAGATTGAATTAAGAGGGTAAATATCACATTAGAATATTAGATATGTGACGTAGAATACGTGAAGGCCCAATTTCATGATCAATTGGACCGGTCGAAGTCTCAAAAGCCCAAACGTTGTTTAATTGCAAATTATCCGATTTGGCAACTTTCGAACGAGCTTGGATTGGGCCCAAACTTAGTGGGCTGACTTATTTTCGCGCTGCAGTCAATACTCTATAGTTGATGATCAATGGTGTTTTTCGGCTTAATCCTTTCGTTTAGGCCTCCAATTGGACATTTTTGTCATTTTAGGAAATATTAATTTCGTTAATAACTTTTAGCGTATAATTCCGTAAAAGTTGATTCTTTTTGAGAAAGTCATGTTTTTCTTTCCTTTTTTCAATTTTATTATTTTCTCCAAATTTTGAGAATTTTCGTTTTTGAGTTAGGATTTTACTAGGGTTACTCATTTTTCCTATAAAAGGGGTTGTAACCTAATGTTTAAGCAGTTTTTTATTAATAATATTCAGACTTTGTCTTTTTCTCTCATAGACTCGAGTTTATCATTCGTTCGATTAGTTTGCAACTAATCTCTTTGTTAATTTTGCTGCGTCAACATGGATTGTCATTAACTACAATGGAAGCTATAGATCTAAGATCGATATGTCAATTTGACCAAAAGTGTGAAGTTTCAACTGGTTATTTTTTATGCTTGGCAAAAGTTAGCACTGTTACTTGTAATTAGTGATGTTTGGACAACTGTCAAGTGCCTGGTAGTATATAGCGCTTACCACTTAGCTGCCACTCCACTTACCTGTTTCACTTGTTCCAACCAGAAACATAGGGCACACATGAGATTCGGGGTAAAGTGCAAGGATGGTAAATACAATTTCCTCTAGAAGTTAGTAATTGAAAGGTCAGAACTTCAACCGTACACTCAATAATGAGAAAAATCCTGCCCTACCCACAACCAATATTCATATGAACAAAATAAAATTACATAGCCAAAAAAAAAAAAAAAACTCAATGCTGCGCTATATTGACATTCTCGGTAAAGAAGACAAAAGCCACAGATTCTCTTCACATGGGCAACCAATCTCATCTTCAGTGTCCTTGAACAGCTCCATAATAAAACAGTGGAGGATAATGTCAAGTATTTTTAAGTGTTTATGCCGGTTCCGATTTTAACATTATCTTTCCAACGATTTGCAATCGTTATTGAATTGGATCATCAACTTATAACATTATCCTTTCTCTTGTTGAAATATTCATACATAAAAAGCAATGGGTAATCCACATGAATGAACAAAAAGATGCAAATGGTAAAAAGGAGGGTGTGAGTATATGCTAAAGCGTCAAAATTTCCATCTGGTAAAGGTCCAAAGTACAGAAAACAAGATAAATGAAGGCTTATTAATCACATCATAACAGACGTCCACCAAATGCACCACAAACGTAACTCGAGCTCATAAGGTGTAAAGGTCTGACGATTTTGAGGATTGAACTTTGCACAAGCATACAGTTGGAAACCGCTAAAACAACTTTGACTACATCAAAAAATAGTTTGTGAGTTGATCAAGAAGTGAACAGTGAACTCATGGTGTACCATGTCGATAACACCAGAAGATCAAGAAAAGAAAGAAAAAGAAAAAAAAGGGGACCAGAAAGAAGGATCCACGACACAAAAGAGACAAAGACGATTACACTAGATGATCAAGAAAATAGAATACAAAGAACAAAAAAGGCATAGGGACCAGAAAGAAGGATCTACAGCACATAAGAAACAAAGAAAACAGACAAGAAGACATCAAGAACAACATGGTGCCAGGAAACGAGCCTGAAACAGTTGCATTTGCCCTTTAGTCTCAGAAATACATCTGTGGATGTTCTCAAGCCAACATTCGCTTTCGTTGGGCCGTTTGCATTCTGCATGTAGTCTATGTCCTGGCTTTGACAAATGAATATTCCCGCATGTTGCGACAGATCAAATAGTTGTGAGGATGCCTCTGATGAAATCATTTTCATGGCCTCTTCGACTAGAGCAACAGCCCAGATTCTGGGAAATCAAAGTCATATGGACGTTTCAGATCGATTCTTGTTTGAATGGGCTCACCTGCATTTGAAATCTCCGAATCAGTGCGACCTAATTGTCCATAATGTGCTCCACCAATTTTACATTTTTAACTTCCATTCACATCAACACTGTACTTAGTTTGAAAAAAGTGAAGGCTTCAGTAAATCTTAACCTCTAGCGTACCATGTTAATAGTCAACATCAGCTGTGTTTGGAGGGATATACAAACCCAGACAAATGGAGGAGAAACCAAAGAAATGAAAAGAGCTTCCTCACTTCACTATCTTCTTATCCTTTCCTTCACTTCTTTCTTTGCCTTCATATAATCCTCCACAAATCCATGATCCAAACACAGCCTAAATATCATCCGCCATTGTGATATTAACCATTCTGATTGTTTATGTGTACCCCCTTATCTTCATGTTTCCTAGGAGAAATCACCAATCCACAACTTTCTGTGGTCTGGTTTTTCCGTACAAGTCAATTATGCAGACCTTCATCCAGTTGACTGAATACAGAACTGAGTGCCAGGGCATGTGAAGATAAACAACACATACCTTGGTGCCATGGCGTTCTACAACTCAGGCACGACTGCACGAGCCATCTAGAGGTCCTATTGATAACTGTATGAAAAGCAGCTCAAGATGAGGTTTGTCTGGATGATAGAACTGCTTAAATTTTAGTTTCTCACTGTGGTGAAGTAGGTTGTAACCAAAACACTTAATACCTGGTGAGGCTGAACATTGTCTAAGTCTCTTCAAATCTGATAAATTCTCTTCACATCTGACATCAGCTCACAAATCCCCAACTGGACCACAAGGTCAACAAATGAAAATACTTATCCTGCCCATTGAAAAAGATAACTGGTATGAAATACAAATCCATTTTTAGAACCTTAAAGTGTAATACTGTGAGCTGGCCAATCTATCATACTTTATAGGCAGAGTGAAATAACTTGAAGTATCATTTGATCATTTCAAAGAACAAACAATCAAGAAAATACCAAGTTACTAACAGAGCAAATTATTTGGCCCGGTTCACCTTTCGAAGTTTCAGAAATCAGCGCAGCCTTGTAGAAACATAGTAAGGAACAAGAGTCCGCAACACAGTGGATTGGTGCAGATCCACTGTTAGAGCTTCCCACATTGGTTAACTATACACCTCCTTTTAGTATATGAGCTAGGGAGGCCTTTCCACTGATTGCTAATTGGTTTTGAGTTGGATGCTATAACATGGTACAAGAGTTAGGCTTTCCGAGGCATCTGGACAGACTCTCTTGATAGTTTGCCTCGTTGCTTGTGGCTTAAGTGCACCTTTTTTCGTTGTTTGTTGTGGTCCTTATGTTATGGATCCATTGTTTACCTCTCTAAGTGCGGGTCAGGGGTGGCACGTGTAGGGGAGTGTTAGAGATTGCCTCACGTTGGTTAGCTATAAACCTCCAAAACTAGTATTTTATACAATCATAGAAGGAAACAATTGGAAACACGTAAAAGAAAATGCAACAAATAAACTCAACAATGAAGTATGTAAGAATTCAATTAAAAATTGGAAAGAGAGTAAAATTCACCTGAGACTAGATGGCTCTTCATAAAATATGCCCCCGAGCTTGTAACAGATGCAAATCCAGATTCCAAATTTTTAAGTTTCCTCAGTTCTAATTTTCCAATGATCCATCGAACATAGTGCTTCCCTTGGAAATGACCTGCAATGTGGTACCTTTAGCAATCCAGGCAGTCACTTCTGGTTGGTATTCAAAAGGTCTAAGAGATTGCCGGCTTCCATCCTCCAGTTGCACACCATAGACAAAAGGGAGTCTAAGGGAAAGGAAACTCTCTGGAGGTAAAATCACACGGCATCCAAAGGTGAACTGCAACTTTTGTTCACGGTCTGGAACAGAAGGAGGTAGGCATGATTCCTGCAAATGAAAATGAGTTTCACAGTAATTAATGAAATTCCAAAGAAAACAACCATGAGTACCGGCTTGGCAATAAAAGCACAAAATACATGCTAACAAACAGATAAGCATTTTTGAAAACAGCAACATTGGGCAAGTGGAAATAATGTTATACGGACTCGGGTGCGAGTATCAGGTGAGGTGCGGGTGTGAATCTAGGTGTCGGACACCTCAATTTGAAAAATACAGAATACATGGATATGGATCCAGATTTGGACATTGGTACGGGGATACAGTATACCACCATAGAAATACAAGTATCATTTATAGAAATATATTTACTACGAATCATTTTTAATAGATCATCACTTTACTATATTTTATTTATTTCAAGCACAAACACTAAAAATGGTAGTAATAGTGAAGGGTGAGAACATGTCGTTATGGCCCATTAAAAAACTGAAATGCCTTTACGGCCGATTAATTCATAAATGGAAAGACTTCAAGCAAGGTTTGGTCCAAGGAACTATAATGCTGGCCAAGCCCATTTACATACCCAAACCATACAATAGAAGAGTAAAGGTCAGCCCACTTAACATAAATGAGAAAACCCTATTTCTATCTCAGCAGCAGCATATCAATTCATCAAATCAAGCTGCTGCTTTGTCGGAGATGATGGTCGTTGGTACCTCTCTCTCTCTCTCTTCTCTCCTGCTGCCGTGTCCAGATTTCTTTGGGAGAATCCGTTTTGGATCCCGCACCCACACCCATGTCATGTCGTGTCGACATGGGTACATCTCCCAAAATGGGGGATCCGTGCAACATAGCTGTGGATGTATTTCCTAGTTTGGACCCTATGTACATTTCCTTCAGTAGTGGGGCATCCAGTCCTCCCAAGAAAGAATCAAACTGGTAAGGGCTTCATAGAGGCCACATTACAAAATTAGACCCCTCCCATTTTCTTGCTGATTAGACACATAGGACAACAAACACACAGGATTAAGAGAGATGATTGGATGCCTTCATATCTGGTTCACGGTAAACTTCTCAAAGAACAATGGCTTCCCTCATCAAAGTTAGTAAAGGAAATGAGTTGACCTTACATTGTCTAACAAAGATCAGTTAGGTTTTTCTTTCTGGCTTAGTAGAGTGCAGTTAACATTCTTTAAGTTCTTTGATATTAAGGCAAACACTTTAGTTGTGCATAGGAACATTCAAACCAAAGAGCTGAGACGAACCTCAAATTGTATAACTGGGCATGTAGCTAAAACGACTGGAAAAGGAGGCGTGACCTGCGGAGAAAAATGCATAGTAGATGAGCAAACTGCAAAGCTTATAAAGACAAAAGAAGACGAAATTATGACCCTACGCATAAGATAGCACATTACAGTATCAAAAGGCATATCAGTGTATAGATTCACTACTTAGAGAGCATGATATCCCCATATCAACCTGTCAAACAATATCCAGAGAGTATGTAATGTTCTGAATTCAATCTTGATGCTGAATAAGAACAAGATGCGGAAGTACACAAAGGATGCAATCGAATGTACTACTGATACTAATGGTCCAGCTGTAATCGACATATGATTTGACCTTAAAATTTCATCAATATATGGTAAACCTGCAGAAAAAGACAACCATCTCCAAAAGGTAATAAAGACTTAACTCGTAGCATTTCAAAAATCAATTACATTACGTCATATAAGTTGTTTTCGGGTCACTTCTTCGATGCCCCATTCATCCACAGAAGGCAATGAAAAAATAGAGTAACCTTTCAAACTTCACAGGAAATAAGAACCGCCCAGGTATTTCTCAAAAAGTTCAATACCAAAAAGATCCTCTGCAATCATGTCAAAAGACAGTTGAAATTATGTCACAACTCACAAGACTATTGAACTCAAAGGCCTGGGCAAGAGTTCATACCAAAAAGATCCTCTGCAGCTGCGACATTGTTCCAGCAAATTTAATCTTAGCGGTATCCTTCTTATTCTTAGAGGACCTGCAGTGTGGACAGTCCATGAAAATTGGTACATTTCTATTCAGTAAGGAGAAAGCACTGTCATCAAGGCTAACAGAATGAAGGCCATCTTTGACTGATTCAGTAAGTGTTGGCATGCCAATAAAGCTCTGGGTCTGTTGTTTTCCATCCAATTCACCATCAACTGCCATATCTTTGGTCTTATCCAGATTTCTCACCTTTCGAACAGCACTATTGTTCATCCTATTTGAGTTGCGATGAGCTCTACCATGGGTACCATTCCTCCCCAATTTCGAGGGATCTGGCCTTTTATTGTCTGAGTTTTCAACGGATGAGGGGATATGAAATTCTTCAGACAAGGAATATGGGGAGCCAAGTTCTTTGAGATGCTCAGTGGTCAATATGAACCGGTGGCCACGAGGACACTCATGCTCAAATCCGACATACACGATTACATTTTTCAACGACTCACTTAATCCAATCTTTTCACCACTACTCATGTTGACTGGAACAACATTGCTACCTATCTGTAAAATTGGATTACCCTCTCCATACCCGTTGACACCAAATTTACTTCCATTTCCAGTGTCCTGAATAGGAGAGATACCTTTGGATTGTTGAGATCCTTTATAATCAACAGTATGATGAACCCTCTCTGCAACCCTATCTCTTGTAGAACTTTGCTTCGCACTATTTTCAGGACCAACAGAAAGTTGTTTCCTTGACTGTAAAGGAGGGAATCCCGAAACAGCGGCTGCTGATCCAGCAACAACCTCAGAAAACGGTTTTCGCATTGTAAAACTAGGGATGCCTCTACCAAAGCTGAGCTTCTTTTCATCAGTTTGGTTGTTTTCATACAAATGCTCCCTTTGTATTTTATTTCCACTCTGCAATTCTTCCGCGTTAATTAGAGAAGCATCAGAGTTCTTTATGTCTCCTCCGCTAATAGATCCATTCAAGGGTTCTGTACTCAACCTAACCACAGAATCTTGTGTTACAGCACTGGATAACAAAACATGCTGATTTTTTGGTTTCTCCAGAAATATTTTCCACTTCAAAAGAAATTTCTGAGTGGCACAGAACCCACTCTGAAGTAATCCCTTAGCAGGGTCGTAGTACTTCGCACCACCAACTCGAATCAAACTCCATGACGGCGGCTGAATAGGTCCTACATTCTTTACCTGTGGTAATTGGATTGAAGGAAGAATTTTGTCACAATCTGCAAAATCACTGGAAGTAACGTTAGC